>JBAIZL010000009.1:30468241-30968241 GCA_036971475.1 Prosapia bicincta | reverse complement strand
TCGTCAACGACAACGACAACGACAACGACAACGACAACGACAACGACAACGACAATGACAACGACAACGTCAACGACAACGACAACGAGATCGTCAACGACAACGACAACGACAATGACAACGACAACGAAGACGTCGACAACGACAACGACAACGACAATGACAACGACAACGAAGACGTCGACAACGACAACGACAACGACAACGACAACGACAACGACAATGACAACGACAACGACAACGACAATGACAACGACAACGACAACGACAACGACAACGTCGACAACGACAACGACAACGACAACGACAACGACAACGACAAAGACAACGACAACGACAACGAAAACGACAATGACAACGACAACGACGACGACAACGTCGACAACGACAACGACAACGACAACGACAATGACAATGACAACGACAACGACAACTACAACGTCGACAACGACAACGACAACGTCGACAACGACAACGACAACGACAACGACAATGACAACGACAACGACAACGACAACGACAACGTCGACAACGACAACGACAACGACAATGACAACGACAACAACAACGTCGACAAAGACAACGACAACGAACACGACAATGACAACGACAACGACAACGACAACGTCGACAACGACAACGACAACGTCGACAAAGACAACGACAACGACAACGACAATGACAACGACAACGACAACGTCGACAACGAAAACGACAACGACAACGACAATGACAACGACAACGACAACGGCAACGACAATGACAACGACAACGAACACGTCGACAACGACAACGAGATCGTCAACGACAACGACAACGACAACGACAATGACGACAACGACAACGACAACGAAGACGTCGACAACGACAACGACAATGACAACGACAACGAAGGCGTCGACAACGACAATGAGATCGTCAACGACAACGACAACGACAACGACAACGACAATGACAACGACAACGACAACGACAACGACAACGACAACGACAACGACAACGACAATGACAACGACAACGACAACGACAACGACAACGACAACGACAACGACAACGACAATGACAACGACAACGAAGACGTCGACAACGACAACGAGATCGTCAACGACAACGACAACGACAACGACAATGACAACGACAACGACAACGTCGACAACGACAACGACAACGACAACGACAATGACAACGACAACGACGACGACAACGACAACGACAATGACAATGACAACGACAACGACGACGACAACGACAACGACAACGACAACGACAACGACAATGACAACGACAACGACAACGACAACGACAATGACAACGACAACGACAACGTCGACAACGACAACGACAACGTCGACAACGACAACGACAACGACAACGACAATGACAACGACAACGACAACGACAACGACAACGTCGACAACGACAACGACAACGACAACGACAACGACAATGACAACGACAACGTCGACAACGACAACGACAACGTCGACAAAGACAACGACAACGACAACGACAACGACAATGACAACGACAACGACAATGTCGACAACGAAAACGACAACGACAACGACAACGACAATGACAACGACAACGACAACGGCAACGACAATGACAACGACAACGAACACGTCGACAACGACAACGAGATCGTCAACGATAACGACAACGACAACGACAATGACAACGACAACGACAACGTCGACAACGACAACGACAACGACAATGACAACGACAACGACAACGTCGACAACGACAACGACAACGACAATGACAACGACAACGACAACGACAACGTCCACAACGACAACGACAACGACAACGACAACGACAACGACAAGGACAACGACAACGACAATGACAACGACAATGACAACGACAACGTCGACAACGACAACGAGATCGTCAACGACAACGACAATGACAACGACTACGACAACGACAACGAGATCGTCAACGACAACGACAACGACAATGACTACGACAAAGACAACGTCGACAACGACAACGAGATCGTCAACGACAACGACAACGACAATGACAACGACAACAACGACAACGAGATCGTCAACGACAACGACAATGACAGTGAAAACGACAACGTCGACAACGACAACGAGATCGTCAACGACAACGACAACGACAACGACAACGACAATGACAACGACAACGACAACGACAACGACAACGAGATCGTCAACGACAACGACAACGACAATGACAACGACAACGACAACGACAACGTCGACAACGACAACGAGATCGTCAACGACAACGACAACGACAATGACAACGACAACGAGATCGTCAACGACAACTACAACGACAATGACAACGACAACGACAACGAGATCGTCAACGACAACGACAACGACAATGACAACGACAACGTCGACAACGACAACGAGATCGACAACGACAACGACAATGACAACGACAACGACAACGTAGACAACGACAACGACAACGACAACGACAACGACAATGCCAATGACAACGACAACGACAACGTCGACAAAAACAATGACAACGACAACGACAACGACAACGTCGACAACGACAACGACAACGACAACGACAATGACAACGACAACGACAACGACAACGACAACGACAACGACAACGTCGTCAACGACAACGACAATATTCGTATTATAGTATTATAGGAGCTATCGCAATTATCGTATGTTTGCTCTAAAAAATGCATAAACTTCATGGATTTTGCGATTTCTACAAAAAATGGATTTGTCATTTAAATAGCCTAAATAACGTAGAATCGACCATAGATTCGCATTGTGTTGCTAGAAATGTTCTAATATTAGTATTATAGGAGCTATCGCAATTATCGTATGTTTGCTCTAAAAAATGCATAAACTTCATGGATTTTGCGATTTCTACAAAAAATGAATTTGTCATTTAAATAGCCTAAATAACGTAGAATCGACCATAGATTCGCATTGTGTTGCTAGAAATGGTCTAATATTAGTATTATAGGAGCTATCGCAATTATCGTATGTTTGCTCTAAAAAATGCATAAACTTCATGGATTTTGCGATTTCTACAAAAAATGGATTTGTCATTTAAATAGCCTAAATAACGTAGAATCGACCATAGATTCGCATTGTGTTGCTAGAAATGTTCTAATATTAGTATTATAGGAGCTATCGCAATTATCGTATGTTTGCTCTAAAAAATGCATAAACTTCATGGATTTTGCGATTTCTACAAAAAATGAATTTGTCATTTAAATAGCCTAAATAACGTAGAATCGACCATAGATTCACATTGTGTTGCTAGAAATGGTCTAATATTAGTATTATAGGAGCTATCGCAATTATCGTATGTTTGCTCTAAAAAATGCATAAACTTCATGGATTTTGCGATTTCTACAAAAAATGGATTTGTCATTTAAATAGCCTAAATAACGTAGAATCGACCATAGATTCGCATTGTGTTGCTAGAAATGGTCTAATATTAGTATTATAGGAGCTATTGCAATTATCGTATGTTTGCTCTAAAAAATGCATAAACTTCATGGATTTTGCGATTTCTACAAAAAATGGATTTGTCATTTAAATAGCCTAAATAACGTAGAATCGACCATAGATTCGCATTGTGTTGCTTGAAATGGTCTAATATTAGTATTATAGGAGCTATCGCAATTATCGTAGGTTTGCTCTAAAAAATGCATAAACTTCATGGATTTTGCGATTTCTACAAAAAATGGATTTGTCATTTAAATAGCCTAAATAACGTAGAATCGACCATAGATTCGCATTGTGTTGCTAGAAATGTTCTAATATTAGTATTATAGGAGCTATCGCAATTATCGTATGTTTGCTCTAAAAAATGCATAAACTTCATGGATTTTGCGATTTCTACAAAAAATGAATTTGTCATTTAAATAGCCTAAATAACGTAGAATCGACCATAGATTCACATTGTGTTGCTAGAAATGGTCTAATATTAGTATTATAGGAGCTATCGCAATTATCGTATGTTTGCTCTAAAAAATGCATAAACTTCATGGATTTTGCGATTTCTACAAAAAATGGATTTGTCATTTAAATAGCCTAAATAACGTAGAATCGACCATAGATTCGCATTGTGTTGCTAGAAATGGTCTAATATTAATATTATAGGAGCTATTGCAATTATCGTATGTTTGCTCTAAAAAATGCATAAACTTCATGGATTTTGCGATTTCTACAAAAAATGGATTTGTCATTTAAATAGCCTAAATAACGTAGAATCGACCATAGATTCGCATTGTGTTGCTTGAAATGGTCTAATATTAGTATTATAGGAGCTATCGCAATTATCGTATGTTTGCTCTAAAAAATGCATAAACTTCATGGATTTTGCGATTTCTACAAAAAATGGATTTGTCATTTAAATAGCTTAAATAATGCTGAATCGACCATAGATTCGCATTCTATACACGGAAACGCTCTAATAATAGTACTATAGGAGCTATCGCAATTATCGTATGTTTGCTCTAAAAAATGCATAAACTTCATGGATTTTGCGATGTCTATAGAAAATGGATTTGTCATTTAAATAGCCTAAATAACGTAGAATCGACCATAGATTCGCATTGTGTTGCTAGAAATGGTCTTTCTACTTAATACTTTTTAGTATTATAGGAGCTACGCAATTATCGTATGTTTGCTCTAAAAAATGCATAAACTTCATGGATTTTGCGATTTCTACAAAAAATGGATTTGTCATTTAAATAGCCTAAATAACGTAGAATCGACCATAGATTCGCATTCTATACACGGAAACGCTCTAATATTAGTATTATAGGAGCTATTGCAATTATCGTATGTTTGCTCTAAAAAATGCATAAACTTCATGGATTTTGCGATTTCTACAAAAAATGGATTTGTCATTTAAATAGCCTAAATAACGTAGAATCGACCATAGATTCGCATTGTGTTGCTTGAAATGGTCTAATATTAGTATTATAGGAGCTATCGCAATTATCGTATGTTTGCTCTAAAAAATGCATAAACTTCATGGATTTTGCGATTTCTACAAAAAATGGATTTGTCATTTAAATAGCTTAAATAATGCTGAATCGACCATAGATTCGCATTCTATACACGGAAACGCTCTAATAATAGTACTATAGGAGCTATCGCAATTATCGTATGTTTGCTCTAAAAAATGCATAAACTTCATGGATTTTGCGATGTCTATAGAAAATGGATTTGTCATTTAAATAGCCTAAATAACGTAGAATCGACCATAGATTCGCATTGTGTTGCTAGAAATGGTCTTTCTACTTAATACTTTTTAGTATTATAGGAGCTACGCAATTATCGTATGTTTGCTCTAAAAAATGCATAAACTTCATGGATTTTGCGATTTCTACAAAAAATGGATTTGTCATTTAAATAGCCTAAATAACGTAGAATCGACCATAGATTCGCATTCTATACACGGAAACGCTCTAATATTAGTATTATAGGAGCTATTGCAATTATCGTATGTTTGCTCTAAAAAATGCATAAACTTCATGGATTTTGCGATTTCTACAAAAAATGGATTTGTCATTTAAATAGCCTAAATAATGCAGAATCGACCATAGATTCGCATTCTATACACGGAAACGCTCTAATATTAGTATTATAGGAGCTATCGCAATTATCGTATGTTTGCTCTAAAAAATGCATAAACTTCATGGATTTTGCGATTTCTACAAAAAATGGATTTGTCATTTAAATAGCCTAAATAACGTAGAATCGACCATAGATTCGCATTGTGTTGCTAGAAATGTTCTAATATTAGTATTATAGGAGCTATCGCAATTATCGTATGTTTGCTCTAAAAAATGCATAAACTTCATGGATTTTGCGATTTCTACAAAAAATGGATTTGTCATTTAAATAGCCTAAATAACGTAGAATCGAAAATAGATTCGCATTGTGTTGCTAGAAATGGTCTAATATTAGTATTATAGGACCTATCGCAATTATCGTATGTTTGCTCTAAAAAATGCATAAACTTCATGGATTTTGCGATTTCTACAAAAAATGGATTTGTCATTTAAATAGCCTAAATAACGAAGAATCGAAAATAGATTCGCATTGTGTTGCTAGAAATGGTCTAATATTAGTATTATAGGACCTATCGCAATTATCGTATGTTTGCTCTAAAAAATGCATAAACTACATGGATTTTGTGATATCTACAAAAAATGGATTTGTCATTTAAATAGCCTAAATAACGTAGAATCGACCATAGATTCGCATTGTGTTGCTAGAAATGGTCTAATATTAGTATTATAGGAGCTATCGCAATTATCGTATGTTTGCTCTAAAAAATGCATAAACTTCATGGATTTTGCGATTTCTACAAAAAATGGATTTGTCATTTAAATAGCCTAAATAATGCAGAATCGACCATAGATTCGCATTGTGTTGCTAGAAATGGTCTAATATTAGTATTATAGGAGCTATCGCAATTATCGTATGTTTGCTCTAAAAAATGCATAAACTTCATGGATTTTGCGATTTCTACAAAAAATGGATTTGTCATTTAAATAGCCTAAATAATGCTGAATCGACCATAGATTCGCATTCTATACACGGAAACGCTCTAATATTAGTATTATAGGAGCTATCGCAATTATCGTATGTTTGCTCTAAAAAATGCATAAACTTCATGGATTTTGTGATTTCTACAAAAAATGGATTTGTCATTTAAATAGCCTAAATAACGTAGAATCGACCATAGATTCGCATTGTGTTGCTAGAAATGGTCTAATATTAGTATTATAGGAGCTATCGCAATTATCGTATGTTTGCTCTAAAAAATGCATAAACTTCATGGATTTTGCGATTTCTACAAAAAATGGATTTGTCATTTAAATAGCCTAAATAATGCAGAATCGACCATAGATTCGCATTCTATACACGGAAACGCTCTAATATTAGTATTATAGGAGCTATCGCAATTATCGTATGTTTGCTCTAAAAAATGCATAAACTTCATGGATTTTGCGATTTCTACAAAAAATGGATTTGTCATTTAAATAGCCTAAATAATGCAGAATCGACCATAGATTCGCATTCTATACACGGAAACGCTCTAATATTAGTATTATAGGAGCTATCGCAATTATCGTATGTTTGCTCTAAAAAATGCATAAACTTCATGGATTTTGCGATTTCTACAAAAAATGGATTTGTCATTTAAATAGATTAAATAATGCAGAATCGACCATAGATTCGCATTCTATAGGTACAAGGAAACGCTCTAATATTAGTATTATAGGAGCTATCGCAATTATCGTATGTTTGCTCTAAAAAATGCATAAACTTCATGGATTTTGCGATGTCTACAAAAAATGGATTTGTCATTTAAATAGCTTAAATAATGCTGAATCGACCATAGATTCGCATTCTATACACGGAAACGCTCTAATATTAGTATTATAGGAGCTATCGCAATTATCGTATGTTTGCTCCAAAAAATGCACAAACTTCATGGATTTTGCGATGTCTACAAAAAATGGATTTCTCATTTAAATAGCCTAAATAACGTAGAATCGACCATAGATTCGCATTGTGTTGCTAGAAATGGTCTAATATAAGTATTATAGGAGCTATCGCAATTATCGTATGTTTGCTCTAAAAAATGCATAAACTTCATGGATTTTGCGATTTCTACAAAAAATGGATTTGTCATTTAAATAGCCTAAATAACGTAGAATCGACCATAGATTCGCATTGTGTTGCTAGAAATGGTCTAATATTAGTATTATAGGAGCTATCGCAATTATCGTATGTTTGCTCTAAAAAATGCATAAACTTCATGGATTTTGCGATTTCTACAAAAAATGGATTTGTCATTTAAATAGCCTAAATAACGTAGAATCGACCATAGATTCGCATTGTGTTGCTAGAAATGGTCTAATATTAGTATTATAGGAGCTATCGCAATTATCGTATGTTTGCTCTAAAAAATGCATAAACTTCATGGATTTTGCGATTTCTACAAAAAATGGATTTGTCATTTAAATAGCCTAAATAACGTAGAATCGACAATAGATTCGCATTGTGTTGCTAGAAATGGTCTAATATTAGTATTATAGGAGCTATCGCAATTATCGTATGTTTGCTCCAAAAAATGCATAAACTTCGTGGATTTTGCGATTTCTACAAAAAATGGATTTGTCATTTAAATAGCCTAAATAACGTAGAATCGACCATAGATTCGCATTGTGTTGCTAGAAATGGTCTAATATTAGTATTATAGGAGCTATCGCAATTATCGTATGTTTGCTCTAAAAAATGCATAAACTTCATGGATTTTGCGATTTCTACAAAAAATGGATTTGTCATTTAAATAGCCTAAATAACGTAGAATCGACCATAGATTCGCATTGTGTTGCTAGAAATGGTCTAATATTAGTATTATAGGAGCTATCGCAATTATCGTATGTTAGCTCCAAAAAATGCATAAACTTCGTGGATTTTGCGATTTCTACAAAAAATGGATTTGTCATTTAAATAGCCTAAATAACGTAGAATCGACCATAGATTCGCATTGTGTTGCTAGAAATGGTCTAATATTAGTATTATAGGAGCTATCGCAATTATCGTATGTTTGCTCTAAAAAATGCATAAACTTCATGGATTTTGCGATATCTATAGAAAATGGATTTGTCATTTAAATAGCCTAAATAACGTAGAATCGACCATAGATTCGCATTGTGTTGCTAGAAATGGTCTAATATTAGTATTATAGGAGCTATCGCAATTATCGTATGTTTGCTCTAAAAAATGCATAAACTTCATAGATTTTGCGATTTCTACAAAAAATGGATTTCTCATTTAAATAGCCTAAATAACGTAGAATCGACCATAGATTCGCATTGTGTTGCTAGAAATGGTCTAATATTAGTATTATAGGAGCTATCGCAATTATCGTATGTTTGCTCCAAAAAATGCACAAACTTCATGGATTTTGCGATGTCTACAAAAAATGGATTTCTCATTTAAATAGCCTAAATAACGTAGAATCGACCATAGATTCGCATTGTGTTGCTAGAAATGGTCTAATATTAGTATTATAGGAGCTATCGCAATTATCGTATGTTTGCTCTAAAAAATGCATAAACTTCATGGATTTTGCGATTTCTACAAAAAATGGATTTGTCATTTAAATAGCCTAAATAACGTAGAATCGACCATAGATTCGCATTGTGTTGCTAGAAATGGTCTAATATTAGTATTATAGGAGCTATCGCAATTATCGTATGTTTGCTCTAAAAAATGCATAAACTAATGGATTTTGCGATTTCTACAAAAAATGGATTTGTCATTTAAATAGCCTAAATAACGTAGAATCGACCATAGATTCGCATTGTGTTGCTAGAAATGGTCTAATATTAGTATTATAGGAGCTATCGCAATTATCGTATGTTTGCTCTAAAAAATGCATAAACTTCAAGAATTTTGTGATTTCTACAAAAAATGGATTTGTCATTTAAATAGCCTAAATAACGTAGAATCGACCATAGATTCGCATTGTGTTGCTAGAAATGGTCTAATATTAGTATTATAGGAGCTATCGCAATTATCGTATGTTTGCTCTAAAAAATGCATAAACTTCGTGGATTTTGCGAGTTCTACAAAAAATGGATTTGTCATTTAAATAGCCTAAATAACGTAGAATCGACCATAGATTCGCATTGTGTTGCTAGAAATGGTCTAATATTAGTATTATAGGAGCTATTGCAATTATCGTATGTTTGCTCTAAAAAATGCATAAACTTCATGGATTTTGCGATATCTATAGAAAATGGATTTGTCATTTAAGTAGCCTAAATAACGTAGAATCGACCATAGATTCGCATTGTGTTGCTAGAAATGGTCTAATATTAGTATTATAGGAGCTATCGCAATTATCGTATGTTTGCTCTAAAAAATGCATAAACTTCATGGATTTTGCGATTTCTACAAAAAATGGATTTGTCATTTAAATAGCCTAAATAACGTAGAATCGACCATAGATTCGCATTGTGTTGCTAGAAATGGTCTAATATTAGTATTATAGGAGCTATCGCAATTATCGTATGTTTGCTCTAAAAAATGCATAAACTTCGTGGATTTTGCGATTTCTACAAAAAATGGATTTGTCATTTAAATAGCCTAAATAACGTAGAATCGACCATAGATTCGCATTGTGTTGCTAGAAATGGTCTAATATTAGTATTATAGGAGCTATCGCAATTATCGTATGTTTGCTCTAAAAAATGCATAAACTTCATAGATTTTGCGATTTCTACAAAAAATGGATTTGTCATTTAAATAGCCTAAATAACGTAGAATCGACCATAGATTCGCATTGTGTGGCTAGAAATGGTCTAATATTAGTATTATAGGAGCTATCACAATTATCGTATGTTTGCTCTAAAAAATGCATAAACTTCGTGGATTTTGCGATTTCTACAAAAAATGGATTTGTCATTTAAATAGCCTAAATAACGTAGAATCGACCATAGATTCGCATTGTGTTGCTAGAAATGGTCTAATATTAGTATTATAGGAGCTATTGCAATTATCGTATGTTTGCTCTAAAAAATGCATAAACTTCATGGATTTTGCGATATCTATAGAAAATGGATTTGTCATTTAAATAGCTTAAATATCGTAGAATCGACCATAGATTCGCATTGTGTTGCTAGAAATGGTCTAATATTAGTATTATAGGAGCTATCGCAATTATCGTATGTTTGCTCTAAAAAATGCATAAACTTCATAGATTTTGCGATTTCTACAAAAAATGGATTTGTCATTTAAATAGCCTAAATAATGCAGAATCGACCATAGATTCGCATTGTGTTGCTAGAAATGGTCTAATATTAGTATTATAGGAGCTATCGCAATTATCGTATGTTTGCTCTAAAAAATGCATAAACTTCATGGATTTTGCGATGTCTACAAAAAATTGATTTGTCATTTAAATAGCTTAAATAATGCTGAATCGACCATAGATTCGCATTCTATACACGGAAACGCTCTAATATTAGTATTATAGGAGCTATCGCAATTATCGTATGTTTGCTCTAAAAAATGCATAAACTTCATGGATTTTGCGATGTCTACAAAAAATGTATTTGTCATTTAAATAGCTTAAATAATGCTGAATCGACCATAGATTCGCATTGTGTTG
The DNA here is from genome assembly GCA_036971475.1 of Prosapia bicincta. Classification (NCBI taxonomy): domain Eukaryota; kingdom Metazoa; phylum Arthropoda; class Insecta; order Hemiptera; family Cercopidae; genus Prosapia; species Prosapia bicincta. The sequence goes on along the minus strand of JBAIZL010000009.1, from coordinate 30,957,057 downwards.
CTAGAAATGGTCTAATATTAATATTATAGGAGCTATCGTATGTTTGCACCAAAAAATGCACAAACTTCATGGATTTTGCGATGTCTACAAAAAATGGATTTGTCATTTAAATAGCTTAAATAATGCTGAATCGACCATGGATTCGCATTGTGTTGCTAGAAATGGTCTAATATTAGTCTTATAGGAGCTATCGCAATTATCGTATGTTTGCTCTAAAAAATGCATAAACTTCGTGGATTTTGCGATTTCTACAAAAAATGGATTTGTCATTTAAATAGCCTAAATAACGTAGAATCGACCATAGATTCGCATTGTGTTGCTAGAAATGGTCTAATATTAGTATTATAGGAGCTATCGCAATTATCGTATGTTTGCTCTAAAAAATGCTTAAACTTCGTGGATTTTGCGATTTCTACAAAAAATGGATTTGTCATTTAAATAGCCTAAATAACGTAGAATCGACCATAGATTCGCATTGTGTTGCTAGAAATGGTCTAATATTAGTATTATAGGAGCTATTGCAATTATCGTATGTTTGCTCTAAAAAATGCATAAACTTCGTGGATTTTGCGATTTCTACAAAAAATGGATTTGTCATTTAAATAGCCTAAATAACGTAGAATCGACCATAGATTCGCATTGTGTTGCTAGAAACGGTCTAATATTAGTATTATAGGAGCTATCGCAATTATCGTATGTTTGCTCTAAAAAATGCATAAACTTCGTGGATTTTGCGATTTCTACAAAAAATGGATTTGTCATTTAAATAGCCTAAATAACGTAGAATCGACCATAGATTCGCATTGTGTTGCTAGAAATGGTCTAATATTAGTATTATAGGAGCTATCGCAATTATCGTATGTTTGCTCTAAAAAATGCATAAACTTCATAGATTTTGCGATTTCTACAAAAAATGGATTTGTCATTTAAATAGCCTAAATAACGTAGAATCGACCATAGATTCGCATTGTGTTGCTAGAAATGGTCTAATATTAGTATTATAGGAGCTATCGCAATTATCGTATGTTTGCTCTAAAAAATGCACAAACTTCATGGATTTTGCGATGTCTACAAAAAATGGATTTCTCATTTAAATAGCCTAAATAACGTAGAATCGACCATAGATTCGCATTGTGTTGCTAGAAATGGTCTAATATTAGTATTATAGGAGCTATCGCAATTATCGTATGTTTGCTCTAAAAAATGCATAAACTTCATGGATTTTGTGATTTCTACAAAAAATGGATTTGTCATTTAAATAGCCTAAATAACGTAGAATCGACCATAGATTCGCATTGTGTTGCTAGAAATGGTCTAATATTAGTATTATAGGAGCTATCGCAATTATCGTATGTTTGCTCTAAAAAATGCATAAACTTCATAGATTTTGCGATTTCTACAAAAAATGGATTTGTCATTTAAATAGCCTAAATAACGTAGAATCGACCATAGATTCGCATTGTGTGGCTAGAAATGGTCTAATATTAGTATTATAGGAGCTATCACAATTATCGTATGTTTGCTCTAAAAAATGCATAAACTTCGTGGATTTTGCGATTTCTACAAAAAATGGATTTGTCATTTAAATAGCCTAAATAACGTAGAATCGACCATAGATTCGCATTATGTTGCTAGAAATGGTCTAATATTAGTATTATAGGAGCTATTGCAATTATCGTATGTTTGCTCTAAAAAATGCATAAACTTCATGGATTTTGCGATATCTATAGAAAATGGATTTGTCATTTAAATAGCTTAAATATCGTAGAATCGACCATAGATTCGCATTGTGTTGCTAGAAATGGTCTAATATTAGTATTATAGGAGCTATCGCAATTATCGTATGTTTGCTCTAAAAAATGCATAAACTTCATAGATTTTGCGATTTCTACAAAAAATGGATTTGTCATTTAAATAGCCTAAATAATGCAGAATCGACCATAGATTCGCATTGTGTTGCTAGAAATGGTCTAATATTAGTATTATAGGAGCTATCGCAATTATCGTATGTTTGCTCTAAAAAATGCATAAACTTCATGGATTTTGCGATGTCTACAAAAAATTGATTTGTCATTTAAATAGCTTAAATAATGCTGAATCGACCATAGATTCGCATTCTATACACGGAAACGCTCTAATATTAGTATTATAGGAGCTATCGCAATTATCGTATGTTTGCTCTAAAAAATGCATAAACTTCATGGATTTTGCGATGTCTACAAAAAATTTATTTGTCATTTAAATAGCTTAAATAATGCTGAATCGACCATAGATTCGCATTGTGTTGCTAGAAATGGTCTAATATTAATATTATAGGAGCTATCGTATGTTTGCACCAAAAAATGAACAAACTTCATGGATTTTGCGATGTCTACAAAAAATGGATTTGTCATTTAAATAGCTTAAATAATGCTGAATCGACCATGGATTCGCATTGTGTTGCTAGAAACGCTCTAATATTAGTATTATAGGAGCTATCGCAATTATCGTATGTTTGCTCTAAAAAATGCATAAACTTCATGGATTTTGCGATTTCTACAAAAAATGGATTTGTCATTTAAATAGCCTAAATAACGTAGAATCGACCATAGATTCGCATTGTGTTGCTAGAAATGGTCTAATATTAGTATTATAGGAGCTATCGCAATTATCGTATGTTTGCTCTAAAAAATGCATAAACTTCGTGGATTTTGCGATTTCTACAAAAAATGGATTTGTCATTTAAATAGCCTAAATAACGTAGAATCGACCATAGATTCGCATTGTGTTGCTAGAAATGGTCTAATATTAGTATTATAGGAGCTATCGCAATTATCGTATGTTTGCTCTAAAAAATGCATAAACTTCGTGGATTTTGCGATTTCTACAAAAAATGGATTTGTCATTTAAATAGCCTAAATAACGTAGAATCGACCATAGATTCGCATTGTGTTGCTAGAAATGGTCTAATATTAGTATTATAGGAGCTATCGCAATTATCGTATGTTTGCTCTAAAAAATGCATAAACTTCGTGGATTTTGCGATTTCTACAAAAAATGGATTTGTCATTTAAATAGCCTAAATAACGTAGAATCGACCATAGATTCGCATTGTGTTGCTAGAAATGGTCTAATATTAGTATTATAGGAGCTATTGCAATTATCGTATGTTTGCTCTAAAAAATGCATAAACTTCGTGGATTTTGCGATTTCTACAAAAAACGGATTTGTCATTTAAATAGCCTAAATAACGTAGAATCGACCATAGATTCGCATTGTGTTGCTAGAAACGGTCTAATATTAGTATTATAGGAGCTATCGCAATTATCGTATGTTTGCTCTAAAAAATGCATAAACTTCGTGGATTTTGCGATTTCTACAAAAAATGGATTTGTCATTTAAATAGCCTAAATAACGTAGAATCGACCATAGATTCGCATTGTGTTGCTAGAAATGGTCTAATATTAGTATTATAGGAGCTATCGCAATTATCGTATGTTTGCTCTAAAAAATGCATAAACTTCATGGATTTTGCGATTTCTACAAAAAATGGATTTGTAATTTAAATAGCCTAAATAACGTAGAATCGACCATAGATTCGCATTGTGTTGCTAGAAATGGTCTAATATTAGTATTATAGGAGCTATCGCAATTATCGTATGTTTGCTCTAAAAAATGCATAAACTTCATGGATTTTGCGATATCTATAGAAAATGGATTTGTCATTTAAATAGCCTAAATAACGTAGAATCGACCATAGATTCGCATTGTGTTGCTAGAAATGGTCTAATATTAGTATTATAGGAGCTATCGCAATTATCGTATGTTTGCTCTAAAAAATGCATAAACTTCATAGATTTTGCGATTTCTACAAAAAATGGATTTGTCATTTAAATAGCCTAAATAACGTAGAATCGACCATAGATTCGCATTGTGTTGCTAGAAATGGTCTAATATTAGTATTATAGGAGCTATCGCAATTATCGTATGTTTGCTCTAAAAAATGCACAAACTTCATGGATTTTGCGATGTCTACAAAAAATGGATTTCTCATTTAAATAGCCTAAATAACGTAGAATCGACCATAGATTCGCATTGTGTTGCTAGAAATGGTCTAATATTAGTATTATAGGAGCTATCGCAATTATCGTATGTTTGCTCTAAAAAATGCATAAACTTCATGGATTTTGTGATTTCTACAAAAAATGGATTTGTCATTTAAATAGCCTAAATAACGTAGAATCGACCATAGATTCGCATTGTGTTGCTAGAAATGGTCTAATATTAGTATTATAGGAGCTATCGCAATTATCGTATGTTTGCTCTAAAAAATGCATAAACTTCATAGATTTTGCGATTTCTACAAAAAATGGATTTGTCATTTAAATAGCCTAAATAACGTAGAATCGACCATAGATTCGCATTGTGTGGCTAGAAATGGTCTAATATTAGTATTATAGGAGCTATCACAATTATCGTATGTTTGCTCTAAAAAATGCATAAACTTCGTGGATTTTGCGATTTCTACAAAAAATGGATTTGTCATTTAAATAGCCTAAATAACGTAGAATCGACCATAGATTCGCATTATGTTGCTAGAAATGGTCTAATATTAGTATTATAGGAGCTATTGCAATTATCGTATGTTTGCTCTAAAAAATGCATAAACTTCATGGATTTTGCGATATCTATAGAAAATGGATTTGTCATTTAAATAGCTTAAATATCGTAGAATCGACCATAGATTCGCATTGTGTTGCTAGAAATGGTCTAATATTAGTATTATAGGAGCTATCGCAATTATCGTATGTTTGCTCTAAAAAATGCATAAACTTCATAGATTTTGCGATTTCTACAAAAAATGGATTTGTCATTTAAATAGCCTAAATAATGCAGAATCGACCATAGATTCGCATTGTGTTGCTAGAAATGGTCTAATATTAGTATTATAGGAGCTATCGCAATTATCGTATGTTTGCTCTAAAAAATGCATAAACTTCATGGATTTTGCGATGTCTACAAAAAATTGATTTGTCATTTAAATAGCTTAAATAATGCTGAATCGACCATAGATTCGCATTCTATACACGGAAACGCTCTAATATTAGTATTATAGGAGCTATCGCAATTATCGTATGTTTGCTCTAAAAAATGCATAAACTTCATGGATTTTGCGATGTCTACAAAAAATTTATTTGTCATTTAAATAGCTTAAATAATGCTGAATCGACCATAGATTCGCATTGTGTTGCTAGAAATGGTCTAATATTAATATTATAGGAGCTATCGTATGTTTGCACCAAAAAATGAACAAACTTCATGGATTTTGCGATGTCTACAAAAAATGGATTTGTCATTTAAATAGCTTAAATAATGCTGAATCGACCATGGATTCGCATTGTGTTGCTAGAAATGGTCTAATATTAGTATTATAGGAGCTATCGCAATTATCGTATGTTTGCTCTAAAAAATGCATAAACTTCGTGGATTTTGCGATTTCTACAAAAAATGGATTTGTCATTTAAATAGCCTAAATAACGTAGAATCGACCATAGATTCGCATTGTGTTGCTAGAAATGGTCTAATATTAGTATTATAGGAGCTATCGCAATTATCGTATGTTTGCTCTAAAAAATGCATAAACTTCGTGGATTTTGCGATTTCTACAAAAAATGGATTTGTCATTTAAATAGCCTAAATAACGTAGAATCGACCATAGATTCGCATTGTGTTGCTAGAAATGGTCTAATATTAGTATTATAGGAGCTATCGCAATTATCGTATGTTTGCTCTAAAAAATGCATAAACTTCGTGGATTTTGCGATTTCTACAAAAAATGGATTTGTCATTTAAATAGCCTAAATAACGTAGAATCGACCATAGATTCGCATTGTGTTGCTAGAAATGGTCTAATATTAGTATTATAGGAGCTATTGCAATTATCGTATGTTTGCTCTAAAAAATGCATAAACTTCGTGGATTTTGCGATTTCTACAAAAAACGGATTTGTCATTTAAATAGCCTAAATAACGTAGAATCGACCATAGATTCGCATTGTGTTGCTAGAAACGGTCTAATATTAGTATTATAGGAGCTATCGCAATTATCGTATGTTTGCTCTAAAAAATGCATAAACTTCGTGGATTTTGCGATTTCTACAAAAAATGGATTTGTCATTTAAATAGCCTAAATAACGTAGAATCGACCATAGATTCGCATTGTGTTGCTAGAAATGGTCTAATATTAGTATTATAGGAGCTATCGCAATTATCGTATGTTTGCTCTAAAAAATGCATAAACTTCATGGATTTTGCGATTTCTACAAAAAATGGATTTGTAATTTAAATAGCCTAAATAACGTAGAATCGACCATAGATTCGCATTGTGTTGCTAGAAATGGTCTAATATTAGTATTATAGGAGCTATCGCAATTATCGTATGTTTGCTCTAAAAAATGCATAAACTTCATGGATTTTGCGATATCTATAGAAAATGGATTTGTCATTTAAATAGCCTAAATAACGTAGAATCGACCATAGATTCGCATTGTGTTGCTAGAAATGGTCTAATATTAGTATTATAGGAGCTATCGCAATTATCGTATGTTTGCTCTAAAAAATGCATAAACTTCATGGATTTTGCGATTTCTACAAAAAATGGATTTGTAATTTAAATAGCCTAAATAACGTAGAATCGACCATAGATTCGCATTGTGTTGCTAGAAATGGTCTAATATTAGTATTATAGGAGCTATCGCAATTATCGTATGTTTGCTCTAAAAAATGCATAAACTTCATGGATTTTGCGATATCTATAGAAAATGGATTTGTCATTTAAATAGCCTAAATAACGTAGAATCGACCATAGATTCGCATTGTGTTGCTAGAAATGGTCTAATATTAGTATTATAGGAGCTATCGCAATTATCGTATGTTTGCTCTAAAAAATGCATAAACTTCATAGATTTTGCGATTTCTACAAAAAATGGATTTGTCATTTAAATAGCCTAAATAACGTAGAATCGACCATAGATTCGCATTGTGTTGCTAGAAATGGTCTAATATTAGTATTATAGGAGCTATCGCAATTATCGTATGTTTGCTCTAAAAAATGCACAAACTTCATGGATTTTGCGATGTCTACAAAAAATGGATTTCTCATTTAAATAGCCTAAATAACGTAGAATCGACCATAGATTCGCATTGTGTTGCTAGAAATGGTCTAATATTAGTATTATAGGAGCTATCGCAATTATCGTATGTTTGCTCTAAAAAATGCATAAACTTCATGGATTTTGTGATTTCTACAAAAAATGGATTTGTCATTTAAATAGCCTAAATAACGTAGAATCGACCATAGATTCGCATTGTGTTGCTAGAAATGGTCTAATATTAGTATTATAGGAGCTATCGCAATTATCGTATGTTTGCTCTAAAAAATGCATAAACTTCATAGATTTTGCGATTTCTACAAAAAATGGATTTGTCATTTAAATAGCCTAAATAACGTAGAATCGACCATAGATTCGCATTGTGTGGCTAGAAATGGTCTAATATTAGTATTATAGGAGCTATCACAATTATCGTATGTTTGCTCTAAAAAATGCATAAACTTCGTGGATTTTGCGATTTCTACAAAAAATGGATTTGTCATTTAAATAGCCTAAATAACGTAGAATCGACCATAGATTCGCATTATGTTGCTAGAAATGGTCTAATATTAGTATTATAGGAGCTATTGCAATTATCGTATGTTTGCTCTAAAAAATGCATAAACTTCATGGATTTTGCGATATCTATAGAAAATGGATTTGTCATTTAAATAGCTTAAATATCGTAGAATCGACCATAGATTCGCATTGTGTTGCTAGAAATGGTCTAATATTAGTATTATAGGAGCTATCGCAATTATCGTATGTTTGCTCTAAAAAATGCATAAACTTCATAGATTTTGCGATTTCTACAAAAAATGGATTTGTCATTTAAATAGCCTAAATAATGCAGAATCGACCATAGATTCGCATTGTGTTGCTAGAAATGGTCTAATATTAGTATTATAGGAGCTATCGCAATTATCGTATGTTTGCTCTAAAAAATGCATAAACTTCATGGATTTTGCGATGTCTACAAAAAATTGATTTGTCATTTAAATAGCTTAAATAATGCTGAATCGACCATAGATTCGCATTCTATACACGGAAACGCTCTAATATTAGTATTATAGGAGCTATCGCAATTATCGTATGTTTGCTCTAAAAAATGCATAAACTTCATGGATTTTGCGATGTCTACAAAAAATTTATTTGTCATTTAAATAGCTTAAATAATGCTGAATCGACCATAGATTCGCATTGTGTTGCTAGAAATGGTCTAATATTAATATTATAGGAGCTATCGTATGTTTGCACCAAAAAATGAACAAACTTCATGGATTTTGCGATGTCTACAAAAAATGGATTTGTCATTTAAATAGCTTAAATAATGCTGAATCGACCATGGATTCGCATTGTGTTGCTAGAAATGGTCTAATATTAGTATTATAGGAGCTATCGCAATTATCGTATGTTTGCTCTAAAAAATGCATAAACTTCATGGATTTTGCGATTTCTACAAAAAATGGATTTGTCATTTAAATAGCCTAAATAACGTAGAATCGACCATAGATTCGCATTGTGTTGCTAGAAATGGTCTAATATTAGTATTATAGGAGCTATCGCAATTATCGTATGTTTGCTCTAAAAAATGCATAAACTTCGTGGTTTTTGCGATTTCTACAAAAAATGGATTTGTCATTTAAATAGCCTAAATAACGTAGAATCGACCATAGATTCGCATTGTGTTGCTAGAAATGGTCTAATATTAGTATTATAGGAGCTATCGCAATTATCGTATGTTTGCTCTAAAAAATGCATAAACTTCGTGGATTTTGCGATTTCTACAAAAAATGGATTTGTCATTTAAATAGCCTAAATAACGTAGAATCGACCATAGATTCGCATTGTGTTGCTAGAAATGGTCTAATATTAGTATTATAGGAGCTATTGCAATTATCGTATGTTTGCTCTAAAAAATGCATAAACTTCGTGGATTTTGCGATTTCTACAAAAAACGGATTTGTCATTTAAATAGCCTAAATAACGTAGAATCGACCATAGATTCGCATTGTGTTGCTAGAAACGGTCTAATATTAGTATTATAGGAGCTATCGCAATTATCGTATGTTTGCTCTAAAAAATGCATAAACTTCGTGGATTTTGCGATTTCTACAAAAAATGGATTTGTCATTTAAATAGCCTAAATAACGTAGAATCGACCATAGATTCGCATTGTGTTGCTAGAAATGGTCTAATATTAGTATTATAGGAGCTATCGCAATTATCGTATGTTTGCTCTAAAAAATGCATAAACTTCATGGATTTTGCGATTTCTACAAAAAATGGATTTGTAATTTAAATAGCCTAAATAACGTAGAATCGACCATAGATTCGCATTGTGTTGCTAGAAATGGTCTAATATTAGTATTATAGGAGCTATCGCAATTATCGTATGTTTGCTCTAAAAAATGCATAAACTTCATGGATTTTGCGATATCTATAGAAAATGGATTTGTCATTTAAATAGCCTAAATAACGTAGAATCGACCATAGATTCGCATTGTGTTGCTAGAAATGGTCTAATATTAGTATTATAGGAGCTATCGCAATTATCGTATGTTTGCTCTAAAAAATGCATAAACTTCATGGATTTTGCGATTTCTACAAAAAATGGATTTGTAATTTAAATAGAATAAATAACGTAGAATCGACCATAGATTCCCATTGTGTTGCTAGAAATGGTCTAATATTAGTATTATAGGAGCTATCGCAATTATCGTATGTTTGCTCCAAAAAATGCACAAACTTCATGGATTTTGCGATGTCTACAAAAAATGGATTTCTCATTTAAATAGCCTAAATAACGTAGAATCGACCATAGATTCGCATTGTGTTGCTAGAAATGGTCTAATATTAGTATTATAAGAGCTATCGCAATTATCGTATGTTTGCTCTAAAAAATGCATAAACTTCATGGATTTTGCGATTTCTACAAAAAATGGATTTGTAATTTAAATAGCCTAAATAACGTAGAATCGACCATAGATTCGCATTGTGTTGCTAGAATTGGTCTAATATTAGTATTATAGGAGCTATCGCAATTATCGTATGTTTGCTCTAAAAAATGCACAAACTTCATGGATTTTGCGATGTCTACAAAAAATGGATTTGTCATTTAAATAGCCTAAATAACGTAGAATCGACCATAGATTCGCATTGTGTTGCTAGAAATGGTCTAATATTAGTATTATAGGAGCTATCGCAATTATCGTATGTTTGCTCTAAAAAATGCATAAACTTCATGGATTTTGTGATTTCTACAAAAAATTTATTTGTCATTTAAATAGCCTAAATAACGTAGAATCGACCATAGATTCGCATTGTGTTGCTAGAAATGGTCTAATATTAGTATTATAGGAGCTATCGCAATTATCGTATGTTTGCTCTAAAAAATGCATAAACTTCATAGATTTTGCGATTTCTACAAAAAATGGATTTGTCATTTAAATAGCCTAAATAACGTAGAATCGACCATAGATTCGCATTGTGTGGCTAGAAATGGTCTAATATTAGTATTATAGGAGCTATCACAATTATCGTATGTTTGCTCTAAAAAATGCATAAACTTCGTGGATTTTGCGATTTCTACAAAAAATGGATTTGTCATTTAAATAGCCTAAATAACGTAGAATCGACCATAGATTCGCATTGTGTTGCTAGAAATGGTCTAATATTAGTATTATAGGAGCTATTGCAATTATCGTATGTTTGCTCTAAAAAATGCATAAACTTCATGGATTTTGCGATATCTATAGAAAATGGATTTGTCATTTAAATAGCTTAAATATCGTAGAATCGACCATAGATTCGCATTGTGTTGCTAGAAATGGTCTAATATTAGTATTATAGGAGCTATCGCAATTATCGTATGTTTGCTCTAAAAAATGCATAAACTTCATAGATTTTGCGATTTCTACAAAAAATGGATTTGTCATTTAAATAGCCTAAATAATGCAGAATCGACCATAGATTCGCATTGTGTTGCTAGAAATGGTCTAATATTAGTATTATAGGAGCTATCGCAATTATCGTATGTTTGCTCTAAAAAATGCATAAACTTCATGGATTTTGCGATGTCTACAAAAAATTGATTTGTCATTTAAATAGCTTAAATAATGCTGAATCGACCATAGATTCGCATTCTATACACGGAAACGCTCTAATATTAGTATTATAGGAGCTATCGCAATTATCGTATGTTTGCTCTAAAAAATGCATAAACTTCATGGATTTTGCGATGACTACAAAAAATTTATTTGTCATTTAAATAGCTTAAATAATGCTGAATCGACCATAGATTCGCATTGTGTTGCTAGAAATGGTCTAATATTAATATTATAGGAGCTATCGTATGTTTGCACCAAAAAATGCACAAACTTCATGGATTTTGCGATGTCTACAAAAAATGGATTTGTCATTTAAATAGCTTAAATAATGCTGAATCGACCATGGATTCGCATTGTGTTGCTAGAAACGCTCTAATATTAGTATTATAGGAGCTATCGCAATTATCGTATGTTTGCTCTAAAAAATGCATAAACTTCATGGATTTTGCGATTTCTACAAAAAATGGATTTGTCATTTAAATAGCCTAAATAACGTAGAATCGACCATAGATTCGCATTGTGTTGCTAGAAATGGTCTAATATTAGTATTATAGGAGCTATCGCAATTATCGTATGTTTGCTCTAAAAAATGCATAAACTTCGTGGATTTTGCGATTTCTACAAAAAATGGATTTGTCATTTAAATAGCCTAAATAACGTAGAATCGACCATAGATTCGCATTGTGTTGCTAGAAATGGTCTAATATTAGTATTATAGGAGCTATCGCAATTATCGTATGTTTGCTCTAAAAAATGCATAAACTTCGTGGATTTTGCGATTTCTACAAAAAATGGATTTGTCATTTAAATAGCCTAAATAACGTAGAATCGACCATAGATTCGCATTGTGTTGCTAGAAATGGTCTAATATTAGTATTATAGGAGCTATCGCAATTATCGTATGTTTGCTCTAAAAAATGCATAAACTTCGTGGATTTTGCGATTTCTACAAAAAATGGATTTGTCATTTAAATAGCCTAAATAACGTAGAATCGACCATAGATTCGCATTGTGTTGCTAGAAATGGTCTAATATTAGTATTATAGGAGCTATTGCAATTATCGTATGTTTGCTCTAAAAAATGCATAAACTTCGTGGATTTTGCGATTTCTACAAAAAATGGATTTGTCATTTAAATAGCCTAAATAACGTAGAATCGACCATAGATTCGCATTGTGTTGCTAGAAACGGTCTAATATTAGTATTATAGGAGCTATCGCAATTATCGTATGTTTGCTCTAAAAAATGCATAAACTTCGTGGATTTTGCGATTTCTACAAAAAATGGATTTGTCATTTAAATAGCCTAAATAACGTAGAATCGACCATAGATTCGCATTGTGTTGCTAGAAATGGTCTAATATTAGTATTATAGGAGCTATCGCAATTATCGTATGTTTGCTCTAAAAAATGCATAAACTTCATGGATTTTGCGATTTCTACAAAAAATGGATTTGTAATTTAAATAGCCTAAATAACGTAGAATCGACCATAGATTCGCATTGTGTTGCTAGAAATGGTCTAATATTAGTATTATAGGAGCTATCGCAATTATCGTATGTTTGCTCTAAAAAATGCATAAACTTCATGGATTTTGCGATATCTATAGAAAATGGATTTGTCATTTAAATAGCCTAAATAACGTAGAATCGACCATAGATTCGCATTGTGTTGCTAGAAATGGTCTAATATTAGTATTATAGGAGCTATCGCAATTATCGTATGTTTGCTCTAAAAAATGCATAAACTTCATAGATTTTGCGATGTCTACAAAAAATGGATTTCTCATTTAAATAGCCTAAATAACGTAGAATCGACCATAGATTCGCATTGTGTTGCTAGAAATGGTCTAATATTAGTATTATAAGAGCTATCGCAATTATCGTATGTTTGCTCTAAAAAATGCATAAACTTCATGGATTTTGCGATTTCTACAAAAAATGGATTTGTCATTTAAATAGCCTAAATAACGTAGAATCGACCATAGATTCGCATTGTGTTGCTAGAAATGGTCTAATATTAGTATTATAGGAGCTATCGCAATTATCGTATGTTTGCTCTAAAAAATGCATAAACTTCATGGATTTTGCGATTTCTACAAAAAATGGATTTGTCATTTAAATAGCCTAAATAACGTAGAATCGACCATAGATTCGCATTGTGTTGCTAGAAATGGTCTAATATTAGTATTATAGGAGCTATCGCAATTATCGTATGTTTGCTCTAAAAAATGCATAAACTTCATGGATTTTGTGATTTCTACAAAAAATGGATTTGTCATTTAAATAGCCTAAATAACGTAGAATCGACCATAGATTCGCATTGTGTTGCTAGAAATGGTCTAATATTAGTATTATAGGAGCTATCGCAATTATCGTATGTTTGCTCTAAAAAATCCATAAACTTCATGGATTTTGCGATTTCTACAAAAAATGGATTTGTCATTTAAATAGCCTAAATAACGTAGAATCGACCATAGATTCGCATTGTGTTGCTAGAAATGGTCTAATATTAGTATTATAGGAGCTATCGCAATTATCGTATGTTTGCTCTAAAAAATGCATAAACTTCGTGGATTTTGCGATTTCTACAAAAAATGGATTTGTCATTTAAATAGCCTAAATAACGTAGAATCGACCATAGATTCGCATTGTGTTGCTAGAAATGGTCTAATATTAGTATTATAGGAGCTATTGCAATTATCGTATGTTTGCTCTAAAAAATGCATAAACTTCATGGATTTTGCGATATCTATAGCAAATGGATTTGTCATTTAAGTAGCCTAAATAACGTAGAATCGACCATAGATTCGCATTGTGTTGCTAGAAATGGTCTAATATTAGTATTATAGGAGCTATCGCAAATATCGTATGTTTGCTCTAAAAAATGCATAAACGTCATGGATTTTGCGATTTCTACAAAAAATGGATTTGTCATTTAAATGGCCTAAATAACGTAGAATCGACCATAGATTCGCATTGTGTTGCTAGAAATGGTCTAATATTAGTATTATAGGAGCTATCGCAATTATCGTATGTTTGCTCTAAAAAATGCATAAACTTCGTGGATTTTGCGATTTCTACAAAAAATGGATTTGTCATTTAAATAGCCTAAATAACGTAGAATCGACCATAGATTCGCATTGTGTTGCTAGAAATGGTCTAATATTAGTATTATAGGAGCTATTGCAATTATCGTATGTTTGCTCTAAAAAATGCATAAACTTCATAGATTTTGCGATTTCTACAAAAAATGGATTTGTCATTTAAATAGCCTAAATAACGTAGAATCGACCATAGATTCGCATTGTGTTGCTAGAAATGGTCTAATATTAGTATTATAGGAGCTATCGCAATTATCGTATGTTTGCTCTAAAAAATGCATAAACTTCGTGGATTTTGCGATTTCTACAAAAAATGGATTTGTCATTTAAATAGCCTAAATAACGTAGAATCGACCATAGATTCGCATTGTGTTGCTAGAAATGGTCTAATATTAGTATTATAGGAGCTATCGCAATTATCGTATGTTTGCTCTAAAAAATGCATAAACTTCATAGATTTTGCGATTTCTACAAAAAATGGATTTGTCATTTAAATAGCCTAAATAACGTAGAATCGACCATAGATTCGCAATGTGTTGCTAGAAATGGTCTAATATTAGTATTATAGGAGCTATCGCAATTATCGTATGTTTGCTCCAAAAAATGCACAAACTTCATGGATTTTGCGATGTCTACAAAAAATGGATTTCTCATTTAAATAGCCTAAATAACGTAGAATCGACCATAGATTCGCATTGTGTTGCTAGAAATGGTCTAATATTAGTATTATAGGAGCTATCGCAATTATCGTATGTTTGCTCTAAAAAATGCATAAACTTCATGGATTTTGTGATTTCTACAAAAAATGGATTTGTCATTTAAATAGCCTAAATAACGTAGAATCGACCATAGATTCGCATTGTGTTGCTAGAAATGGTCTAATATTAGTATTATAGGAGCTATCGCAATTATCGTATGTTTGCTCTAAAAAATGCATAAACTTCATAGATTTTGCGATTTCTACAAAAAATGGATTTGTCATTTAAATAGCCTAAATAACGTAGAATCGACCATAGATTCGCATTGTGTGGCTAGAAATGGTCTAATATTAGTATTATAGGAGCTATCACAATTATCGTATGTTTGCTCTAAAAAATGCATAAACTTCGTGGATTTTGCGATTTCTACAAAAAATGGATTTGTCATTTAAATAGCCTAAATAACGTAGAATCGACCATAGATTCGCATTGTGTTGCTAGAAATGGTCTAATATTAGTATTATAGGAGCTATTGCAATTATCGTATGTTTGCTCTAAAAAATGCATAAACTTCATGGATTTTGCGATATCTATAGAAAATGGATTTGTCATTTAAATAGCTTAAATATCGTAGAATCGACCATAGATTCGCATTGTGTTGCTAGAAATGGTCTAATATTAGTATTATAGGAGCTATCGCAATTATCGTATGTTTGCTCTAAAAAATGCATAAACTTCATAGATTTTGCGATTTCTACAAAAAATGGATTTGTCATTTAAATAGAATAAATAACGTAGAATCGACCATAGATTCGCATTGTGTTGCTAGAAATGGTCTAATATTAGTATTATAGGAGCTATCGCAATTATCGTATGTTTGCTCTAAAAAATGCATAAACTTCATGGATTTTGCGATGTCTACAAAAAATTGATTTGTCATTTAAATAGCCTAAATAATGCAGAATCGACCATAGATTCGCATTGTGTTGCTAGAAATGGTCTAATATTAGTATTATAGGAGCTATCGCAATTATCGTATGTTTGCTCTAAAAAATGCATAAACTTCATAGATTTTGCGATTTCTACAAAAAATGGATTTGTCATTTAAATAGCCTAAATAAAGCAGAATCGACCATAGATTCGCATTGTGTTGCTAGAAATGGTCTAATATTAGTATTATAGGAGCTATCGCAATTATCGTATGTTTGCTCTAAAAAATGCATAAACTTCATAGATTTTGCGATTTCTACAAAAAATGGATTTGTCATTTAAATAGAATAAATAACGTAGAATCGACCATAGATTCGCATTGTGTTGCTAGAAATGGTCTAATATTAGTATTATAGGAGCTATCGCAATTATCGTATGTTTGCTCTAAAAAATGCATAAACTTCATAGATTTTGCGATTTCTACAAAAAATGGATTTGTCATTTAAATAGCCTAAATAATGCAGAATCGACCATAGATTCGCATTGTGTTGCTAGAAATGGTCTAATATTAGTATTATAGGAGCTATCGCAATTATCGTATGTTTGCTCTAAAAAATGCATAAACTTCATAGATTTTGCGATTTCTACAAAAAATGGATTTGTCATTTAAATAGAATAAATAACGTAGAATCGACCATAGATTCGCATTGTGTTGCTAGAAATGGTCTAATATTAGTATTATAGGAGCTATCGCAATTATCGTATGTTTGCTCTAAAAAATGCATAAACTTCATAGATTTTGCGATTTCTACAAAAAATGGATTTGTCATTTAAATAGCCTAAATAATGCAGAATCGACCATAGATTCGCATTGTGTTGCTAGAAATGGTCTAATATTAGTATTATAGGAGCTATCGCAATTATCGTATGTTTGCTCTAAAAAATGCATAAACTTCATAGATTTTGCGATTTCTACAAAAAATGGATTTGTCATTTAAATAGAATAAATAACGTAGAATCGACCATAGATTCGCATTGTGTTGCTAGAAATGGTCTAATATTAGTATTATAGGAGCTATCGCAATTATCGTATGTTTGCTCTAAAAAATGCATAAACTTCATGGATTTTGCGATGTCTACAAAAAATTGATTTGTCATTTAAATAGCCTAAATAATGCAGAATCGACCATAGATTCGCATTGTGTTGCTAGAAATGGTCTAATATTAGTATTATAGGAGCTATCGCAATTATCGTATGTTTGCTCTAAAAAATGCATAAACTTCATAGATTTTGCGATTTCTACAAAAAATGGATTTGTCATTTAAATAGCCTAAATAATGCAGAATCGACCATAGATTCGCATTGTGTTGCTAGAAATGGTCTAATATTAGTATTATAGGAGCTATCGCAATTATCGTATGTTTGCTCTAAAAAATGCATAAACTTCATGGATTTTGCGATGTCTACAAAAAATTGATTTGTCATTTAAATAGCTTAAATAATGCTGAATCGACCATAGATTCGCATTCTATACACGGAAACGCTCTAATATTAGTATTATAGGAGCTATCGCAATTATCGTATGTTTGCTCTAAAAAATGCATAAACTTCATGGATTTTGCGATGTCTACAAAAAATTTATTTGTCATTTAAATAGCTTAAATAATGCTGAATCGACCATAGATTCGCATTGTGTTGCTAGAAATGGTCTAATATTAATATTATAGGAGCTATCGTATGTTTGCTCTAAAAAATGCATAAACTTCATAGATTTTGCGATTTCTACAAAAAATGGATTTGTCATTTAAATAGCCTAAATAATGCAGAATCGACCATAGATTCGCATTGTGTTGCTAGAAATGGTCTAATATTAGTATTATAGGAGCTATCGCAATTATCGTATGTTTGCTCTAAAAAATGCATAAACTTCATGGATTTTGCGATGTCTACAAAAAATTGATTTGTCATTTAAATAGCTTAAATAATGCTGAATCGACCATAGATTCGCATTCTATACACGGAAACGCTCTAATATTAGTATTATAGGAGCTATCGCAATTATCGTATGTTTGCTCTAAAAAATGCATAAACTTCATGGATTTTGCGATGTCTACAAAAAATTTATTTGTCATTTAAATAGCTTAAATAATGCTGAATCGACCATAGATTCGCATTGTGTTGCTAGAAATGGTCTAATATTAATATTATAGGAGCTATCGTATGTTTGCACCAAAAAATGCACAAACTTCATGGATTTTGCGATGTCTACAAAAAATGGATTTGTCATTTAAATAGCTTAAATAATGCTGAATCGACCATGGATTCGCATTGTGTTGCTAGAAACGCTCTAATATTAGTATTATAGGAGCTATCGCAATTATCGTATGTTTGCTCTAAAAAATGCATAAACTTCATGGATTTTGCGATTTCTACAAAAAATGGATTTGTCATTTAAATAGCCTAAATAACGTAGAATCGACCATAGATTCGCATTGTGTTGCTAGAAATGGTCTAATATTAGTATTATAGGAGCTATCGCAATTATCGTATGTTTGCTCTAAAAAATGCATAAACTTCGTGGATTTTGCGATGTCTACAAAAAATGGATTTGTCATTTAAATAGCTTAAATAATGCTGAATCGACCATGGATTCGCATTGTGTTGCTAGAAACGCTCTAATATTAGTATTATAGGAGCTATCGCAATTATCGTATGTTTGCTCTAAAAAATGCATAAACTTCATGGATTTTGCGATTTCTACAAAAAATGGATTTGTCATTTAAATAGCCTAAATAACGTAGAATCGACCATAGATTCGCATTGTGTTGCTAGAAACGCTCTAATATTAGTATTATAGGAGCTATCGCAATTATCGTATGTTTGCTCTAAAAAATGCATAAACTTCATGGATTTTGCGATTTCTACAAAAAATGGATTTGTCATTTAAATAGCCTAAATAACGTAGAATCGACCATAGATTCGCATTGTGTTGCTAGAAATGGTCTAATATTAGTATTATAGGAGCTATCGCAATTATCGTATGTTTGCTCTAAAAAATGCATAAACTTCGTGGATTTTGCGATTTCTACAAAAAATGGATTTGTCATTTAAATAGCCTAAATAACGTAGAATCGACCATAGATTCGCATTGTGTTGCTAGAAATGGTCTAATATTAGTATTATAGGAGCTATCGCAATTATCGTATGTTTGCTCTAAAAAATGCATAAACTTCGTGGATTTTGCGATTTCTACAAAAAATGGATTTGTCATTTAAATAGCCTAAATAACGTAGAATCGACCATAGATTCGCATTGTGTTGCTAGAAATGGTCTAATATTAGTATTATAGGAGCTATTGCAATTATCGTATGTTTGCTCTAAAAAATGCATAAACTTCGTGGATTTTGCGATTTCTACAAAAAATGGATTTGTCATTTAAATAGCCTAAATAACGTAGAATCGACCATAGATTCGCATTGTGTTGCTAGAAACGGTCTAATATTAGTATTATAGGAGCTATCGCAATTATCGTATGTTTGCTCTAAAAAATGCATAAACTTCATGGATTTTGCGATTTCTACAAAAAATGGATTTGTAATTTAAATAGCCTAAATAACGTAGAATCGACCATAGATTCGCATTGTGTTGCTAGAAATGGTCTAATATTAGTATTATAGGAGCTATCGCAATTATCGTATGTTTGCTCTAAAAAATGCATAAACTTCATAGATTTTGCGATTTCTACAAAAAATGGATTTGTCATTTAAATAGAATAAATAACGTAGAATCGACCATAGATTCGCATTGTGTTGCTAGAAATGGTCTAATATTAGTATTATAGGAGCTATCGCAATTATCGTATGTTTGCTCTAAAAAATGCATAAACTTCATGGATTTTGCGATGTCTACAAAAAATTGATTTGTCATTTAAATAGCCTAAATAATGCAGAATCGACCATAGATTCGCATTGTGTTGCTAGAAATGGTCTAATATTAGTATTATAGGAGCTATCGCAATTATCGTATGTTTGCTCTAAAAAATGCATAAACTTCATAGATTTTGCGATTTCTACAAAAAATGGATTTGTCATTTAAATAGCCTAAATAATGCAGAATCGACCATAGATTCGCATTGTGTTGCTAGAAATGGTCTAATATTAGTATTATAGGAGCTATCGCAATTATCGTATGTTTGCTCTAAAAAATGCATAAACTTCATGGATTTTGCGATGTCTACAAAAAATTGATTTGTCATTTAAATAGCTTAAATAATGCTGAATCGACCATAGATTCGCATTCTATACACGGAAACGCTCTAATATTAGTATTATAGGAGCTATCGCAATTATCGTATGTTTGCTCTAAAAAATGCATAAACTTCATGGATTTTGCGATGTCTACAAAAAATTTATTTGTCATTTAAATAGCTTAAATAATGCTGAATCGACCATAGATTCGCATTGTGTTGCTAGAAATGGTCTAATATTAATATTATAGGAGCTATCGTATGTTTGCTCTAAAAAATGCATAAACTTCATAGATTTTGCGATTTCTACAAAAAATGGATTTGTCATTTAAATAGCCTAAATAATGCAGAATCGACCATAGATTCGCATTGTGTTGCTAGAAATGGTCTAATATTAGTATTATAGGAGCTATCGCAATTATCGTATGTTTGCTCTAAAAAATGCATAAACTTCATGGATTTTGCGATGTCTACAAAAAATTGATTTGTCATTTAAATAGCTTAAATAATGCTGAATCGACCATAGATTCGCATTCTATACACGGAAACGCTCTAATATTAGTATTATAGGAGCTATCGCAATTATCGTATGTTTGCTCTAAAAAATGCATAAACTTCATGGATTTTGCGATGTCTACAAAAAATTTATTTGTCATTTAAATAGCTTAAATAATGCTGAATCGACCATAGATTCGCATTGTGTTGCTAGAAATGGTCTAATATTAATATTATAGGAGCTATCGTATGTTTGCACCAAAAAATGCACAAACTTCATGGATTTTGCGATGTCTACAAAAAATGGATTTGTCATTTAAATAGCTTAAATAATGCTGAATCGACCATGGATTCGCATTGTGTTGCTAGAAACGCTCTAATATTAGTATTATAGGAGCTATCGCAATTATCGTATGTTTGCTCTAAAAAATGCATAAACTTCATGGATTTTGCGATTTCTACAAAAAATGGATTTGTCATTTAAATAGCCTAAATAACGTAGAATCGACCATAGATTCGCATTGTGTTGCTAGAAATGGTCTAATATTAGTATTATAGGAGCTATCGCAATTATCGTATGTTTGCTCTAAAAAATGCATAAACTTCGTGGATTTTGCGATGTCTACAAAAAATGGATTTGTCATTTAAATAGCTTAAATAATGCTGAATCGACCATGGATTCGCATTGTGTTGCTAGAAACGCTCTAATATTAGTATTATAGGAGCTATCGCAATTATCGTATGTTTGCTCTAAAAAATGCATAAACTTCATGGATTTTGCGATTTCTACAAAAAATGGATTTGTCATTTAAATAGCCTAAATAACGTAGAATCGACCATAGATTCGCACTGTGTTGCTAGAAACGCTCTAATATTAGTATTATAGGAGCTATCGCAATTATCGTATGTTTGCTCTAAAAAATGCATAAACTTCATGGATTTTGCGATTTCTACAAAAAATGGATTTGTCATTTAAATAGCCTAAATAACGTAGAATCGACCATAGATTCGCATTGTGTTGCTAGAAATGGTCTAATATTAGTATTATAGGAGCTATCGCAATTATCGTATGTTTGCTCTAAAAAATGCATAAACTTCGTGGATTTTGCGATTTCTACAAAAAATGGATTTGTCATTTAAATAGCCTAAATAACGTAGAATCGACCATAGATTCGCATTGTGTTGCTAGAAATGGTCTAATATTAGTATTATAGGAGCTATCGCAATTATCGTATGTTTGCTCTAAAAAATGCATAAACTTCGTGGATTTTGCGATTTCTACAAAAAATGGATTTGTCATTTAAATAGCCTAAATAACGTAGAATCGACCATAGATTCGCATTGTGTTGCTAGAAATGGTCTAATATTAGTATTATAGGAGCTATTGCAATTATCGTATGTTTGCTCTAAAAAATGCATAAACTTCGTGGATTTTGCGATTTCTACAAAAAATGGATTTGTCATTTAAATAGCCTAAATAACGTAGAATCGACCATAGATTCGCATTGTGTTGCTAGAAACGGTCTAATATTAGTATTATAGGAGCTATCGCAATTATCGTATGTTTGCTCTAAAAAATGCATAAACTTCATGGATTTTGCGATTTCTACAAAAAATGGATTTGTAATTTAAATAGCCTAAATAACGTAGAATCGACCATAGATTCGCATTGTGTTGCTAGAAATGGTCTAATATTAGTATTATAGGAGCTATCGCAATTATCGTATGTTTGCTCTAAAAAATGCATAAACTTCATGGATTTTGCGATTTCCACAAAAAATGGATTTGTCATTTAAATAGCCTAAATAACGTAGAATCGACCATAGATTCGCATTGTGTTGCTAGAAATGGTCTAATATTAGTATTATAGGAGCTATCGCAATTATCGTATGTTTGCTCTAAAGATTGCATAAACTTCATGGATTTTGCGATTTCTACAAAAAATGGATTTGTCATTTAAATAGCTTAAATAATGCAGAATCGACCATAGATTCGCATTCTATACACGGAAACGCTCTAATATTAGTATTATAGGAGCTATCGCAATTATCGTATGTTTGCTCTAAAAAATGCATAAACTTCATGGATTTTGCGATTTCTACAAAAAATGGATTTGTAATTTAAAT
The DNA here is from genome assembly GCA_036971475.1 of Prosapia bicincta. NCBI lineage: Eukaryota > Metazoa > Arthropoda > Insecta > Hemiptera > Cercopidae > Prosapia > Prosapia bicincta. Next base: position 30,934,221 of record JBAIZL010000009.1, on the reverse strand, counting down.
AGCCTAAATAACGTAGAATCGACCATAGATTCGCATTGTGTTGCTAGAAATGGTCTAATATTAGTATTATAGGAGCTATCGCAATTATCGTATGTTTGCTCTAAAAAATGCATAAACTTCATGGATTTTGCGATTTCCACAAAAAATGGATTTGTCATTTAAATAGCCTAAATAACGTAGAATCGACCATAGATTCGCATTGTGTTGCTAGAAATGGTCTAATATTAGTATTATAGGAGCTATCGCAATTATCGTATGTTTGCTCTAAAGATTGCATAAACTTCATGGATTTTGCGATTTCTACAAAAAATGGATTTGTCATTTAAATAGCTTAAATAATGCAGAATCGACCATAGATTCGCATTCTATACACGGAAACGCTCTAATATTAGTATTATAGGAGCTAGCGCAATTATCGTATGTTTGCTCTAAAAAATGCATAAACTTCATGGATTTTGCGATTTCTACAAAAAATGGATTTGTCATTTAAATAGCCTAAATAACGTAGAATCGACCATAGATTCGCATTGTGTTGCTAGAAATGGTCTAATATTAGTATTATAGGAGCTATCGCAATTATCGTATGTTTGCTCTAAAAAATGCATAAACTTCATGGATTTTGCGATGTCTACAAAAAATGGATTTGTCATTTAAATAGCCTAAATAACGCAGAATCGACCATAGATTCGCATTATGTTGCTAGAAATGATCAAATATAAGTATTATAGGAGCTATCGCAATTAACATATATTTGCTCTAATAAAATTCATTAACTATATATAGTTCATGGATTTTGCGATTTCTACAAAATATGGATTTCTCATTTAAAAAGCCTAAATAACGCATAATCGACCATAGATTCGCATTGTGTTCTTCGAATTGATATAATATAAGTATTAATGGAGCTATCGCAATTATACATAATTCATGCATTTCTTAGTATAATAATTTTTTATTACGATTACTCTTTTAACACAAACAATAGATAAATCCTGAGAACACTATGCGAATCTATGGACGATTTTGTGTTATTAAAGCTATTTAAACAAGAATTCTATTTTTTGAAAAAATTGCAAAAATCCATGAACACAAACATTCATGCATTGTTTAGATAAGAGTTTATTATTAGGATTACTCTTGTAATACAAACAATTTATAAATCCTTAAAACACCATACGAATCTAAGGTGATTCTGTGTCATTCAAGCTATTTGAATAAGAATTCTACTTTTTGAAGAAATCGCAAAAATCCATGAACTATTTCATGCATTTTTAAGTAGGATTATGCCTATAACACTAACAATAGGTAAATTCTACGAACACAATCCAAATCTACGTCGATTCTGTGTCATTTAAGCCCTTGAAATGAGAAATCCATTTTTTGTGGAAATCGCAAAATCCATGAACTATTAATTCATGCATTTTTTAGTATAAAAATTTATTATTACAATTACTCCTGTAACACAAACAATAGATAAATCTTGTGAACACCATGCAAAACTATTTTTGATTCCGTGTCATTTAATCTATATAAAGAATTTTCTTTGTGTGAAGAAATCGCAAAAATCCATGAGCTATATATAGTTCATGCATTTTTTAGTGTAAAAATTGAATAATAAAATTGCATTTTGACAATAAAGGACAGCAGGTTTTATTGCAGTATTTGTCTTTATATTTTGCCTAAAAATAAATCCGCCAAAGCATATGTTTTTTCTTAGCCTTTTGTAAATATTCAGAACATTGCAGCTAAAACTTTACAAATGGATAACTCTTTAAGTACAAACAATAAATAAAATCTATGCCAAAAAGTCTAAAGAAAAGATATAAAATTCTCAAACTAACTAAACTATTACACTGTGTACTCGCCTATTATTTATTTTATTACAGATCTGTGAATCGGTCAAATTAAGGGGTTTCTATATATAGTGTGTTTACTGAAAGTTGCATGTTTTTGCATTGGGTAGTACGCAACAATTAGTGTTTGAGGTCTTATTGTGTAGAGTGGAGTTTGAAGCTTTAGTTGCCCTACAAAGTTGGCTCTAGAGCACCGAGGTTTTGTTATGAGACGGTTTTACGACGAGGCACATTTTCATCTGAATGGTTTTAAGAAACCATCTGATAGAAACGGAGCAGATAGAACCTGTATGCTCCGTTTCTATCGTAAGATTGCGCATAGATTACGGCTGTACAGCGTATTCTTCTGATAGACCTACGGTTCTGAAACTCCTTGATTTAATACATCACTCTGGCCTTAGACTTGCTACTGGTGCTTTTAGATTAAGCCCAATCTCCACCCTTCTAGTTGAAGTTAGGGAACCATCTCTTTCAATGCGACGTCAAATGCTTCAAATTTCATATTACACTGGTCTTCGAAGCAAACCTAAACATCCTGCATTCAAAGCAGTTTTTGATAACTACCTCGAGGATCGTTATGATGCGCGTCAACGTTCGACTACTACCTTCGGAATAAGAACGTTGCACATTTTTAGTAACCTAAATTCAGAACATTTGCCTATATTCATTGTGCTACAACCCCCCCCCTCCTTGGACAATAAGAATGCCAAATATTGACTTCTCATTGTCCAGGTACCTAAAACACAATACTCCTGACGTTATTTATCGTCAGGAGTTTTTACAGACTTAATGAACTAACCAACATACTGTGACTATATTTACAGACGGTTCAAAACTGGACAATAGAATAGGATGTACATTTTATAAGGAAGGGCAAACCTACTCCTACCGATTGCACTCATCCTGTACGTCTTTACAGCAGAACTCTATGCCATTTTCCAAGCTTTAAGATCCATTCCGTCTGCAAAATCTAATTATTTTGTGTGTTCCGATTCCAAAAGTGCTCTCCAGGCTATTCAAGAAATGTACACTAAGAACCCTTTAGTTGGAGACATCTTGTGCTCAATACACAGGCTCCAATTACGAGGTGTCATTTCTCTGGGTGCCTGGTCACTGTGGAATATTCGGAAACACTAAAGCAGATGAAGGTGCAAAATTAGCTACAGGTATGTTGCCATCGACACAACGTGCGATGGCATCAGATTCTGTATGCAAAGTTAAAACTACACTATTCTCTGTTTGGAATGAAGAATGGCAAAATGTAAATAGAAACTAGCTGAAGGACATCAAGAATACCGTCCGACCATGGAGATCATCTGTTTGTTCGAATCGTAGGGAGGAAGTGGTGGTTACTCGACTTCGCATTTGTCACTCTTTGTTAACGCATGGATGTTTGATGTGACATGAGGATCCACCACTATGACAGTTTTGTGGAAGTACCATCACAATCAAGCATATTCTGCTTCATTGTGATGAGTTGACAAATTTGTATATTGTTACAATCTTCGAGGTAGTTTAAAAGTGGTTTTAAGAGACAATGTTATGGCTACCGACAGAGCCATCGCTTTCTTACGCTACCTGAATCTATTTAATAATGTATAATTTTAATTTCTTTAGTTTTAGATAATTAAAACTTAGTTTTAACTTTTTATTTTATTTTGATTAGTTTCATTTATGGAAATTTATTTTTAATAGCACTTGAGGTTGGTAACTTGTATTGGTTTTTCGTCTGGAAAAAAAAAGAGTAGTAAAAGTTTGAGAATGGATTTATTCCCAAGCCAACAAAAAAAAATTGAATGTTAGTAAAGGTCGCCAAAAAATGCCAATCACATCTAACCAGAATACCCAGTTTCATTTCGTCAAAGGTGTTATCTTTAGAGACATAACAGGGTATAGGGCAGGGGGTCAGCAACCTTTTATACTTGAGGGTCTCATGTTCAATCTAGCATGGCTGCAAATATAAAAACCATGAATTTTATTATATTTCCAAATTTTAGAGGTAATGTAGCTGATTTTAATACAGTACAAAAGGTGACTTTAACTAACAGAAGATTCTAAACGTAATTTTAATAAAATAGGGTACTTCCTACTTCCTAATAACAAATTTGATAATTTTTAACTCAACTCAGACAAATTTCTTTAATAATGTTTTGTAGTACTGAAATAATAAAATAAAACACATTCATTTAAAAATTAACAAAAGTTTACTAAAATAAAACAATTACCGTAGGAGTGACCTTGCTTGCATGCACTACTTTCCACTTATATCGTGCCTGTAATTTATATTAGGCATTTATGGTTATGGCTAGTATAATGGTTCTAGCTATTGAGCAGCCTATTTATATTCTAAGCCTTAAGCATAAGCTATCCAAACCGCTCAAGTGGAGAGGGTTGCACAAAATAATTTCACAGGCTGCATGTAGCCCCTGGTATAGAGTATCATGAGAGAAACCTTTAGCCTGCCAATTGCCTGTGGCAAAATAAAATCAAACAAAAAAACAACCTAGCATCTGTTTTGTCAAAAGTTGGAAGTAAAATTAAGGCAAACCTATACATCAGCCAAGTGTTGTAAGAGAGAGTGATGACGGTTTATATTTATATAGAAAATTGTCACTTCCAGTTCCCACAGGATGTTGCAACTATGTCACACTGTCCTGATTTGATGACACTTTCTAGGAAATGTGTTCTAACGGTTCTATGGGGTACAACGTTCCAGAAGATAGACCATCTGGCTAAAATGTTATAAATGTGTGTACAAGTTGGTGCCGGCAAATCCCTGTACAAATTACTAAGTGATGTGGAACTAGTTTAAAGGAATATCATCTCATCTTTACAGAGCATTAAAGATGGCAGTAAATGTTCTTATTGTGGTTAAGGTTTGAGCAGTAAACGCTCAGTGAGGGGAAAGTTGCAGCCACAGAAAGCATTCTAACCCTCAATGCCAGATCTCAAGTCCTGGATTGAACAGAATAAGTTCAAAAGTTTCAATAAAGAGACACAACGCCTTAGTTGAGTGATACTCATAGGGTATGCTCTACTATCTTCAGATTAACTGTAGCAATGACACAAAGTAATATATGCCTATTTTGTAAGTCCTAACAGAAATAAAGATGAGTATATTAATAATTTCAAATAAAATTATATATAAAATTTGCAGTTTGTGTGTTGTACATCTTGAGATCTTTTATTTAATACTACTTATGGTTTCACTTGGCAAAAAACCACTACTTACTGACATTTTTTCAGTATATGTGTTTCGCACTAAATCAGAACATTGGTTAATGCTGAGAGACACAGACTTGTCCGTAACTCCCCCTGACCTAGTGTGAAAAGCTTCTGCTGAAAAATATCAATGAGTAGTGCTTTTTTCCAAGAGATACCAAAAGTAGTTATAAAATATTCATAATAGCATCGATATTTCCAGCATAGGAATCAAATGGTTTTAAATTGTTAACACCAACACACATTTTTTAAAACAATATATAATTACAAAGAAACAAATTCTGGAACACTATTTTTTTAACACTTTATTTAAAAGCTACATTTAATAAATGTGGCCCACTTTGTTCACACTACTGGAGTTACTAGTTTCTCACAGATATTCTCCACAAAATGTTTAACTTTTGAGGTTATTGACTGCATATGATTTATTGTATTGGGATTAAACGTACAACAACCCCCCAACATACAATCTGTGACATTATCTTCTACAATAATTAGTAAATAGATGCACTTTATTGTTTGCTTTATTGTCTGGAATTATCAGTAACTATTAGTAGCTAGGTTTGACATTATTACATGGACTCTTTAATAGTATCTTACAGTAGCAGCTCATGGGCAGTTTGCACAACCCCCAAACCAGAGATCAATAGCAAAACATTTAAGAATTATATACATTGTTACGAGCGATTATTCATAAAATAACATGATCCATCATTATGAATTGAAAAAGCAATGGAAGGTCCAGACAGACTAAAACAGCTAGGCAGCGCCATAATGCTCCTTAGGTTGCAAACTGTCTGCAACCTCAACGTGTTTGGTTAAGATCGGCTCCGTCTGAAAAGAAGCATCTCCGCTCTGCTCCAAGTTTGTTGACATTCACAGTTAAGGATGAATTGAGATCAGTTTGTTAATAAATAAACCCATGACTTGAGATTCAGTGTCTTTAACAAGTAAAAATAAAATAAAAAATGCCAATATATTTCCTACAATAGAATAAATCACAAAGTATTAAGCAGTATCTATCTATTTTCCCTAAAGTAGCAACCCCCATAGGTTTTAGGCATCAGCCGCCACTGATATCTAGTACCGTATTATTATTTTTTTCTGAGTTAGTAAGAATAGGCCCTTGCTTAATGTTCAAACTACATCCAGGCCGATTATACCTGAGCACAGACTGTCTCGCTCTTTTGCAAGATTCTATATTTCGAACAATTATTCAATTCTTTTTAATTTGTGATTAATACGCAGTTTGCCTACTACCTTTGCACGCAGTTTGCCTACTACCTTTGCAAAGCGTATAAAATTAATAAAAAAACATGACCTGGATCTATATCCATGATAACTTTTTTTTTATACAGAAAGTTATCTTTTTATGAAATATAAGTTGGGATTTGTTTCTAGAGCGCAATATCAAAGACGCGCTGTACTTATATATGTATATTTAGATATACCTATAAATTGTCTAGTTAGGATAGATTTGGTTGTAATTTTATACATTACCATATACCTGTATTAAAATATACCTATAAAGTGTTAAGTTGATAGATTTGGTTGTAATTTTATACATTACTATATACCTTAATTAAAATATACCTATAAAGTAACCAGTTAGGATAGATTTGGTTGAAATTTTATACATTACCATATACCTGTATTAAAATATACCTATAAAGTGTTAAGTTGATAGATTTGGTTGTAATTTTATACATTACTATATACCTTAATTAAAATATACCTATAAAGTAACCAGTTAGGATAGATTTGGTTGAAATTTTATACATTACCATATACCTGTATTAAAATATACCTATAAAGTGTTAAGTTGATAGATTTGGTTGTAATTTTATACATTACTATATACCTTAATTAAAATATACCTATAAAGTAACCAGTTAGGATAGATTTGGTTGAAATTTTATACATTACCATATACCTGTATTAAAATATACCTATAAAGTGTTAAGTTGATAGATTTGGTTGTAATTTTATACATTACTATATACCTTAATTAAAATATACCTATAAAGTAACCAGTTAGGATAGATTTGGTTGAAATTTTATACATTACCATATACCTGTATTAAAATATACCTATAAAGTGTTGAGTTGATAGATTTGGTTGTAATTTATACAACATCACCTCATTAGATGTCTACTTCTGCGGGCTAATCCCAATTGCCAGGTGATGTCACGTGATCTCAATTCTAGCCTTACATGTGTACATCTGTATCGTTAAATGTATAAAATTAAAACCAAATCCTGACTGGATACTTCATAGACATATTTCGATATAGGTATATAAAATTAACCCTCTGTGGCAATAGCAATAATAATTATCAATACAGCTTTAGGACATGTTTTTGATTCGTATTATAGGCATTGGATTGGGAGTAGGCTATATGCGTAATAACTGAATTTGTTTACAAATTATATTGTAGTAGGTGCAGAAATACAAAATTTATTTATGTATATAGTTTAGAAAATTACAAGATAAATTAAACAATTAACCTATTTAAATACTCAAGAGAACATCGTAAAAACTATCTTAAAGTAATATATGAGTATCAAAAGTTTTACTTATCATTATACTTTGTCAACAATTTTTAAAACAATTACATCACTACTTCTAACAACAGAAGAAGGTATTACTCCAATCGGTGTTGTTAACTTTTTTACACCCAGCTGACTAAAAGTATTATCAGCACCATAAAATATTCCTGTTACTTTCACACTGTCATACATATACAACTCACATGGTTTTCCTGAAAAATATTTTAAACTTGATTAAAATTTAAAAGTATTTATTTGAAACTTGACTTAGAAACTAAACTCACAAGAATGAATTTATACAAGCTGTAAAACTGAACAAATAGTTTCTAACTTATTAATAAAAACTATAAAAAATATCCTTGAAGGACAAATCTGATTATTTTATAAAAATACAACCTCTATTTTAAAGTACTTGTTAAATTATAATCTAAAAAATTAAATTAAGTTACTGAATAAGAAACTAGGGTACTTCCGTATATACGGAGGCCACTATTATAGGTAAGTAGTAATGTTGTATAAAATTACAATCTATCCTGACTGGATACTTCATAGGTAAATAAATTAACTTGAACCAACACCCAAATTAACTGCAGAAAACACGCAGTTAGGTTTACTTATTCACATTTTAGTTGGGACTAAGTTTTTGGGCGCACAGTAGCAACAGCATACTGTACTACGTCTAAACATGAATATACCTATCAATTATCCAGTCAGGATAGATTAGGTTATAATTTTATACAACATTACTACGTACCTATATTAGTGGCCTCCATATAAAACGTAAGTACCGTAACTAGAATTTGACTTAAATTTACTTCTGCACTATTTGTATACTTTTAAAATTTTAGAATTCAGCCTATAAGATTTGTAAACATGAAATTATCTATGCAACAGATACATAAGGTAATGAAATAGTTAGAAAACTCACTTTTGTTTTATAGTTAACATATTCTATTATAATAAAATTCTTTATATATTCGAAAACTTTTTTCTGCCTTTCCTACCAAGTATTACTTAAGAGTACTATTTAAGTTTTGAAAATGGAGTCATTTAAAAACACATCAACAAAGAAAATATTATAATGTTACAAAAGTCAGAAGAATGTACTTGAGTATATACAAATATTCCTAACAAAATTGAAGATAAGTATAATAAGTAATAAAAATCCGTACTTACCTACTAACTGTGAAATAATTTTTAAAAACCTTTGTCGAAGAAATGACCTAGCCCTTTGTTTTTCTTTCAAATCATTGTCTACATTTTCCCCTTCCACTATGTTGTCTGCATCAGAAATGATTTGTTTCTCTTCTACACTAGTATCCTCCTTCATTTTTCCAAAATGAATTACTTCCATTCGTAATAATCTTATATCAGAAGAATTTATTCATATTATTAAATCTAGCACCTGCAATATTAGGAAAAAAATCATTTTGAATAAAACAATTCTACACCAGTACAGGGCCAGCTTTAGGGTTTTTGGTGCTCTAGCGAAAACAAATTTTTCCCTCTCATTATAGTGACTTCTGAGTATAGAACTCCGGAAAAGTGTTTTTGTTATTTAATAAAATACCCTTCATCTTTCACTATCTAGTAATTTCTCTGCCTATGCTAGTAGCGTGTAAAATTATTTAACCTCAATTTACTTTATATTTTTAAATCAAAAATTTTTTTAAAACCCTCAATTATGTGCTCTAGGCGACTGCCTAGGTTTCCTATATGGAAAAGCCGGCCCTGCACCTGAACAATTCCATCAACAAATTAAATTTACTGAACATGATTCAACAAAAAAAAAGAAAGAGGTAAGTAAGGTAAGATGTATTTTTTCTGCTTAAATTGAACTCTTTTTTGTCTAACTTCTATTTTATTAACTGAAATGTAATTTGGTAATGTGATGTTACAAGAATTTTTGTTTAAATTTTTAAAATAATACTAATATACAGATAAAGATTCCCTTAAAAAATTTTATATTTGAAGGATATCAGAAACAAACCTTTTTCTTGAAATTGGAATATATTTTTTCAGAAAGCTCAGAATGTATTTTAAATAAACGTATGTGAATAGCATAAAACTTATTATATTTTCTTTTGTATTAACTTTGCAGAAAACCACTGTTTACTGCTTTATTCAGCAGACAAGTTTCGCAATAGATCAGCACATTATTCAATCCTGTGAACTGACAACACTGTTCCTCAGGAGTGTTGTGCTGGTGTGAGTCTGTGGTGTTATCTGTTCTGTTGTGTGTTATTGTTCATACAGTAGTTGTTAATTATGTGCTCAAATATAGTATTTGATTGTGAGTGTGTTTTGTCATTTAGAATGTGTTGTGGGTATTATTTATGATGTTTATGTATCTCGTAGTTTTCTAGAAGTTTGTTGCTTTTTTTATATAGTGTAGGATTTTTCGATTGGTGTCTATGTAAGCCTGTGAATGTAGTGTGTTTTGTATGTGTATGGCGAAATTTGATTTGTGTTGTGTCTTTCTTATCTGTTTTATGGATTATATCTGTGTTGGATGTTGTGAATCCTACTTTGTATTTAAGTTTGCGGAATGAAAAAGCTATATTTTGTGATGTATTGTCATGATACGTAAATGTTATGTAGTTTTGTGTGTGTGTTATTGGTTTTTGTTGTGTTATGTGTGCATTGTATTTTGCGCAATATGTTGTCTATCAAGGTGTGTTTGTATCAGTTTTTATAGGCTATGAGTTTTATTGTGTTTAGTTCATTTATATTTTCTTTATTGTTCATGGAGGGAAAGGCAGCATGTAAAACAGATAAGAAAGACAACCAAAATCAAATTTTGCCATATTACATACAAAACACACTACACTCACAGACTGACAAGGACAACCAGTCTAAAAATCCTACACATCAAAAAAAGCAACTAACTTAACACAGTAGAAAATCATGAGATATATAAAGACAATATATACTATTCACAACACATTCTAAATAACAAAACACACCCACAATCAGATAATATATTTGAGCACATAATTAACAACTGCTCTATGAACAATAACACACCACAGAACAGAAAAACACCACACTCACACCAGCACAACACACCTGAGCAACAATCTTGTTAGTGATTCACAGCATTGAATAATGCACTGACCTAGTGCGAAACTTTCTGCTGAATAAATCAGGGTAATTATTAATACCAACGACTACCGCTCCGATCAGCAAATTTTTTTTCCTAATCAATTTGACCTTGCTGAATACAATCTAAATATGAGTTTGCCGCTAAAAATAACTTCAGAATCGTGTTCAGCAAGGTCATATTGAAGTTGCTTGATGTAATCATCTTGAATTCACTGATTATACTAATTTTAAAAATACTCAACTAAGTGAATACGTAATTGCTTACTTGCTGATGCATTACAAAACATTCGTTCCTTTTATGAAGCTAGCACTCTACTGGCGGCATCGGTTGGGTGTAAAGGCTCTAATGGGAATGGATTTATGACTGTGGAATGGGGTGGGTTGTTTTGGTTGTGTGTCATATAATAGAAAAGGCTGTTGGCTTCAAAGTGTGTGTGATGATTTAATACGTTTTCTTTATCTGTTGTGTAGTGTTTGTATATTTCATAATTTTCTAAGGTTGTTAGTTTTTTACTTTGTTTGTAGAACTTTGTTTGTAATGTGTGTAGAACATTTAAATTAGTGTGTATGTCGGTGTGTGTGTGTGTGTGTGTGTATTGGTTGGTTTTTGCTGGATTTAAGGTTTGTTTTTTTTGGGGGGGTAATGTGTTCTTCAAAGAGTGTATAGAATGACCTGCCAGTTTGGCCAATGTAATAGTTGGGACAATCGTTATAAGTTAATTTGTAAATACCTGAGAGTTTGTATTTATCAGTTTCTTTTTGAAAAGGTTGTATGTGCTGTCTAAGTATTTGTTGTTTTGTAGGATATTTGGTAATGGAGTTTTTTGAATGTGGAGGCAATTTTGTGTTTTTGCTGTGGTAGGTGAGGGATATGTATTTGTTGTTTTTTGTGTGGTTTGTTTGTGTGGGCGTTTGATGGTGTTAATGTTTAATTTTCCTGAGTATGTTGTCTATGAGTGTGTGTTGGTATCCGTTTTGTTGAGCGATGTATTTTATGGTATTAAGTTCTTCGTAGTAGTCTTTCTGTAGCATAGGTATATTGATTAGGCAGTGTAACATATGATTAAATGCAGCGTGTTTTGTGGGGTGATTAGATGTATTATGTATGACATTATCGGTAGTTGTTGGTTTTCTGTATATTTTGAAATTATGTGTTTGGTGATGTTAAGGTCTAGAAAGTTTATTTTATTGTTTTCTTCTAATTCAAGGGTAAATGTGAGGTTTTGGTGTATGATTTTAATGTAATTGTGTAGAGTTGTTTGATTTACCGTTTGTTGCCGTTGTATAATATTAAAATGTCATATACATATATATGGTAATAAATTATTTTCTGTATGTGATTATTGTTCTGTAGAATGTATTGTTGTTCGATGTGGTGTAGGAATATTTCTGCTAGGATGCCTGAGATGGGGGAACCCATAGGGAGGCCATCTTTCTGTGTGTAGTATTTGTGTTGGTATGTGAAGTAGTTTTGTTATGTGATGAGTTTGGTGAGTGTGATTATTTCATGTGTGAGTATATGTGGAGTGTTGTTTGCTGTGAGCATATTTTGTAGTATGTGGAGTGTTTGTTCTATTGGCACATTAGGGTAAAAAGGTTTTTTATGTCAAATGAGGCATAGGTGGAGTTATGTGGTATGTGGATGTCTTGAATTTTGTTTATGAGGTCTATGTTATTGTGTATGGATGTATTATTGTGAAAGTTTATGTTGTCTCCGATAAGTTTGTCTATGTATTTCTATCTATATATTTCTTCTGTCTATGTGATGGTGCATTGTGTGATTGATTAGTGGACGGATGGGTATGTTTTCTTTGTGGATTTTAGGTAAAGCATTTAATGTGGGGGCTAGGGGTTTTATTTGTTTGTAATATTTCTTTTGTTCACTTTTCATGATTCCGGTGCATTTATTTAGAAGATTTTTAATTTCTGTTTGAAATTTAGGTGTGGGGTCTGATCGGAGTTTGGTTATTTTCTTATAAGTTATGAAACTGTTTACTTTCTTGTTGATGTCTTGTTGGTACATTATAACGATAGAATTACCTTTGTCTGCTTTTATGAAATTTAGGTTGCTTTTGTCTCGTTTTTGTATAATTGATTTAAGGATTGAATGTTCATTATTTATGATAGGTTTATTGTTTAAGTTGTTTATGCTGGGCATTTTATGTTTAATGTCTTGTCTAATATATTCGTGGTATGTGGGATCTGTGTATTGTATTGCTGTTCCAGTGTCCAAAAGGATGTTCAACATTTGTTTGTGGTTGTATTTTTTGGGGTGTAGGTTATGGTTAATTCCTTTGTTTAATAGTGTTAATTCATTTGTACTGAAATTGATATTTGTGGTGTTGATGGTGCACGGATGAAATTGGTGGTCGGTATAGATAGTGATATTGTTTTGTGTTGCGAGGTTGTGTAGCTTTAGATTTTGCTTGTTTCTAATGAATTGTAGTTGTTTATATCTATAGTCGTTAGTGTATTGAATTATTTCTTCGAGTTCCGTGTGGTGTAGCATTGTTGAGAGGGTTTGGCGTAATTTGTATAGGGTATGTTAAAGGTTGTCTTTCTTAACTGTCATATCTGAAAACCAAATAACTGAATTCCGATCAGACCCCACACCTAAATTTCAAACAGAAATTAAAAATCTTCTAAATAAATGCACCGGAATCATGAAAAGTGAACAAAAGAACTATTAGAAGCTAATAAAACTCCAAGCCCCCACATTAAATGCTTTACCTAAAATCCACAAAGAAAACATACCCATCTGTCCACTAAGCAATCACACACACATACACAATCACATAAGCTAGCCAAATACATAGACAAACTTATCAGAGACAACATAAACTCTCACAATCAGACATCTATACACAATAACATAGACCTCATACACAAAATCAAGACATCCACTACACCATTGCCTCATTCGACATAAATAACCTTTACACTAATGTGCCAATAGAACAAATACTCCACATACTACAAAATATACTCACAGCAAACAACAAACCACATAAGTTCACACATGAAATAATCACACTCACCAAACTCATCACAACACAAAACTACTTCACATATTCTACACACAGAAAGATGGCCTCCCTATGCATTCCCCCATCTCCTAGCAGAAATATTCCTACACCATATCGAACAACAATACATTCTACAGAACAATAATCACACACATAAAATAATTTATTACCATAGATATGTAGATGATATTTTATTCAACGGCAAATCAAACAACTAAACAATTACATTAATACAATACACTAAAGCCTCACATTTACCCTCGAATTAGAAAAAACAATAAAATAAACTTTCTAGACCTTACCATAACCAAACACAACACCACACATAATTTCAAAATATACAGAAAACCAACAACTACTGACAATGTCATATATAATACATCTAATCAACCCACACAACACAAAACACGCTGCATTTAATCATATGTTACACTGCCTAATCAATATACCTATGCTACAGAAAGACTACTACGAAGAACTTAATACCATAAAATACATCGCTCAACAAAACGGATACCAACACACACTCATAGACAACATACTCAAGAAAATTAAACATAAACACCATCAAACGGCCACACAAACAAACCACAAACAAAAACACATATCCCTCACCTTCCACAGCAAAAACACACAAAATTGCCTCCACATTCAAAAAACTCCATTACCAAATATCCTACAAAACAACAAATACTTAGACAGCACATACAACCTTTTCAAAAATAAACTGATAAATACAAACTCTCAGGTATTTACAAATTAACTTATAACGATTGTCCCAACTATTACATTGGCCAAACCAGCATGTCATTCCATATATGCCTCATAAAACACATTAGACAAAAAAAACAAACAAACCCTAAATCCAGTTACGCAAAACACCTAAAAAACAACCAACACACACCGACATACACACTAATTTAAATGTTCTACACACATTAAAACAAAGTAAAAAACTAACAACCTTAGAAAAATATGAAATATACAAACACTACGCAACAGATGAAGAAAACGTTTTAAATCATCACACACACTTTGAAGCCAACAGCCTTTTCTATTGTATCACACACAACTCAAACAACCCACCCCATTCCACAGTCATAAATCCATTCCCAGCCTTTACACCCAACCGATGCCGCCAGTAGAGGGTTAGCTTCGTAAAAGGAATGAATGTTTTGAAACGCGTCAGCAAGTAAGCAATTATGTATCCACTCAGTTAAGTATTTTTAAAATTGATAAGGAAAATAAATTTTGCCGATCCAAGTGGTAGTCGCTGATTTTAATAATTACCTATATCTGTAAGTAGTGGTTTTTTGCCAAGTTAATACAAAAAAAGTATAAATACAAAAACCTCAAGATGTACAACACAAAAACTGAAACAATTTATGGTGATTGAATAACAATAAACTTTTACTATATGAACTTTTTCCTTATTTTTTAAAATATATATATATCGCAAAATTTAAAATTCAAGAATTCAAAATAAATTCAATTATAATTCTTCTATTTGTATTTTGACTTAGTTCTTTATATATATTATTATTATATAATAATATAATATATATATATATTATATATATATATATATATATATATATATATATATATATATATATATATATATATCACTTTCCCTATATGTACTTAAACAAGAATCTTACTTGGTATTTATGCGAGTTAACTTTCAAAGACTGGTCTTGTATGCCCGATGATGGAGACAAGACCCGTCTTTGAAAGTTAACTCGCATAAATACCAAGTAAGATTCTTACCTATTACAATTTTAATAGGTAGAATCATTTAACATTCAGAAACATGTAAAAAGGCTATTGACATAAATAATGGTGTTGTAAACATAAACTCAGTTTACATACATAATGCTTTAGAAATAATTGGGTAATTATTAAGATCAGCGACTACCACTCCGATCGGCAAACCATTTTTTCCTGATCAATTTCACCTTGCTGAAAACGATTCTGAAGTTTTTTTTACTCCAAACACATATTTACATTTTTAAAAAATAACCAAACCTAGCCTGACTTTGGTGCTTACTAACGCTCCGATCAGCAAAATGTTTCTTTCCAGATAGATTTGACTTTGCTGAACACGAATCTGAAGTTATTTAACAGCAAACATTAACCTAAGAAAACCAGGTCAGATCAGGTTAGGTTAGGTTATTATTTTTTTAATGTGTTTGCAGTAAAACAAAAACTTCAGTTTCCTGTTTAGCAAGGTCAAATTGGTCAGGAAATAAACATTTCGCTGATCAGAGCAGTAGTCGCTGATTTTAATAATTACCAATTATTGTAGCAATCTGTTATACAACATTACATATAATTACATTAAAATATATGTAGAAGTAATCTAATCAGGACAGATTTGGCTATAAATTGTCTAAATTTGCTGAAAGCAAACTCTAACTGAAAGCTCACTGGATTTGTATATTATAAAAAGGTTTTACTGTGAACTGTTTTTTTTTTTTTTTTTATTTGAATGTACCATTAAAGGCCCCTTCATAACCTAGATTTTTTATTGCAAAATAACATTTACAGTGTTAACTGATAATCATCATAGTTATCAATGTTACTAATTAACTTTAAATCTAACAATTACCCTCTGGTTTTATAAATTATCACAATTATAATTACAAATTTGTCTCTTGTTACCTTTGGATTAGTTGGCTTCTGTTCAGCTGGTGATGACCCATTATCCCAATCAATCCCTAATTTCTCCATTTTGTGTGAATTGTTAGTGACTGATAACTAACACGTACTTTTGCGAGTGTTGCCAACATTAGAAATAGTAAATATTTATATTTGATGATCCTATCTTCATGTGAGCTACTAGTTTCCACTAAAACACTTGTAAATATTATACAAACCTGCCTATAATAGCAATTACTTATATTTGTTGAGGACTGCCGTAGGGAGATGTATCCCATTGTAAAGACAAGTTTGTGAAATATTTACAAGTTTTTTAGTAATTATGTATTATAAATTTGCAGTTTTGTATTATACATCTTGAAGTTTTTCTTATGTATTAAACTTGTGTATCACTTGGCAAAAACCCCACCTCTTACTGATATTTTTCAGCAGACGCGTTTCGTATTTGGTCAGTGTTTTGTTCAATATCAGTAAGAAGTGATTTTTTGCAAAGTGATATAAAAAGTTTATTATAATTTGACTAAAACACTTGTAAATATTTTTCAACTTGCCTATAGTAGCATTTACTTATATTTATTGAGGACGACCGTTTCGGGAGATGTGTCCCATTGTCAACTCAGACTGTTATCTCATAAACGGCCGTCCTCAACAAATATAAGTGCTTCAATGATAACTAGTAACTCACGTGAAGGTGGATTCAACTAATATAATTTTAACTTTCTAAAGACGTCAAAATTACTTTATTTTTAAAATAGTTTTATGAAAAGATAATTATTGCTGTATAGATATAATACAATCCAGTATCGTATCCAGTTAGATACAAACATTATTACAAAGGAATCAATCGATTAGTTAGCAAATACAACAATATTAAACGTACAGTTTTTGTGTTGTATATTTTGAGGGTTCCTTTATAAATTACTACTTTTGGTACTATTTGGCAAATGTATCATTCGGTATTTTCCCCAAGTGATACCAAACGTTGTAACTTTATTAATTTCTTTTAGATTATTTACATTTAAGAATTTTAAGTTTATTGCTTACATAAATACTGTATAAAAACCAATATTTTCTCTAGCACAGAAAGTATAAAGGAGATAATTGATGGTGTTTGTATAATATTATTACATGTTATTGTTTACAATTTACATTAATTATAGCTAATTCTTTTGCCTATAGTAGCACTTACTTATATTTGTTCAGGACTCTTGTATAAGGTATACACGTACTCTTTCCTTTATGCTGTAAAAACAATATTTAAGAGAGTATAACTGTAACAGTTGAAAACAAGAAATATAGCAGTTTGAAGGCTAAGACATCTATGCTGATAATTTAAATGAAATTTATATAAATATATATTAAACATTTTTTTGAATGAAAATGTGATTTTTAAAACTGTCATATAATATCTAAAATATCAATAAGAATAGAACTTGGCTTTTGACTAGGCATGCTCAGTAAATCTTTCTTCACTGCGCAAGCAACTAAAGGCTGTTCTTGTTGGAGGGTCACGTGATTTTTCACTCTGTCCTACTCTGTCGCCCATCATGTTGAATGCGGTAACGAAAGCAGCTTCAGGAGCTCTAAGGGTTGTTAAACCCTCCTTAGCCCCTCAACTTTTACAAAATGAAGCCATCAAAGTTATGGGAGGAATATCTGCTAATTGTGAGTATAAAACAATACATGAATATTTTTTTATTTAATGTTTTTCATGGACTATATGACTCAAGGGTAATGGGTCGGCTGCTAACAGCAATGGAGTACGGAATACACCTTTCTTTACAGCTGTGTAAAAATGTATTAATTTGATGAAAATTTTTATACAAGAATATTTATTTTGATTTTTTATAATATAATTCAAATGTTAATATAATATATCGATTTAATAGTGTCTATACATTTTCTTTGCTTGTAATCTTTTCAGACGAATCTACTTATCAAATCCAAATATGTCAGCTCTTGTAGGATAAGTAGGACATTTGTTTTTAAAAGAGAAGAAAATAATTACAGGTCTTCAGTATTAGTTGTAGATAAGACATAATAATTAGAGTTAGAGGACATGTAATCTGTAATTGATACATTTTCTTCTCAAGGTCACATTTTAATTTGTCTAGTGGGAAAAAGAATAGTAATACAAATTCATTTTATGTAATTATAAATGTATGAACTTCTACACTTGCTTTTTCTTTTGCTGAAAAATGTTTTTGGTTGAAATGCAGTACTCCGGCACTATACGATATTTTGGGAAATTGTTCAAAACCATCAAATTGGACGATATCCACAAGAATTTTTTTAAAATTGAACTAGGAAAGTTACTTTTTTTCAATTTAAAGTAGGGTACTAAATTCAGCGCGGATGTAGAAGTTGTGAATAGGCGCGGAGTGATACTTACGTCACAGTGCTGCGCATAAGGTTGTACGCATTGTCCGCGGTATGTCACGCAACCTTACGTGTGTAGATATTTCACAACTATAGTTGGTGTTTTAGGAATCTAAACTTTGGTAAATACGCAGATTTTCCACCCTCAATGTAATGCATATAAAATTAATCAAAAACATGCCCTGAAGCTATATTGATAACTATAATTTTTGTTATTGCCAGGGAAGGTAAAATTTATATATCTATATTGAAATATACCTATGAAGTATCTAGTCAAGGTAGAATTGATTGTAATTTTATATATTTAACCTTTAAGTAATGTATAAAATTACAACCAAATCCATCCTGACTGGACACTTTATAGGTACATAGTAATGTATAAAATTACGGTAAAAATAGTCTTAATGACGTCGGTTAAACAAAATTTGTTTTTAAACTACTCGTTTTAATGTATAGAACACGAATATTAACTTTTTTTCCGCAGAAGGCTACTTTTTTCACATTTTAAATGTTAGTCTGTAATGGCATATAGGCCTGTAGCGTAAACCAACTGCGCAGTAGCTACAGCGCACTGCACTACATCTAGATTTGGTTGTAATTTTATACAATACTATATATCTATATTAAAATATACCTACGAAATATCCAGTAAAGATAGATTTGGTTATAATTATAATCAACATTACTCTCTACCTATATTAAAATATACCTACAAAATATCCAATCAGGATAGATTTTGTTATAATTTTTGTAAATATTTAGACTTATTGCCAAAGCAAAAAATTACGACCCAATCTATCCTGACTGGATACTTCATAGGTATATTATAATGTAGGTATATAGTAATGTTGTATAAAATTATAACCAAAAGTTGAATATTTATATTTTAAGTTTAGTATTAAAATAAATTTACTGTGACGTAGTGCAGTATGCTGTAGCTACTGCACGCTGTGCATACCATTAAAGACTAACATTAAAAATGTGCAAAAAAATTAACTTTTTGTATTTTCTGCAGAAAAAAATTAATAATCGTGTTCTACACATTAAAACGAGTAATTAACAAAAATCTTTTAATCCAGTGTCATTAAGACTATATTTTTACTAGAATTATAAAGTATATTTGAATATGTATAAAAATACCATAAAAATTAAGCAAAAACGTTTCTCAAATATCTACACACGTAAGGTATGAATAGAGATAGCGTGACGTCACTGTATCACTCTGCAAGCGTTGCACAACTTACTATTCTGCACTGAATATTTTGCCCAACTTTAAATTGATAAAAAATAACTTTCCGCGTGAAGTTCAAAAAATGTTTTTGGTCATATATTCCTAGGACGTGTTTTTGAACAATTTTCTATTTTAATCTCTTGTGGTAGCCAACACTCACAGTTACCAACAATGTTGAAAGTTCTCAAGAGTACAATAAAAATTAACTTTGATTTTAGGCAAAAATTAAAATAAAAAACCAAAACTTTACAAACTATAATACAATTTTTTAAACAAGACTATCATTATTGTTACTAAGACATGTAATATTCATTAATAACAACACAACAAATATATTAACAATTTTGTACTGATTTTAAAGTTGTTTTAGCAGAATAACACAACCTGCTAAATGTAGTTCTTTTCTGTTACATTGAAATGCACATTTAAAATGAAATTATATATTCAAGTAGCCAACAACCCCTTGTTTTTTCTTTATCAGAAAACATATAGTTAATACCAAACTCACATTCCAACAGCAATAAAAGATTAAATGTTGAGATTACAACGGCTGTTAAAGAAACTTTTGGGTTGGAGGCCATTAGTACTGATCATGCTTTATTGGTATTGACTTAGATCAATGGTTTTTGTAGTCTTTTATATGAAGTAGTTCCTAGTTTCTCCTCTCAAATCACACTTGTTTGAAATAATATGACAATATAATAAATAATTCTTGCTTAGCTATTGTAAAACATTTATTACTCTAATGTTCAATTCGGTCTATTTAACAAAGAGTGATGTTACATTGTACCCACACATATGTAAATTTTAGGCCAGTTCCAGTATTTATTAGTAACATTCCAATAGTTTAACCTTCAAATGACCTGTTTTTAAAATTTAATAATTTTGGCTTGTTTCTAAGATTCTTGGCATTCTCTCTCTTAGTTTCCACTTTAAAGTAGAAGTCTAGCAAGTTTTATGTTTTCTCCTTTTATCTTTTGTATTTTACTTCGTAATTTTGCAATTTTAAGACTAACAATACAACCTTTATTTTTGCCTTAAGTAGTTTGTTCAGTGACAAAAAATAAGACATGGTTTCAGGAAGTTTAAAGTAAAATTATTAATAGCAAGTATGAAAGAAGAACAATTTATTGAAGTTTCTTTTTAGAAGGAAAGTAAAATCAGTTTAAACCCAGCTGTAATAAACCTTACTGTAGAATTGCATGACAGTTTTGAAAGATTAGTAAAATTAATCATGATATCAAAAGCAACAATTTCTACTACTGTTTACTTCTCAAAATGATGTCATATGTATACAGCAATATATTGCTTTGGGGAAACAGTGTTACACTCAATTACTATCTCTGAAATAGTTTTACCAATTGTATTTCTAATTCTAACAATATACATTTGTTCAGACATTTATATAGTGGTGTGTACATGTATATATGTATATTGTTTATATTATAAAATTATATAGATATTTTGTCATTGTTACACTTTTAGTAATTTTTGTTAATAGCCTATGCCACTGCCCAACCAAAAGCTTCAGGCAAGGCTGTTGAAGGCAAAGTTGTTGCCGTAATTGGTGCCGTAGTAGATGTTCAGTTTGATGATAATCTTCCACCTATTCTCAATGCTTTGGAAGTCCAGAATAGATCTCCAAGGCTCGTACTTGAAGTCGCTCAACATTTGGGTGTGTATAATATTACTAAAATGTTATTAGAAAAGTTTTCCATTACGTAGTTACTAAGTTTTCTATAATTTTATTTAATTATTTTTATAGAATGATTTTAAATACGAAGCGTTAACCGAAAGTTTCTAAAAAAACGTATTTGACATCTATCTTCTTCAAAGAAGTTTCCTTGTTAGTTAATTTAATGAATCCAGTTTTTTTTCATGCTTGGGTAGTGTCAAAAAATCATCTTCCTTAATATTGTGAAGTACATGTTTTTCTTTTGTTTAATGTTTTATATTCGTTGAAATTTTATTTTCAGAAAAGGGGAAACCTATAGGAAGCTAAATATGGCAACCATTGAAAATATGTATCAATGTTTTTTTTTTTTTTGTAAAAAAACTGGTTTTTAGTAAAGTATGTACATATAAGGGTAGAAATTATCTTTTTTCATTTAATAACAAATGTTTTTGTCAAATCCAAACATTTTCTCTTAACCGCTAAAAACAACATGATACAAATCTGTGTTAACTGTAGCATCAACTTGCAAGGTAACTTAGTGAACATAGTATAGCTATTGATTCACAATATCAAGAGCACAGTGGTATAATATATTACAATGAAAATATTGGGAAGAACCCAAAAATAATCCTCAAAAATAACAAATAACAAGTTACTTGAGATTTGACCATGCCATCATCATCAGAGGGTCTTATTACAAACGTCACTTTAGTTTGTATCTTGTTTGCAAGATTGTAATTTTCTAAAAGACCCTCTGATGATGACATGGTTATTGAAATGTACATAAGGGTTTAATCTTGAGTATCGTGTATTATTTGTTATTTTTGTGGTATTGGGGTTCTTTCCAATATTTTTTGATGTTGAAAAACATGGTGAGCATTTTTTACCTTTTGTGCTTTTCCCAGTTTTGCTGATTGTGGATTTTCATTTTGATAACATTTGTTTAGGAATCATTAGCAATAAATCATTTTAGCATCATCACTTATAATTCTAAAGATTAAGGTAAGGTCATTTTTAATTATTCTGTGAGTTCCCTTGCACTCTAAGTTAGAACAAAATTAATATAAAACCAGTTATTATAGAAATCGCAAATTATTGTTACACAAGATTATAGAACACCTTCTTCACTGAACTAAATTTGATATTGCAACAAAACTCAAAACATTTATTCTGTAAATGTTGTATTATACTTGACATACAGCCTGCGGTATTATCTGGTGGCTTTATATGTGTTGTTTTTATTGTGTAAGGTAATTTTAGTATAAATATTATAAGTTGTACAATTTTTATTATTTGGTTACTTGCTAAACCATTTTAGGAGAGAACACAGTACGAACCATTGCTATGGATGGTACAGAAGGTCTTGTACGTGGACAAGCTGTAAATGACACTGGCTTCCCAATTAGAATTCCTGTAGGAGAGGCAACATTGGGCAGGATCATCAATGTTATTGGTAATTTCTTATCAAAGTTGTTGTAGTGTCTAGTAATATTTTTGAGTATCTCAAGAACACAATATATAAGTATTTATTAGTACATAATAGATATAAGTCAAGTATAATTTAATCACCTACAGTGAGATGTTTGTCTTAATGTTCAACAGAGACCTCTGAAGATTATTATGACTAAAATAGACATTTGTTTTGTGCTTCCTCTATTTATTATAAGTTCATTTGAATTACCATATACTAGAAACTCTGTTATCCGGGATAATTAGGGTGGAGTAAAAGAAACCCATAGTTAATTAAGATACTTTTTATACAACGAATTACATATACTGTAAAATTTAATTGAGGTCCTATAAATTTTTCAATAAAGCCTGTATAAAAATTTATATTGAAATGTTTTCATTTTAGGTTTTTTTTTTGGCTATGGGTATATATTTTACAAATCATGATATATATATGTTTAAAATGCAATACCTATTTCCCCATATCATTAAACTTTGTTTTTTCTGGTTGCCAAAAGTATAGTGACAGGATTATTGCACTCAGACAAGTGCCAAGATGTCTTAATGACAGAACGACGTCCATAAACTTATTAATAAGTGGTTTGTAAAAACCTGTTTAATTTCATTATATAATCGATTGAATGTCAACTTGTAACCTTGCAGTTGCCAAAAGAATAGTCATAGCATGATTGTTCCTAAAATGAAACATAGGTATAAAAAAACTGTTTTCAATTTATGCGAAAGTGAATATTAATTAAAATTATTTTTTACATGGCATGTTGAAGAAGAAAGCAATTAATTGATCTGTTGTCTCTTAGAACTTGTTGTACAAGCCTTTTATTCACAGTAAATAGATATGTTTAGAACCGGTACTATTAGGGGAACTGAGTTTAGAACCGGTGCTATTAGGGGAACTGAGCTCATTAACAAGGCCCTTCATTTATGTTTAGAACCGGTACTGTTAGGGGAACTGAGCTCATTAACAAGACCCTTCATTTATGTTTAGAACCGGTACTGTTAGGGGAACTGAGCTCATTAACAAGACGCATCTCTTTACTGAGATAGTTGTAAAATGTATTTTGCTCTAGTATACATACAACAATTTTTGTATCTCCTCTGTTGACGCATTTCAGAGTAACTCTATTTTCAAAACTTCAATTGAAATTCAACTTGTAAGTGTACGATTGAAGTTTTGAAAATGGAGTTACTTTGAAACGTGTCAACATAGGAGAAAACATTTGGAATGGTAGAAAACTGTACTCAAACATACAGAAATATTCCTAACAGAAATGAAGATGAGTATATTAATAATCCCAATTTTGGCCTTTAGTTTTGAGAATTTGTGTAATTCTTTTGCTACAAACTAAGATAGTTACATGAGCTATGTACATTGTACTAACTCAGTATCGTTAGACAGTTGTAACAAAAACTGTGTATAAATATATATACATATATTTATTATATCATTTTTATTGATTGTGGATTGTTAATATCAAGAGTAAGCAATTATTTTTTAGTGCATAAAACATAGTGGAAACTCATCTAGCATTGACGATACATACCCAAAACCAGTTTAGCTGCAAATGAAGAATTTAAGCAGCTCCACTCTTTATAGAGAGGAAAGTAGCCCTTACTACTGATAACAATCGGTACATACCTCAACTAAACGATATTGTAATAAAATGGTGTAACTGCATTTTATGCACTACAAAATGAAGGGATAGACAAATGGGTGATAGCTATGCATCATATTTTTTTTATTCGTGAAGGAACTTGTACACATACACATCCTTATGTAAAAACACATTCTGCGTACAATGTCAACATTATCAGAGTCTGAAAGATGGAATAATTAGTCTTTGCTTTTATGTTTATAGAAACCTGCATAAAACATATAGTTAGATGTAGCTAGATGATTTTCAGCAATTATTTGGCACTAAACTGTTAGATTTTCACTAAATTACCTGTATCTAACAGCTCAGTTCATTAATGAATGAACAACATCATAAATATCACTTAAACAAAATGCACTGTTGACTTATTTTCCAAGCTTTAAGATCAATTCCGTCTGCAACATCTAAATATCTTGTATGTTCCGCTTCCAAAAGTGCCTTTCAGGCTATTCAGGAAATGTACACTAAGAACCCATTACTTGGAGACATCTTGTGCTCAATACACAGGCTCCAATTACGGGGTATCGAGGTGTCATTCCTCTGGGTGCCTGGTCACAGCGGAATTTGGAAACACTAAAGCAGATGAAGGTAAAAATTAGCTACAAGTATGGTGCCATCGAACGGATCGACACAACGTGCGATGGCATCAGATTTTGTATGCAATGTTAAAACTAAACTATTCTCTGTTTGGAATGAAGAATGGCAAAATGTAAATAGAAACAAGCTGAGGGACATCAAAAATACCGCCCGACCATGGAGGACATCTGTTCGTTCGAATCGCAGAAAGGAAGTGGTGGTAACTCGACTTCGCATCGGCCACTCTTTGTTAACACATGGATGGTTGATGCGACATGAGGATCCACCACTATGTCCGTTTTGTAGAAGTAATATTACAATCAAGCACATCGTGCTTGATTGTGATGGGTTGAGCAATTTGCATATACGTTACGATCTTCGAGTTAGTTTAAAGGTGGTTTTAAGGGACGATGTCACGGCTATCGACCGTGTCATCGCTTTCTTACGCCACCTGAATCTATTTAATAATATTTAAATCATGTATAATTTTTGTTTCTTTAGTTTTAGTTACAATTAGTATTAAACATTTATTTTATTTTGTTTATTTTGATTAGCTTTATTTATGTAACATTTATTTTAAAATAAAACTTTAGTTAGGCGATGATAACCTTGATAGGTTTTTCGCCTGGGAATTAAAAAAAAAAAAAACTTTAAAGTAATAAATTATATTTCAGTAATTTTAATAAATTCTAAATGTTAGGCATGAAATGTTTATTTAATTGAAAGAATTTTCAAAACTCTTCTCTTATTTTACTATGCCTTTCAACTTTAGGTGAACCTATTGATGAAAGGGGGCCAGTTCAAACTGATAAGTTTGCAGCTATCCACGCAGATGCCCCAGAGTTTGTTGACATGAGTGTCGAGCAAGAAATTTTAGTCACTGGTATTAAAGTTGTAGATCTCTTGGCTCCCTATGTAAAGGGTGGAAAAATTGGTAAGTTTTAAATTCATAGCAATTAGTAAGTTTGCGAGATGTGCAAATGTGATGGTCAATATTGCTATTGTTTCCTATAATAAGAAAACAGTGTCTGGTCCACATGTATGTTCCCAAGTTTTGAAATATCCCAAACACTAATAACTCCTTAAGGATTCATCATACAGCCATGCTTTATACAAATAATGAACTATAGATGTTTTTTATTATTATGAAAACAGACCTTTAGCTCCAACTACAGTAGAACTTCACTAATTCGTCACAGTAATAAACATTGCCTGTACTGTTATGATGTATAGGTCGATAATAGATATGAGTTGCCCAGGTTAAATGTGAGAGATAAAAAGAAGCAGAAGTGACAAAATATTAGTATTAAGACAAATTTGGCTGCTTGCAATACAAAAAGAAAATAATTCTTTATTACAAAAGTAAATGACTTGATTTAAAAACTAAAACGTAATTATATTCAATATAGCGTATTTTTTCTTGTTAATGTTATTTTTCTTACAAGGCATTTTTGTTGTTGTTTTTTTCTGTCTTTTATGAAAATTGAGTAACATACTATATTTGTAATTACGATTAATACTGCAGGCTACTGGTGTTTTTATAGTGTTGAGTTTTTCGGCCAACAAATAATGTAAGTACAACATAATTACATTACATGGCGATTTACACTGCACGAGGTTTAACCGTGTCTCTGACCTTGAGATTGCTAGGCTGGACTGGGCTGAGCTTCAGAAAACATCAGTGCCATGTTTAAAGTGTAAACAACTCTAATTAACTAAATGATAATACTGTAACAGTTTGATGTAGACATGACCTTTAAATGTGTTGCTCTGTTTCTGCAAAGAAAGAGACGCAATTACAAACGAGACGACGTATGTCTACTGATATATTAATAAAAGTCTACTGTAATAATTTACCACCAAGACCATGCTAAGTTAATGGATTTATACAAAAATAAATGGCCTAAATCCAAAACTAACTCAGATTAATAATTCCGAGGGTTTACTATTGCTAGTGTGCAAGATCCAGCTAGGTATAACTGTTTGCTTTTATAGGTCTGTTTGGAGGTGCCGGAGTAGGAAAGACTGTACTGATTATGGAACTTATCAACAATGTGGCCAAGGCTCATGGAGGCTACTCAGTATTTGCAGGAGTCGGAGAGAGAACTCGTGAAGGAAATGATTTATATCATGAAATGATTGAATCCGGTGTGATTTCACTCAAGGACAAGACATCGAAGGTTAGATCTCAAAAACATTTTTTTTAATTAGTGAAAATTATTTTTAAAGAAAAGAGGTGTTTTAATTAGAGAATAATGAAAATTGAAATATATAAATATATTCTAAAAGTGGAATACAAAAATAACTTTGTTGTAAAAGAGGCTTTAGCGTTAGTTAGTTAACCTTCCTGATTGAATCTATATGTGTTGTCAAAATGTCTATATAGGTATTTTAACTTGAGTTCAATATTTGTAGTCATACAAGAAGTTAACGACTGGTATATTAATTTATTGGGTACACTAAAAGATTTATATACTGTTGTGAATTGTATTTGTTTAGGTAGCGTTGGTCTACGGACAGATGAACGAACCACCAGGTGCAAGAGCTCGTGTTGCTTTGACTGGACTTACTGTGGCTGAATATTTCCGAGATCAAGAAGGGCAGGATGTATTACTTTTCATTGACAATATTTTCAGATTTACTCAGGCTGGTTCAGAGGTAACGGATTTTCTACATTCTTTTTATATTTATCGTTTGTTAGACACTTACAGGCAAATATGTCTTTAAATTCTTGGTAATAATAAAGGCTTTCGATTTTAAAGATTAACAACCCTGTATTTGAAGTCAGTTTTCACAATTAGTTCCATTTTCCAATTTATTCAAATAAAGGATTACTTTTTATATTTGTAATGAATGTATCATATATATCTGATTATATCAAATGTTTGAAAATAATACTTCATTTATTTCAATAAGCACTCATACTAATAACTTTATGGTGTTGTGTTGTTTTTATTAGTATTGAATATATTTTGAGAGCAATGTTTATGCAGGTATCTGCCTTATTGGGTCGTATCCCCTCTGCTGTAGGCTACCAGCCAACTTTGGCCACTGACATGGGTACCATGCAAGAAAGAATTACAACAACCAAGAAGGGTTCAATTACATCAGTGCAGGTATTTATTACATTAGGATAAAAACTTGTTAATCATATTTTATGATCTGAAAAATATTAAAAATAAGTTAATATTTTTTTAAACAGTAAAAATGTATCGTGATATATGGTATACACATATAGCCATGTAAATGTCTTCTGGTATACAGTAGTCTCACTTATCCGAGACCCTCAAAAATAAAAAAAATGCTCTGCTCGCTAGAAAGCTGCTAGTTTTAGTTGTCACTAAGTGTACCTCTACACCACAAGATGCATGACAATTGACCGGAGTGTTTTGGAAACAGTTTTAAAAAAATTATCGCATTAAGCTACTACACATTTTTAGAAGCTGGTGGGCAGGCTGATGAGATAGCTAATTTGAAAGGCATTAACCTAAAGGATGTTGTTTATTGGATTGCAAGGGCCTGCGTTGATGTAAATGTGTCGATTGCCAAATCGTAGAATACATTGCTAGTAGAAAATGCAACTGAAGATGAAGAGGATCCAAAAATTAATTAAGACTGTGTTCTTCCTTTAGCCCAACACCTCCCTGGATGCGAAGAAGCACTTGTAGAACTCGTTGAAGCTTGGTTGCAAGAAGACAATAAGTAAGATAAAGAAATTGATCTTTTAAAAAGCTATGAACGATGAAAAATCTGTCGGTTATCTTCCAACGGTTGGCGGGACTTGGCAGCAAGAAAACGGCAAAGATCGGCAGGACAGGCGAAGATCACAACATTTTTTTTACATCTTCGTAAAGTATGTACATTCAGAACTTTAAGTATTTACTGTAGGCTACCAGTGAAACCTTAAGCAAAATGTTTCCAATCCTGTATATCATTAATGTAAGACATTAAAAATGTGTAAAACTTTCTTTGTTTTAATTAATTTGTTTAACAATTATCCGACAATTTCGCTTATCCAATGTCATGGAGGTCCATTTACAACGAACTGTACTGTACTTGTTTAAAAAAATGACACTTTGTTTTAGAGGTGTTAACTCGCAGTAAATATTTGTGATGTGATGTTTGTTAGGCTATTTATGTACCTGCTGATGACTTGACTGATCCCGCTCCTGCCACAACATTCGCTCACTTGGATGCCACAACTGTATTGTCTCGAGCTATTGCTGAATTGGGTATTTATCCTGCTGTAGATCCCCTTGATTCCACTTCACGTATCATGGACCCTAACGTCATTGGTAGCGAGCACTACAACATAGCTCGTGGTGTTCAGAAGATTTTACAGGTTAGTATAAAAAAGCTATAAATATGGGTAACATTAGTAATACTATACATTCAAAATAAGTGGGTCTTGAAAAATAAATTTTCTGTCTAATTTCATCAAAATTTTAGATCATTCAGTTGTTTAGAATAGTTAGATGTCTATAGGCAATCACGTTTATCATAAATGTAAGTTTACAATTTTTTTACATATACAAGGTGACCGAAAAAAACTAGACGTTTTTGAAATAGCTAGTACACATGTGGCAGTCGTTTGGAGAGGGTACTTTGATTTCATTATACATGGACCAGTGGATGGTATACCACCATATGTTTGCTTTCAATGCGTATATGCAAAATTGTATCACACCTACGCTGCGTAGGCTTTTTAGCATTCACTTTCAGCTCGATTCCATTTTATCATTTCTAGCCCGAAAACGATTCTCAGGTCGTTAACAAGTACAGAACAATGGGAAGTATTATAAAATAGAAGTCTCCTGGTCAAATAAGTCTGCTAGGACGCCACAAAACATTGAAATGGTTAAGCAAAGCTTGGATTCCTAGCCAAAGTCAGTGGGCAAGAAGACGCGCTTGAATTAGGCCTAACTCTTGAATCAATGCAAACAATTTTGCTAAAAGACTTATTTAATTTTCATTTAAATGGTTGTGTTTATTAAACAAAAACAATGTTTATTTCCTGTACGATGGCGCCAATGCACACATTTTTCAAGATGCAATGGTCGTGGTGTGTGGCATGTTTCCGGGATGGCTCATTTCTTGTTTCAGTGATATCCTGTAGTCTTCGAGGTCGCCAGATTTGAGCTGTTGATTTTTTTTTCTTTGGGACGTAAATGGCAAGTGTAAATGAAACTTTTAATGTAACATAAGTTCTAATTAACAAAAAATGAGTTGTCAATTTAAAAATTGTCCTGTTTTTTCGGCCACCCTGTATATTATTACTAATTTTTTTTACAAATTCATTGCTATAAATAAATCTTGCAAATTTTATGAAGTGGAGAATGAGCCACAGGTCAGACCATGGGCTAGTCACTATAGTATTTTTCTTTAAAAATTCTACACTCAGAAAAGAAGTAGTAAAAATATCTAATATGACCAATTAGAATTGTATTCTTGCCCTTTAAAATATCCCTGAAAGTTGCTTAAAAGTCCAACATTCTTCTAATATCCAATAATGAAATCCAGGTAAAAAACAGGATCTTACTTATCTTATCATAGCAAAATTCTATCCCAATCATGTACTCTGTGTAACAGTATGATGAAAAATAATTACAGTAGCTCTCCAATTATCCAAATCGGATTAAAAAATAACATAAGACAGAAATGTGTTACGATTTATATGGAAAAGTTCATATACATTAATAAGTAAAAGAAATTAATATTTAATTGAATAGTTAATATAGCATTGGTTTTCATTAACAAAAACCAGTTATTGTTAATATATTAATTTGTGTTTAATAATTATTAACTAAAGATAGAAATCAAGTACTAGTTAAAATTAGAATACTTTTTACATCTTCTAGGATTACAAATCCCTGCAAGATATCATTGCTATCTTGGGTATGGATGAATTGTCAGAAGAAGATAAGTTGACTGTAGCACGAGCACGTAAAATACAAAGGTTTTTGTCCCAACCTTTCCAGGTTGCAGAAGTTTTCACAGGACACGCAGGAAAATTGGTACCACTCGCAGAAACAATCAAGGTAAGATGGTCCTTGGATTAGTACCATCGTTATATTTTTTATGAGTACATTTAACAACACTAAGTATCTGTGCAATATTTTAACAGGGATTCCAGAAGATCTTGGGAGGAGATTATGATCATTTACCTGAAGTTGCTTTTTACATGGTTGGACCCATTGAAGAAGTTGTACAGAAAGCAGAAACTCTTGCAAAGAGTTCATAAATATCCTCTGCGCCATGATAGTTGTTAGCCTCTATCACTTGGTAATTTAAAGGTTTATTTGAGTCAAGCATTTAAACCGATATGACTGTTAGTGCAAAATGAATTAATTTTATTTATAATTACCATTTATATTGAAAAAGGTATTAAACTCTGTATATACAGATTTTTTTTATTTTATAATAAATTTGTTCCAATTCAATTTAAGTCTATTTTACAGTTACATAAATGTTAATGGTTAAATAAATGTCACAGTTTTAAATAATAATTGGTTATTTAATGTATAAAGATTAAAACACTTGTAGTATGAAATAAAGGTCAAAATTTGAATAATATTGTTATTTGTATTACCTTTTGTCCAAATAAAAATTTCAGTTTAATTTCAAATAAATTTAAAGTGCAGTTTTGGTGCAATAATCTAAATGGCATTTTATATTGCATTTTCTGTAAGAAAATAAATAGTTAATTAAATTTTGCCTTGGCTACTTTAGAAATGTAAAATTAGCTATAGTTGAAACTTTGTATGAATAATTTCCCAGTGGGATTCTCGGTAACAAAGAATTAAGCAAACCGTTAAAGTCAAAGATACTAAGAAGTCCCAAACAAAGAAAGTCTGACCATATTTAGGATGACACAACTGTAAGCAATAATAAATAATAAAGTTAATAATTAATTAAATATACACTTGTGGTTTAGACTACATTAAATATTAAAAACAATAGACATAAGTCGTACCATTTTCTTGTTACAAACCACAAAAGCCTAGCCATTGAGGTGGCTATTCAGTAGTAACATATTTCTACAAGTAACTGATAGGAAGATTGCAGGTTTTAAAATGTTGGTGGTGCCTTATACATTTCACAAAACCATTTTCTATATAAATAATAGGATTTACAATAGAAAAAAATAATAAGCCATTTGGATTTTGCCATTACAAGAAGCCCAAAGAACATCAGTTGTACAGAATAAAAGGGACCAGAACCATTTCATATCAATTAAATCACGTACAATATTTGCCACTTAACCCTTAGCACTCGACTGTAGGGGGAGCCCCGCCAAGCGTATATTGCAGTTTACTCGTATGTCGGGGGTCACCCGACACGATTTTCAAATGCCTATAACTCGTCTGCGGCGAAGCCCACGACATTCAATCTTTTACCGTTTAGTGCTACACTCTATTGAAAATAATCTAAACTAAGTTGAAAATGCCTAGGAATATGTGAGTCATCACAAAATCTAGTTTGCCACTACGTTGTAAGCTGCAAGTAGGTTACAGTTTTGCCGGTTATTTGTTACTCGTAGTTTGCCGTGGCTTCATGTGATTCTGAAATTCCTGATCTTTTACTTGATCCTGATTTATTAGAATGTAGTTCAGTTTCATAAATAAAATAACTTCTAAGGATTATGTAGTTTGCAGTAACAGGAAGATAAAAGGAGGTAGAAGGGAAACAGTTTTTCACTACAAAACATGCGGCAGAAAACCAGGACTTCATCCGGAAGACTGTTTTCAAAGATATACTCTGCAAAATTACAAATAAGATAATAAAATCATGTACATACAGTATTAGTGAATAAAAATAGCTTAGTTTACTAAAATCATGTAAGAGAAAACAAAGTTTTCCATAAAGAATAATGCAACCTGCAGGTGAGGAATTTGTCCCAATTTAATTACAAGTGGGGAAGCAAAGCATGTTACAAAAATCCGAGCGCTAAGGGTTAATACATAGGATCTTTAAGTCTATTAAAACAAAATTTTGCAATTATAACACCAAATTAACATTAAAAATTGGTTATAACCTAAAAGCAATAAAAAAATTGGAAATAAAATAAATACAAATATTATAATAGACAGAATGTAGACAATATTTACCTTCATGACTACAATATAAAACAACCAATATCAAAATATTAAAAAGCCAAAATTTAAACACCATACAAAGAATATGAAATTATAAATCAGAAAGAGAACTGGAAAACTCTCAATGGCATAGACAAAATTAAAGACTATTATACCAGTCAATTAAAAAAGTAGCTGACTGAAAGATATGAGAACACCTTTTAATGTATACATCAACTCTTATATACATTTATACACAATACTCACACACACACACACATATATATATATATATATATATATATATATATATATATATATATATATATATATATATATATATATACAGATATATATTACAGATAACCCTACTACAGAATTCAACAATTTACTCTCGGACCTACTCAAATATACAGCTCCTGAACAAAATATTTCGGAAACATCTTTAAAATTATTATATAATGAAAACCCCTCTACTCCTCAATTCTGTATATTACCAAAGATCCACAAAAACATAATCCCTCCACCTGGTAGACCAATAATTGCTGGCTGCAACTCAGTAACGGAAAGAATTTCAGCTTTCCTCGACTCACACCTTCAACCCTTAGTAAAGAACCTTCCATCACATACCCAGGACACCAATCACTTCATAGATCGACTCTCACAAATATCTGTACCTCTACCCCCGGTAACTATTTTGGTCACCATAGATGTCACCTCTCTCTATACCAACATCCCTCATGCACATGGCCTATCTGCAATAGAGAATTTTCTAAACAAACGCCCAGGCAAGCCTTCTCCCACTATACCTTTTCTTGTGAACCTGACCAGGTTCATCCTCGAGAAGAACAATTTTCAGTTTGAGGGAAGGAACTACCTTCAAATAAAGGGAACAGCAATGGGTACCAGAATGGCACCATCGTACGCAAATCTGTACATGGGATTGTTGGAAGAAAGTTTTCTAAAGACACAAACACACCAGCCATTATGTTGGTATAGATATATAGATGACATCTTCCTAATTTGGACACAGGGTGCTTCAACACTTGAGACATTTTTAGACAGCCTGACACAATTCTCCACACTTCAATTTACCTGGGAGAAATCTACATCAGCCATCACCTTTTTGGATGTAGAGGTAACACTCCAGAATGGAAATATCAACACAGGAATTCACATCAAACCTACAAACCACCTACAATATCTCCATTTCGACAGCAACCACCCAATAAACATAAAACGATCCATTCCATACAGTCAAGCAATCAGGGGTAAGAGAATCTGTTCGAATGATAGGGAATTGGAAGATTTTAATAGAAAGATATCAACAGCCTTCCAGAGAAGAGGATACCCAAAAAAACTCATTGAAAACCAAATTCATTCAGCACAATCCTCGGTTCACCATAAACCACAAACAGAACAAAATAAACTGGCTTTAATAACAGACTACCATCCTGGTCTACATAAACTCAACAAGATATTGAGAGATGGCTTCAAAATTCTTCAAGCTTCCGTCCACACCAAAAATCTTTTCACCGATCCACCGCAAATTTGGTACAAGCAACCTCCCAACTTGAAAAACATCCTAGTACATCCTAAACTACCAGACCCTGATGCAGAGAAACCTCACAAACTTCCTCATGGCTCCTTCCCATGTAATAGACCTAGATGCAAGACGTGTCCAATACACCCCTCAGCAAATAGTTTCAACAGCCAAACAACAAAAATGGTCTTCAAAATACAGGGTGATCATAATTGTACATCGAAAAATGTCATATACCAGCTACAATGTAAACTTTGCTCAGCACAGTACATAGGCCTGACCACGGATGGTCTGAATATCAGAATGAATGGCCACAGACATGATGTTAAAATTATGAATATGGATAGACCAACAGCTCAACATGCTGCGAGTCACAACATCACAACTTTTGATGACTGC
This sequence comes from Prosapia bicincta, assembly GCA_036971475.1. Classification (NCBI taxonomy): domain Eukaryota; kingdom Metazoa; phylum Arthropoda; class Insecta; order Hemiptera; family Cercopidae; genus Prosapia; species Prosapia bicincta. The sequence goes on along the minus strand of JBAIZL010000009.1, from coordinate 30,898,804 downwards.
TATACCACAAAAATAATTAAATCACTCCCCCCTGATTGCAATCCCTCAGAACTGAGAAGGTGGGAACTATCATACCAGTGGTATACCAAGTCCAGAGAATCCCCTAACCTTAACATCAGATAAATCCATTCATTTTTTTTTTTTTTTTTTTTTTTTGTGTTCCAAATAGCCTTATCTCTTTTCCCCTGACAGACTTATATAAACTATAATCACTCATATGTTCATGGAAACAATATATATATCTTTAATCTGTGACATCTGATTTCTACTCTACACAATCTGTGATTACAATTATTTTATTTCATTCTCTCATATTTCTTTTTGTGTTTTCTCTTCGATTGACAAAGACCACTGTGTGGTTGAAATATATCATTGTTTAAGTGCTTTTATGTGTTTCTATTTCAAGACTACAGTGTGGACTCTTACCAAGGTAAGTCTGTCAGTCTCCTAGTCCAAAAAATCTCTCTCTATATATATACATACATACTTTTATAAACACCAGGATAATTATGCCATAGTCAGTGCAACGGAAAAATAATGGACAATGTGAAAGATCACAATATATATATATATATATATATATATATATAGATTTTGTGGACTAGGAGACTGACAGACTTACCTTGGTAAGAGTCCACTCTGTAGTCTTGAAATAGAAACACATAAAAGCACTTAACCAATGATATATTTCAACCACACAGTGGTCTTTGTCAATCAAAGAGAAAACAAAAATAAATATGAGAGAATGAAATAAAATATATTCTACAATGGTGAAGTGGCCGAAAGGCGCCTTCACACAAGGTAAAATCACTCCACTTAATGGTGGATAAAATTACTTACAATAACAATATATTAACTTCATAACGTCAGTGCAGCGGAAAAACAATGGATAACGTAAAATATCAAGAATATATATATTATATTATATATATATATATATATAAATATATTAGGTTAGTTCTAGTAGAGCTTAAAGCTTATTTAGGAATTTTTGGATTAGATAGGAGATTGACCGACTTACCTAGTGGCAATAGTCCAAAACTGCAATCTCTTGATAATAATAAATAGACACATAAACACTTATCACGCTATTAAAATATTTTGATCACACAATCATCTTTGTCAATCAAAAAAGAGAAAAAGAAAAGACTGAAATGAATCACAGATGTGTATAAATATCCAAATGTCAGATTTATAGTTTATGATATAGTGCTATATGTGATTTGTATAAATATTGATTATTTCAAACTAGATATTCATAGTCTGTCAAGAAAGGTAAATGGAGTTGTTAAAAATTGTAGAAGTTAGGGGGAAAGAGTTTTATCTGATGTTGAGGTTAGGAGGCTCTCTAGATTTGGCGAACCACTGGCATGATTTCTCCCATCTTCTCAATTCTGAAGGGTTACAATCAGGGGGGAGGGCCTTAATTATTTTGGTGGTATAACAATCATTGAAAGATATGATGTTGTGACTAGCATACATGCCACTAGGTGTGATTTTTGTAGTTTAATTGTGAGTAAACAGCGTTGTAAAACACTTTGTGAGTGAACTGCTTATGAACCAAGAGAGTTTGTAAATTGTTAGTGTTTAGCAGGAGTAAGCATTTACAACTGAGTTGTTCATCTTCAAATTTTCTTAAGAATCTCGTCTGTCGACTTTCTATTTTATGAACTATTTGGTCATCAATCTGGTAAGTTTTAAAGTAAACATTGTTCCATTCTAGTCATTAAGTTATTGCAAAATATATAACCTACAAAAAGATGAGAAAATTATAGGTTCAACTACCAATAGAGAAAAGTATATGATATACTGACACTTTAGTAATAATAATAATAATAATATTTAATACTGTTTGAAAAGGCACTGAAATTTGAAAAATAAAAATGTATTACACTGTGATACAGCTGTTTCAACTATAATGTGACTGATGGGTTAAAACCAATACAACATGTGTAATTATAAATTGGAAAGCAAAAACAAAAAAAACTTAAACAACGAAATTAATCAAATAAAAGGTAAGCGTAATTTTTATATGTATCATTGAATCTAGGCACTAGGTAGACCAATGACAAGCGTGAGCATTGAGTGACTGATGAGGGTTCAAACTTGACAACACTTAATTAAAACCACTATATATTCAGATTCATATATTTAAATCAAAAGGTTTAAAATATATTGATTTTTTTTTTACAAAATTAAAACATCTGATACATAATTCATTGGATTTGATTATTAGTGTTGGTTTAGACTACTTTTTAATAGCCTATAGTAGTGTTGAAATTCCATGTCCCGATTTTTCGAGCCATTTGTTAAAAGCATCTGGCATTTAGAAACAATTTCACATCAGCATTGCCGGTTTCATATAAGAACCAGAGCTTATTGGATGGATAAAGAACTATTTAGAGTGGTTTGTGCCTGAAATTGATAAGTTTTTAAAAGCAAAGAATTTGCCTCAGAAGGTTATTACTGTTAGACAATGCACTGTCGAATCCTGATGAAGATCAACTGTGCTCTGAAAATATCTGTCCGTGCTTTATATCTTTCCATAAATGTTACGAGCCTAATCCAGTCAATGGAGCTGGGTGTTCTGGAATGTATGAAAGAAAAACACATCACCTGTTTCAATCTTTCTTGAAAGCGACTAAAGGGGAAGAAAGCATTGTAGGCTTTCTAAAAAAAATTACAGTTTAGTTAGTTGTGTACTAGATAGATGAATCATGGAACAAAATAATAAAAGAAACATTAAGTAAGTTGTGGAATAAAATCGTAAAACTGTTGACTATGTTACTGATCAACAAGAAGAAACAGATTTGACATATCTTATTATCAAGCAACTTCCAAGTTGTAAAAATTGTATGCAAAAAATTTGAGAAAACAGTTACGATTATTGAAATGGTATGAAAAACTACTGAGGGCAATGATGGTGAGAATAAAGATGAAGGTTCAACCGAGACAGTACAAGAAGTAAGGCAACAATAATATATGTAAGTACTGTAATGAATAAATTATAGAAAATGTATTTTGTGCATTCTCAATTATAGTATTAGGATTTATTACAACTCCTGTTTTTTCTAATATACAGAAACATATTTCCGTCTAATCCGAGGGGGTCTCGGTCCCATCTACCTCGAATTTTCAAGACTCTACTGTATTACGCATTTTAAAGATTTCCGATTTTAAAGTAACAGTTAAGGATTAGAGTTTCTGATATAAATTAAATTTTCCTTTTTTCTGTTTTGGTATTGTAAATTAATCAAAAAGAGTTACTTTTCTGAAAAGGTGTTAGTTTATTTACAATAATACTTTACAATTTTATGAAAATTTATCTTGAATAACAATGATGCACATAAAATAAATATACTGTTCTGGGGTGTGTGAATACAAATTTCTCAAATTAAATATTCAACCTTCGGAAAAACTTTTATTTAAAAACAGAATTTTCTCAAAACAATAAATCTAAAACAAATCAAGGACCTTGTACCTATTATAAATTATGAAAATTTTGAAGGTTTTCTCATTCGACCTAAATTTAAATTTGAATAGAACGGATTTGATTAAATTTGAATTTCTAGCTTTCACACACCCCTAAACATGCTGTTATAGGTCAGCATTAAATGTATTAGTATTTCATGCTACAACTATATCATACAGAATATATAATTAAAAAAACTGAACTAATGATAAACAAAGGATAAATACATTTAACAAGGTAAAATAATGTAAATATTCGATATGTCATGTATTTTTGAAAAAACCTTTCACACTAAAAGTTATCAAATAGTTGGGTTAACCAAGCTTGTAAAACAATAATTACATTATTTATTTTAATACTAAAGCGGTAAACTTGCCTTAAAAAATAGAACAATCAATCATTGGTTTCTTGTTACATTTATAATTAAGAATATTTTAAAAATAATAAGTAGTACCAGTTTCCAAAAGACAATTTCAGCCACTGTTAAACAATCTAAACCAAGTCGTAACTATCCGTAATAAAAAATATTGTATTAAGTAGGTATGTCTTCACCAACTTAGCAAAATATACTATTTTAAAATGCATAATACAACTGAAAATTTTTCACAAATGATTAATTTTTTAAAACTTACTAAGCGGAAAATTAATTTATAAGGAAAAGAAATGTTTTTACTGTATTACTAAACAATAAAGTTTAGCATTACATTTATATTTAACAACTAAGACTATAGTGGTGTCAACTAATCTTTCAGTTTAGTTACGAAAAAAATTCAATAAATAAAAATGTCGAAATCTTGTTGCTGTTCATGATGAGCTGGTTGTTAATTACTTATTACACTTTTGCTATTACTTGCATCCAGACTTTTTGTTAACTAAAGGTTGTTCAATTGTTAACTTACACTTGGAGGAAACGTTTTTGTCTTACGACTTCTTCAGCCTCGTATTTTTGCCGCTAGGAATGCTGCAGTTGTGCTTCCTCGGTACCATTAAAAAATGGATATGACAATTATTTAATGGTCAAACTACACAAAAAAATACGCAACAAGATCAGTAACAACAACAAAAACAAACAAATTCATCACCCTCACATAGATAAACAAACTCACAAATAAATAGCACACCAATTCAAAAAAGCAGGATACAATGTAGCTTACAGAACAACAAATAAAAGCCAAACGGCTATCAGACACAGCATTAATAACAATAAAAACAGATACAGTATCCCAGGAGTATACAAACTAAAATGCAACAACTGCAATAAGTTCTATATTGGACAAAAAGGCAGATCTTTCGCCAAAAGATATAAAGAACACAAGAGTGCAATGCACACTACTATTAAATCCACTTCCGCAAATCACCTCATGCAAAAGTATGGAAAATAACATGAGCATCCTCCACACATGCAACAAAGACCATAAATTAAACACACTAGAACAGTATGAAATATATAGACATAGCAACACACATAAAAATGACATCCTAAATGAACAAATACGGCACAGATCACACATACTCTTTGATCACATCACTACTAACTTTCAAAAAAAATGGTACCAAGGAAGCACAATTGCAGCATTCCTAGCGGCAAAAATACGAGGCTGAAGAAGTCGTAAGACAAGAACGTTTCCTCCAAGTGTAAGTTAACAATTTAACAACCTTTAGTTAACAAAATGTCTGGTCACAAGTAATAGCAAAAGTGTAATAAGTAAAAATGTTATAACTTTCCAAGTTGATCAGGTTTTTTTTACCAAAGACAAACACAAAACCGATAGCAACTCAACTAATTTTGTTTTCTTGAACAAATAGGCACAACTCTCTAGAAACTTAAAACTTTAAACAAAATACACCATGAAAAATTTGAATTAGTTTGTGATTAGTCAATTTTTGTGTTTTGGAATGCAATTAGAGGATTTCCCTACTGCTAACAAAATGTATTAAAAAAAAAAATTATTTAGACACTCTTAAGTATTAAATAAATGAGAAAACGGTTGATCATCTAATCAAAGATATTTATTTTAATAATGCAATGTCTCGGCAACTATTCAAGCCCCTTATCAAGCCTTTTGTGACTCAATATTCAACCGTTTTCTTTATTTATTTAATATTTTTTAAAAGTTTGAAATTTTCATGCAAAATTGAAAGACTGAAATATATATATTATGTACTTTTAACTTTTATCTAAACACCTCCACCTATTTCTGCCGACCTCAAACAGCATTCTGCTGACCTCAAACAGCATTCTGCTGACCTCAAACAGCATTCTGCCGACCTCAAACAGCATTCTGCTATTACTTAAGGTTGGCACTGATTCAGTTTGTAAAACAAGGTTATCTTAAGATTCTATTACAGCAGGACAATGATTTTGATGTGGGTTAGAAACAGGGAAAACTAAGTGTGTATTGAAAATTATATTAAATTTAAATTGTTTGGAAATAACGCAATGCGTGTGGTGTGTGTATTACATAGTAGCAACAGGATTTTACAAATTTCATGTGGTTTGAACACTAGTTGGGTATACAAATATTGGGGATGGGCCGATTCATAAAATTTTCAATTCCGATTCTTGATCCTTTATAAGTCCTATAATAATTTAGTCAACATCTTGGTTACATTAAAAAGCCTTGTAAAAGTTCCGTTTTAATGTAATAAGCTACACAAAACTTTCAACCTTGATTTATATATAAGTAAGAATTTCTGAAAGCATGACATACATATCGGATAAAAGTGATAAACAAATGGACCAAAAATGCTTCTGACAGTCTTGGTTGTTGTGTTATACATAATAATATTTTATCTTAAATCGGCTTATTACCGTAATAATTTAATTCATTCAAAGCAACTAATACATAAATAAGACATAGTTGATGATTAATTATTTCTCCAATAAATTACATCGCAGATGTATTTTAACAATAAAAAAACAAGAATCGAAATCGGCACTTTAATCAATTGAGAATCGAACAATCTCTAAAAAAAATTAACCTCCCTTTACTAGGAGAATGAAAAGCTATTCCTCCTGCATACCTTGTGACTATTTGTGTTTATGGCAATGTCCCTAACTGTTACGGCAAAAAAATAAGAGAAATATTATACTGGGATGGATAACAGAAGTATAAAATCCAAATCTGAGATGTTGAGAAATTAAACTAAATTTGTGAAAATATATAGTGGAAGTTTGTTATAAAGTTTACAATTGTTTTTAACACTGAAAACTTTTCTTTCTGTTAAACTTATATACAGAAAAAGTACAAGTACAAAACCAGAAACATTTAAATGACAATTCAATAACAAAAATGCTGTACTTGATAATGGAATAGTGTGCACCAATAGTATTGTTCTTTATGTAATTTAACAGCTCAAAAAAGTATAAAGTATACACATCTAATACTAAATACAGAAATGATCACACTACACCCTGTATATTTCATTCTACTGGTCTAAATACTAAAGACCAAGTAATTTTTTCACACTAAGATATAAATATTTTCACAAGAAAATATATTGTCTGGCTGGACTAAAGAGAGTTCCAACCCGTTATTTAAAAAAGAACTATACAAGTTTTATATATTTGTATACATGGCATGTGATACTTTAAAATAATGTAACAAATTTATAATCTTAATTTATAATAAATTTGGGCATTAAATCAATATTACATATTCATGATCAAAATGTACAATACAAATACTATCATAAAACATTTGACACTTGATAAAACTGTTAACTTTTAAAAAACTTGCCTGTTTGTTAAAAATTTTATTTAATTTTTTCAAAACTTTATACAGATTAATTACTGCCAATGTAATAAAAATCTACTCAACCATTTCAAATGAGTTCAAATAATTACTAAAATCTTTTCATAAAAAGATAAATTGGCAAATATGAAAATCAATGTGGGAAAGAAATATTTCAATATTTATTACTAACAGCTTAAGCTGGTAAAAATATTTTATCATCAAAGAAAGTTCTTTTTGTATGTACTCAAGATTATAAGAATAGACTATTAAAGTCAATTTCTACTTAGGTAAAAAAAAATTCTATTTGAGTTACTTTTAATTAAATAATTACGATTAATACAAATAAATATGTATATACATATGACAGATTCACAATATTAAGTGTAAAAATAGAAAGCGAAATTAATTAATGAATTAATATTTGAAGAAACTGCATTAACATCAAGTGTCATCCACTACAAGTTTTTTAAATGTATTTGAACTTGAGTGGATGAATAAAAGATATTTCTATAAAGATTGAAAATATAAGGATTTGAACAAGATATATATATATGAAGTTATTATTTATAAATAATTTTTTCCATCACTAAGTGCAATAATTTTACCTTATATGATGAGGCACCCTTTGGTCACTTGACCATTGTCGAATCACTGAATTAATCTTAATAATAAATACACAAAAACCTCTTAACCACAAACTTTCTTTAATTTACCCTAATGTACATTTCAGTTACAAAGTAACCATCCTCAGAGGGATAACATACAAAGACTGTATGATGAATTAATCTTCTCCATTTTTCTGGTGTGGATGTTTGGTCTGTGATGTTGGTATTTATTGACGTCATACATCTTTCTTCTTGAGCTGCGTGTATAATGTTTTTGAATATTATGTCGTCTGCAAATGTTGTCTGTAGGTTCATTAAATTGTTGTGAATGTTTTTATAAATGTGGTATTTTTCTAGTGAGTTTAGTTCTAGTGGGTTAATATTTATTTCTAGTATGGTTAGGTTATTTTCATAATTTGTTATTTCATGTTTATGTGGTATTAGATGTGCTGCAACATTTGGTGCTTTTGTATTTTTATTTTTAAATGCTCTGTAATGTTCTTCAAATCTTATTTTAAATGATCTGGTTGTTTTTCCTATATAAAATGCGTTGTAGTCGTTACATGTAATTTTGCAAATTCTTGATAGGTTATGTTTTTCTGTATTTGTTTTGTGGTTTGTGTTGTCAAGATATTTTATTATTTGGTTTGTATGTTGGAGTGCAGTATTCTTTGTAGTATATATTTGTTATTTTTTCTATTTTTGTTATTGGTGTATTTATATTTTAGGTAGATTTTTTAAAATTTTTATTATTTTTGTGTTCAGGTTGTAGTATTGTGTTTAGGTTAGGTTTTTTTGGAAATTTATTGTATGTTTTTTATAAGGTGTTTGTTGTATCCATTTTCTATTGCTATTTTTGTAATGTTATCTAATTTTTCATTTATTTTTGTTTGTTATCATGTGTGTATTTTATTGCTTTATTTATTATGTAACTGTTACTTGATTTTGTGTGTCCAGGATTGGTTAGATTTGTAGTGTATTATGGTGTTGTTGGAAGTTGGTTTTCTGTGTACTGTAGTTTCTATTTTATTATTGTTTATATTTATTGTAATGTCAAGATAGTAATTGTTCTGTTTGTTTCTGTTTCGAAGGTGAATTGTATGTTTTCGTTGTATGTATTTAATTTGTTCAGTATTATGATGTGTTCGTTGTGAATGGTAGGTTGGTATATTACAAGTATATCATCTACGTATCTTGTCCATAGCAAAATATTATGTGTGTTTAGTATAGGTTTAATTATTATTTGTTCAAAGTGTTGTAGATATATTTCTGATGTGACTGATGATATGGGTGATCCCATGGGGAGTCCAGTTGTTTGTTTATAGTATTTATTGTTAAATTGGAAGTAATTTTGGTTACACATGTGTTTGATTAGTGTAATATTACTATTGATTGTTTTCTCTTTTGTTATTGTGTATTAGTTTGTTTTTAATTATTTCTATGGTTTCTTCTATTGGGATACTAGGGTACATGTTGGTTATGTCATAACTAATTATTTTTGTGTTGCTGTTTGTTTCTGTTTTTTATTTTATTAATTAATTTGTATCCATTTTTTATATTGTATGTGTTGTTGATGTATTTTAGATCTTATTATTTTCTCTAGTATTTTTGCAATTTAAGAGGGTGCGGTTTTGAAATTTATTAGTGGTCTAAATGGTGTGTTGGGTTTGAGGATTTTAGGTATGCCTGTTAATATTGGTGCACATGGTTTGAATGGGTATAGTCTTGTGTGGTATTTTAATTTATTGTAATCGTTTAGGGTATTTCTGTGTGTGACTATTAGGTTTTTTATTGTATTAACGTATTTGTTAGTTGGGTCTGGGATTTGTTTGTATTTATTTTCTTTTATGCGTTTTGTCATTGAATTGACGTATTTGATATTTTCAATTACTATTGGTGTGTTTGTTTTATCTGATTTTAATATTATGTAGTCATTGTTTTCTAGTTTATTTTGAGTTTCATAATTTCTTTTTTGTTTATATATTGTTTTGATTTTTGGGGGTTTTATTAGGTTAAGAACTAAACTCATCAGAAAAATACCATTTTTATAAAAATTTACACAACAATTTAATGAACCTACAGAGAACATATGCAGATGACGTACTATTCAAAAACTTTACACACACGGCTCAAGAAGAAACATGTATGACGTCAATAAATACCAACATCACAGACCGAACATCCACACCAGAAAAATACAGAAAATTAATTCAGTGATTCAACAATGGTCAAGTGACCGAAAGGTGCCTCATCACATAAGGTAAAATTATTACACTTAGTGGTGGAAATAATTATTTACAAATAATAATAATAACTTCATAAAGTCAGTCCAACAGAAAAATAATGGATGTGTGTGTGTGTTTATATGTATGTATATATATATGAAGTTAATATAACTATTGTAAGTAATTTTTTCCACCATTAAGTGCAATGATTTTACCTTGAGTGATGAGGTGCCTTTCGGTCACTTGACCATTGTCGAATCACTGATTATTTTTCTTAATTTTTCTGGTGCGGATGTTCGATCCGTCGTGTTGGTAATAGTTGACGTCATATACGTTTCCTCTTGAGTCTTGTGTATTATGTTTTTGAATAGTATGTCTTCTGTAAATGTTGTTTGTAGATTCATTAAATTGTTGTGTATGTTTTTATAAATGTGGTATTTTTCTAGTGAGTTTAGTTCTATTGGGTTAATATTTATTTCTAGTATGGTTAGGTTATTTTTGTAATTTGTTATTTCATGTTTATGTGGTATTAGATGTGCTGCAACATTTGGTGCTTTTGTATTTTTATTTTTAAATGCTCTGTAATGTTCATCAAATCTTACTTTAAATGATCTGGTTGTTTTCCCTATGTAAAATGCGTTGTTACATGTAATTTTGTAAATTCCTGATAGGTTATGTTTTTCTGAATTTGTTTTGTGGTTTGTGTTATTAAGATATTTTATTATTTTGTTGTTTGGTTTGTATGTTGGAGTGTAGTATTCTTTGTTGTATATATTTGTTATTTTTTCTATTTTGGTATTGGTGTATTTATATTTTAGGTAGATTTTTTTATTTTTATTATTTTTGTGTTCCGGTTGTAGTGTTGTGTTGAGGTTAGGTTTTTTGTGAATTTATTGTATATATTTTTTATAAGGTCTTTGTTGTATCCATTTTCTATTGCTATTTTTGTAATGTTATCTAATTCTTCATTTAATTTTCGTTTGTTATCCTGTGTGTATTTTATTGCTTTATTTATCATGTTATTGTAACAAATTCAGAAAAACATAACCTATCACGAATTTACTAAATTACATGTAACAACTGTAACGCATTTTACATAGGGAAAACAACCAGATCATTTAAAATAAGATTTGAAGAACATTATAGAGCATTCAAAAACAAAAATTCAAAAGTATCAAATGTTGCAGCACACCTAATATTACATAAACATGAAATAACAAATTACGAAAATAACCTAACCTTACTTGAAATAAATAACAACCCAATAGAATTAAACTCACTAAAAAAATACCACATTTATAAAAACATACACAACAATTTAATGAATCTACAAACAACATATACAGAAGACATACTATTCAAAAACATAATACACAAGACTCAAGAGGAAACGTATATGACGTCAAATATTACCAATACGACGGATCGAACATCCGCACCAGAAAAATTAAGAAAAAGTAATTAGTGATACGACAATGGTCAAGTGACCGAAAGGCGCCTCATTACTCAAGGTAAAATCATTGCACTTAATGGTGGAAAAAATTACTTATAGTACAATATATACTTATAGTATTACAATAGTAATATATTAACTTCATAAAGTCAGTGCAACGGAAAAACAATGGATAACGTAAAATATCAAGAATATATATATATATATATATGGAGAGTAGTAGGAATTGAAAAATCAAAACACTCTCGTACAGTAACTTGTTTTGTTAAATAAAAATCTCCAAAATTCTTATTTGTCAGAAATTTGACTGTTTGCCATTGTTTTTAAAGCATGATATTTTAAATACTAAAACATAACTTCCTCTTCTTATACTTAGCGATTTAATACAAATTGTATTTTTCCAATGCCACATTATCTAAAGTTCAAACAGTAAAATTTATTATAATGTCCACAGAAGGATGGTTTTGGTTAAAACTTGTTTTAAAATTTAAGTTTAATGTCTTTATGCTTCAAATAAAGTTATAAAGAAAGTCTTCATCAAAAAAATGTCTGTTACTAATAAACTTCAAACATATTTTTAGTAACTTTATGTACGATATGAATTTGCTAAAAATTTAAATTGAAAAAAAATAATGTGAAGAATATTTTTCTACTTTATTATTTATTAATAATAAACTTAAATCACAATTGACAAAAAACCCAGGACCACAATACAAGTAAAATAATTATATTATAACTTCAATATTTATAAAATAATTCACAAATATACTAAGTTTAATCTTATATAACTTTGTAAATTAGAGACTTTATTTTTGTATTGTGGTCATAGGTTTATTTTAAATTCTGTTATTTGTAATTAAGCCAATGTATTCAGAGTTTTACTCCAAATTATAACAACTTTATGAATACAGGTTATGTTTTGAGTTTTGAATGAAACTATCACAGTTATGATAATATCAATTAACCCCATACATTAGACACATATTTATGTAATCCTACATTTATGTATTTACTTTCCTTTAAGTATTATGATTTTTTAAATAAAGGATACTAAGATATAAATATATTGTAACAAATACCTTCAATCTGTTGGTAACGGGAATCAGCTGTTTGAGAAAGCTGAAACAATCAAGTTTTGCATTGGTTGGTTCTTATTTAAACAGGTTATAAGAACATTAAAATTATTTATTATTGCTAAAAGCAATTCTTGGTGCTATAGAAGTAACAATTGTTGTTGTTGGCATAGTGTGGTTCTTATTTTATCTAAACATATGACAACGTTAAAATTATTGATTATTGTTTTAAAAAATTCTGAAAACACTAGAAGTTATTATAACATCAATAAATTTTTGTATTTTAATTTTGATAAAAACAAGATTTTTAACTGAATTCATTTCAATGGGTAATTTATTTAATTAAGTTCCGGTGAACAAAATGAAAAACACACACACACACACACACATATACACAAACTTGTGAATATGTGTATGTATGTGTGTTTTTGTGTTTCTATAATAAAAATGAAAATGTTTTGTGTGTTACTTTGGGTTTTGACATAAATAAATTTAAAGTAAGTGGAAAATTTTAAACTATCCATAATCAAAGAATTTTAAAAAAGTTTAAGAAATTATTTATAAACTATCTAGAGTTCAGTATACTTAATGTATTTGATTTATTCAAGACTAATATATACAATTTAATAATGAATATGTATGTTGTATTTTAAAAATAAACTGCAATAAACATTATATACTCCAAAAAAAAAAAAAAAATTAATTTTATTTTAGGCCATAAATAATATAACAATTATAACATAAAAACCATTTAAAAATAAACTTAAAGTTTAGTAGAATATACTGTGGGACCCTTCTATTTAATCTATACAATTTATTTAAAACCTATGACTTAATACAGCTGTGTATAACATTATTTTTTAAAAATCATTTATATTATTTATATATGAGGAAAAGACACATAGGAATTATGGCACATTTTTACATAACATCAACGAAGAACTCACAAGGATTTCCCATAGCCATGCGGAATGACTGCCGGCTAGCAGAGAGATCATTGTCTTGGTTTACACCAGGTTGTGGTGGAGGAGAAGTTGTTGCAGTTGCAACAGATGAACCACTAGATCGTGAACCACCTGACCTACTTCGAGGATTGTTTGAAGGTTTAATATGAGGTAATTCTACACCACTTTCACTAGCAGAACTACCACCACTCTTAGTAGGCAAAGGAGCTGTTGGGGGTGCTGCACACACTCGAGAATGGTCTGACCCGTTACTACTGCCGCCTGAAATAAATTTATAAAACAGATATATTTATTACATACAAAATACAGTAGAACCTCTGTTGTTCATCACCTTCTGTGATTCGTCACAGTAACAAACACCGTCAGCACTGTAACGTAGTATAGGCACCATAAAAAAAGAATTCTTTAGTACAGAAGAAAATCACTGACTTTTTAAAAAACTAAAACGTAAATGGATTTAATGCAACATATTTTTCTTGTTAGTGTTATTGTTCTTACAAAGTACTGCAATAACTTATGTCTTTTTATGTAAACAGAGTAACATACTATATTTGTAATTACAACCTATACTGCAGGCTTCTAGTGTTGTGTAATAGTGATGTTGAGTTTTGCGGCCAAGATGAAAAACTAAGTAAAACATTATTCACATTGCATACCTATTTATGTGCTATGTTTACTCTTAACACTTACAGTGCCGACCGAATTGCCACCAGCCATTCCCTGTATGCCGGCCATTTCCCTAACTTTTTAAAATTATGATACAAAATAACCACTTTACTTATGAAAATGTTTTTTTACCTCATTTTAAAGCTCCTTCATTTATCTTCCCAACCATATGACTTCCAAATTTCCATCCTCATACATTATTATTTATCAATTTTTAAAAAAAGCACAGATTTTCAAATTTTTGAAAAAGTTGACTGAAATGAAATATTTTTTTTATTGTCCTAAAATTAAACTATCTATTCAAAACTACATAAGAACACACTACATATATTATTTGTTCATGTTGAATGATTGAAATTATTTATACTGATGTGGAAAAATTCTTTTTTGAATGATACACTTTGAAACATGGTTCCATACACAAAGCTATTTTGCATACTGAACACCAGTAGGAAGTATCTTTTCTTCTGGCTTTTCCACTTTCTTTCTTGCCTCTTACAGAGCACACTTTACACATCCTCAGTATTCTACTTTTCCCTGGTGGTGCTGGAATTCTTTCTATAAAGTGATTGCCAGTAGAAAGCCTACTTAGCTGGCCACCACTAGAACTTGGCCGTGGAGAATCCTCTTCACAAAGAGGCAATTCAGTACACAGAAGTTATAAACTGTGTTACTGCCATCTTCTTTAGCTGGCCACCACTAGAACTTGGCCGTGGAGAATCCTCTTCACAAAGAGGCAATTCAGTACACAGAAGTTTTATAAACTGTGTTACTGCCATCTTCTTTCCCTTTACTTTATTGTAAAGAATACATGCATTCACCACACACATAAGAAGGCAATGGAATGCAAGCTTTTTCCACCACCTGACAGTCTTGTGGTCAAATGCCCCTTAAGACATCAGCTGATCAGTGCGGTCGACCCCAGCCTTGTTTTGATTATAGTCCAGAACACATGCTGGCTTAGTTTTATCAGTTCCTCTATTTGTTCTGTATGAAACCATTTCAGCAGCATGTCTGGTACTCAGCATGTACACTGGACGTTTATCTCTCCAGCATATAGCTAGAAGATTTCCAGCCCTGCGATAAATTTGCTCCCCTGTTTCAAGAATTGGACTTTTCAAATCCTTTGGCAAGCCTCTTCTATTCTTCATCACTGTTCCTACAAGAGCTGTTCTCATGTTTTCAAGTTCTCTTGCAAGATCAGGACTTGTATAGTATCTGTCCATGTACAAGGTACGGCCTACTCCAGTTAGGCTGCCTAATAAACTTGTCACAATGTTGATAATAACATTGCTCAGACCACAGTAAATACTAAAATTCCATACATATCCAGTATCAGCTTCTGAAAGCATGTATAATTTTATGCCATATTTACTTGGCTTCTGAGGCATATACTGCTTGAATTGCAGCCTTCCTCTGAACGCACACATACCTTCATCAATTGTTATTTTTTCACCAGGCAGATAGGCCTGTTGAAAACGAAGCTGGATAGTATCAATGAGAGGACGAACTTTATGCAGGGGGTCATAACCTGGTTCACCTTTCTTCAGCGAAGAATTATCATTGATGTGGAAGTTAGAAAGAATAAGTAAAAATCGGTTCCTGCTCATGATATTTGGGCAATAGGTACATGCAACAACAGGGTCTTTATTCCAGTGATCAATAATTTGAGGTCTTTGGCTGATGCTCTGATGGAATATAATGGCAATGAACTTTTTTATTTCTACTAGGGTAACACATTTCCATTCATTCATCCTTGAATTAGGCTTCAAAGACTGAGAACTTCTCAATTGTCTCAACCTCTGTCTTGCATATAAATTTGTTTGTTGTTTGAAAGTGTCAATCAAATTACTGTCAACAAAATTTGAAAAAAAATCCAACAGAACTATTTTCATTAGGTTCAAAACTATTTGTCACCCCACTGAAACCATTGAAAACATCTAAAGTTGGGGTTGAATCCATGTTGGTCCATACTATTTCAGAATCAGTAGGCCGGCTGACTTTGGTTCTACTCGTGGAGGTAACAGGGATTGGCTGTATGCTGTCAATAATTGTCTGATTCACGACGATTTCCTCATTCTCTGAATCCGAATCTGGAACCGAAAATAAAGTTCCTAAAATTCTAGAAGAGAATTTGTACTATTTATATTCAGAAAATGGGGAAATATTGACAGTAAACATTTTGTAAACAAAGCCAACTCACGACAACTTATAGGTTATAACACGAAAGAATAGCTCTACTAACCAAGGTTATGTTGAAATTCCTGCTGAACATAGTCAGGATCGTCATCAGAATCATCAAAAATTAAATCTTCATCACCACTATCACTTAGTAGCTCGATGATATCAGAATCAGTCAAACCGGACGTACACATTATGCTTCGTAAACGAACACAACTGCCACGCAACTGCGACTATAGCAGTTCTCAACGAAAAAGCAAAGAAACAAGAAATTTCTGTATACTCATGCACTCTATTGACTGTAGTTTGAACTAAATGAACTACGCTACAATCTAAGATATTTAAACTCCGTCAATTGACGGAACAACGCATTGGAATCACATTGAAACGAGCATCACATCAAATGACGTGGTAAGCATTCATTCTTGCATGTGTCGCCGTGTTCCGTCAACTGACGTGGTTGGCACGGTAAGTTAATTCATAACTCCCTTAATTCATCTTTTTCTGAAATTTGTCACCCCTTGGTCCTGAACGTGACGAATTAGAGGTTCTACTGTATTTTTGTTTTTTTAATAGTGGATTGACAATTATGGTATAAAATGTAAATAATCACTTTTTACTATTATTACATTTTTAATTATATAATAAAATTATTACCATAATAATCGCTTTGTTTCAAATTAGTGTTTGAACTGCTTCAATCAAGCTCAAAATCAGAGAAAACTTTGAAATAAATTTCTGAGTTATAAAATATTCAATGTATGTACCGGATAAACTATAACAAGTAACATACAATTTTTCTTTAAAGTAAATTCCTACTTAAATCAACACAGAAAAATTTGATTCTAGTTACTTTTCATTTAATAATTACAATCAATATAAATCCATATATACATATGACAGAATCACAATATTCAATGGCAAAATAGAAAGAGAATTTCCATGCAATTTTCCATTTCCCTGTCTATACAGTATAAGGTGCTCGGCTATTATTTTTATTTGTTACTATTTATTCTCTTTTTTTCGTTTTTAAATTTTGAAGCTGATGAATCGAAGTTATGAAGCGACTTGTATCTCTGGGCTAATAACTTATAACGATTGTCCCAGCTATTACATCGGCCAAACAGGCGGGCCATTCTATACACACTACAAAGAACACATTACCCCCAAAAAAAACAAACAAACCCTAAATCCAGCTCTGCAAAACACCTAAAAAACACCCAACACACAAACACACACACACACCGACATACACACTAATTTAAATGTTCTACACACATTAAAACAAAGTAAAAAACTAACAACCTTAGAAAAATATGAAATATACAAACACTATGCAACCGATAAAGAAAATCTATTAAATGATCACACACACTTTGAAGCCAACACCCTTTTCTATTGTATGACACACAACCAAAACAACCCACCCCATTCCACAGTCATAAATCCATTCCCATTAGAGCCTTTACATTTAACCGATGCCGCCAGTAGAGGATTAGCTTCGTAAAAAGAAAGAATGTTTTGAAACACGTCAGCAAGTAAGCAACTACGTATTCACTTAGTTAAGTATTTTTAAAATTAGTTTAATCAGTGAATTCAAGATGATTACATCAAGCAACTTCAAAAATAATAATTACACAAGATTTAAAATTTCATAACATACCTGACCCACTGTGAGCACTTTCTTCTCCATTAAATCCATATATTGGAGGATCATTGGAATAATTAAATGGCATGGGAGCATAGCCGCTACCAGTGTGTGGTAAATATGTACCAGAGTATGGCATATGGTTTGAAGACCAGTTAGGAGGTACTGCTCCTGGGTGTGGTAGTGGTCCTACTGTGTCTCTATCTAATGATACACAGTCATCATGAAGCTTTAATGTTGACATTGCTAAAATAAAATGAAGTATTAGTTTCAACTATTATTTTCTATATATTAATTTCTATTAATTTTAAACATTAACTTAATTTCTTTTATGAATTTTGGAAAATATTCTTGACAAAAATTATTAAACTAATCCGTCTGTTTCAAGTAAATTTAACCTCTTTGGGTCCCTTGTTCTCAGATTCTTGAACGCTGGGCGTTCCCCGATTCCACACTCACATATACATTGTGAGTTGTTTGAATTAGGGCATTGCTTTTCATATATATCAATGAAACAAGAAACAAAATTTGTACGTCTGTTTGACAAAAGTTGGATTTTTCTTGTTGTATTTAATTTGATTCTTGCAGTAGCTGTAACAAACTATTGTTACCAGCCCCACAGCTGTTTCAATAAAACAGACAAAAAATAATATTAAAATTTATATGTTACTGTCATTGCTAAATTTTATCATTTTTATGTAATTAAAAAAAAATCCCTTTAAAATAAATTGTGTAGTTAGTATTAAGGGACTTAGCATTAAGTAGAGAGATACACTCAGTTATACTACATTCCAGTTGCTAGAAATAAAAGTTTCACTAAAAATACCTGTGAGCACTATCTGTAAGGTCACAAAAAAGAAACTCAAAGAAGTAATGCAAAAATAAATAAATTATGTAATGTAGTATTAACAAAAATAAATTTCATTATATTCTGCTCTGAACTACTAACCAGATGAAAGAAAGTCTCCGAAGATATAATAACATTGTTCTGAAAATGTAATTTTATTGACTGTGTGACGTATATATCCAGCTTTTAACATCTGTGATGCATATTTACGCGCATCTCTTCTGTCTACAAAACCTTCTACGTGTGTTTCCAGCCAATCTACTATGTCAGCACCTTCAACAAAAATTTACATTTCTTATGAAATTAAACAAAGCATGTTTATAGACTATAAATATTATAAAGTAGAACCTCATTATAATAGAGCTTATACCTCTAGTATGCATAAATCCAGCAATACTGTGCAACAAATTTAAAAAATCTTTTGTAATACAATCATTTTCATTTCTGTTAGGAATATTTCTATAACATATTTTACATTATGTTAATAAAGGAAGACGTTTAAATATTTTAGAAAATTCAGAAATTTATAAAGCAAAATTAAAAAACGAAAATAAAGACGAGCTCAAAGTTTGGGCGAACAGTATGATTTAAGTTTTGAAAATGGAGTTACTTCAAAATGCGTCAACAGAGGAGAATATTGTAACATTAAGAGAGGCAGAAAACTGTAATCAAATATATTTAAAAAATCTTTCCTTTGAATTCCTTAGTTTCCTTTTTAATTTTTTCCCAATGTACTCTAAGTTTTATGACTGGACTTTAAGGAACTCTTTTATGACATTTATTCAGGAAATCTTCTGCTTTGAATCACAAGGTCATATTTTTTTCAGTTGTTTAATATTAGACTTGAAATTTCAATTAAACCTGATTAATAAATGATTTCTTCTTTAATCCAAAAGAAAGGAAAGTACTGTTTCTGAATGGAGGGATTCAAATTCACATCTTACAGAATTATCAGAAATGTGACCCATATGATAGTTATCATTTCCGACTATACTGGAGTGACCAGGTATCTGGAGAGCAATATTCTTCCATATTAATTTTTTCAATATGTTCTTCAATTCACTAGTTCTGAAATAGTAGTCTCCTGGGGTAGATTTGATTACAGCCTCCAGTGCCAATTTGGAATCCGTCAGAATGCAGATGTTTTCCTCCTCAAGGTAAAGGCAGCTCATGAAATTGGCATTTATTGCTAATAATTCAGCATCCATGCTGAAATGGATTTTTAAAATTTTACCTTTTATACATTCCTGATGTTTTAAATTCTATAATGCTTAAGTGTTCTAAAATATTGTTTAATATTTTTTAAGCTTTATTATTCCTTCTCTTTTATGCACATCTGTCTATTTCTTTTGCCTCACCCTCTCTTCTTGCTTTTCGTTCTTTTTTTTTGCTTTTTTCAGACACTAATCCATCTTCCTCTTTTCTCTTTTTCCTTCTCTAATTAATTTTTCTACCTATTTCCTTATCGCTTTAAAGTTTTAAGTTATGTGCCTTTTCGTGTGTTCCTCTTAGCCAATGGATTATTTGATTTTAATGTTACACTTTCAAACTGGCATTAATATCTTACACAACTTTACGAGTAACTATAAACAAAAGTTGTTCAAGAAACTACAAAAGTATTTTTGTGAGAAATAAATAATCCACAAACCTTATATTTATATAATGAAGAAACGTAATACTTAGATGAATATGGTTAACCATAACATGAATGTGCTTCACATAATTTTAGATAACAAGTTACTTACCTATAAAAGCATTTGGTATAGTTATTTTCAACCACATTCTATCACGAATCTCTAGTCCTGAATCAGGTCTTGCCATTGCTCGTACTATTGTCACCATGTCAAGATTTACATTCAAATGCAGATCTTCAAACGGTCCAACTGATGAGAAATAGAATATATTAATTTCATAAATAAATCTTATAAAGAAGTGAAATGTATTTCACTACAGTAAAAGTTTTAGCAGAGAACTTACTTTCTGTATCTGGTAGGCTCGATGTAATGGAGGAACTAGTTGAGGTTAAAGTTGTAACTGAAGGTGGCCGGAGGGGATACGTTTCACCTGCAACATTTGGTAATTAACTTTGATAAAAAGTATTATAAAATATTTACAACTTTCTACTTTATATTTGTAAGCTATAAAGCCAATAAAAATAAAGAAATGATGACTCTTCATTGTCTCCAAGAACAAGTAATATAAACAAACAAATTTTAAAGTCAATTCCTTATAAAAATAAGTTTTTTTAAAATTCAGTTTAACACAAAAGTTTTATTTTAGTTACTCTTTATTAAATAATTACAATTAATATAAATACAGTAAATTACCCCATATGTTAAAACAGCTGTTGTAACATAATATCAGCTGTTTGTTTTAAACGATCTATAACATAATATCAGCTGTTTTATGAAATCATATATTACCACTTATTTTAAGCCAAATGGGACTAAATAACTATACTGCATACCTTACCCTTATGTGAAAAGTTTGTTTCTCATATAAAACTAAAATTAATTTAATTAATGTTTGAGAAAAAGTGTATTAATATCGTCCTATCCACTACAGGTTTTAAAAAATGTATTAATCTTGAGGGGATGAATAAAAAGTATTTAACAACTGAAAATTTGAACAAGATATGTATATATATTTATATATATATGAAGTTAATATATTACTATTTTTGAGTAATTTTATCCACCATTAAGTGCAATAATTTTACCTTGAGTGATGAGGCACCTTTTGGTCTTTGACCATTGTCGAATCACTGATTGTTCTCTGCTGTGGTGGATTGCACTTAATGGTGGATAAAATTACTCAAAAATAGTAATATATTAACTTCATAAAGTCAGTGCAACGGAAAAACAATGGATAATATTATATATATATATATATATATATATATATATATATATATATTCTTGATATTTTACGTTATCCATTGTTTTTCCGTTGCACTGACTTTATGAAGTTAATATATTACTATTGTAAGTAATTTTATCCACCATTAAGTGCAATAATTTTACCTTGATTGATGAGGCACCTTTCGGTCACTTGACCATTGTCGAATCACTGATATTTTTCTGGTGTAGATGTTCGGTCCGTGATATCGGTATTTGTTGACGTTACACGCACTTTCTCTTGATCTGTGTGTATGATGTTTTTATATAGTATGTCTTCTGTGTATGTTGTTTGTAGATTCATTAAATTGTTGTGTATGTTTTTATAAATGTGGTATTTTTCTAGTGAGTTTAGTTCTATTGGGTTATTATTTATTTCAAGTATGGTTAGGTTATTTTCGTAGTTTGTTATTTCATGTTTATGGGATATTAGGTGTGCTGCAACATTTGATACTTTTGAATTTTTGTTTTTGAATGCTCTATAATGTTCTTCAAATCTTATTTTAAATGTTCTGGTTGTTTTTCCTATGTTTTACAATGGTCAAGTGACCGAAAGGTGCCTCATCACTCAAGGTAAAATTATTGCACTTAATGGTGGATTAAATTACTTACATAGTAATATATTAACTTCATAAAGTCAGTGCAACGGAAAAACAATGGATAACGTAAAATATCAAGAATATATATATATATATATATATATATATATATATATATATGAAGTTAATATATTACTATGTAAGTAATTTAATCCACCATTAAGTG
Source organism: Prosapia bicincta (assembly GCA_036971475.1). Lineage (NCBI taxonomy): Eukaryota > Metazoa > Arthropoda > Insecta > Hemiptera > Cercopidae > Prosapia > Prosapia bicincta. The sequence continues at coordinate 30,876,270 of JBAIZL010000009.1, read as the reverse complement.
CAACCCACCATCACTCAAGGTAAAATTATTGCACTTAATGGTGGATTAAATTACTTACATAGTAATATATTAACTTCATATATATATATATATATATATATATATATATATATATATATATAAGAAGAGTGTGAACTTATAGAAAGAATTGAAAAAAAACTTAAATTAAGAATTGAATATTATATTACAAATAGAAATTGCTATAAAAATGAAGATTTTCAGAGAATAGCATATGATTTCTTATAAAAAAATTAACAGTTCTAATTTTTTCCAAAAAAAATTGTTTCATTCCTTACATCTTTCTCTTCTATTTTCTGCAAGGTTTCCATTTTTGTTTAAACACTTGTCTTAATAATGTAATAGCACGGTAAAAACATATCTCCATATAATGCGGCTATTATGATTGTCTGGGAGAGAGATTCTTGAGATTTCTTTCTATTGTTCATATGTATGAGGGCTTTGGTGTACAAGCTATTGTAAACAGAAAACAAGGTCTACCATCTGTATGGACAAGTTACCTGGTCTCCAAGTACTTCTTTCGCCTTGTCATTTGCAATGAAGCGCTGTCTATTTAGAAACTCCTTTAGGTTACTTATTCTAACTTCTGCTTATTAGTTCTAACATCTGTCAAACTATTAAGCATGATCTGTGACACACAATCTATATCTCTTCCCTTCTATGATCTATGCTCTACGTAACTCAAGTCAGTGTTGACTAAATTCAACAGGCATGCTACTTGGTCAACATGTAAAGTCTCGCCATTTTCTGGCAGTGTTAAGCATCCCCTCAAACAAGGCAGCACAATCTACTGCACACCCATCATACCTAATCTTATATCTCTTCCCCTTTATGATCTATGTAACTCAAGTCAGTGAAAATTAAATTCAACAGGCATGCTACTTGGTCAACATGAAAAGTCTCGCCATTTTCTGGCAGTGTTAAGCATCCACTCACACTCTCTTATCGCTTCTTATTTTTTCCTTGCTATTTTGAAGAGTTTTAGTTTAGAGAGCTGCCTTGTTTTAGTTAATTTCTCTGGAAATTAATAGGTTTCTTGCCTAAAGCTACAACGCTAATATTAGTATATATTTTACTACGTTTCATCAACCTAGTCTAGGTATTTAACTATAATATGTAATATTTTACATTCATACTTTTTTCTGTAAACTTTCTGACACATTTTTGTAGTATTTACTAAATATAAACGTCAAATATTAATATATTATTATAAAATATTAGTTAAGGAATAAAATCCTGATTTTAAGATAGCATTATAATTTATTCCTTATACTATTTTTGCCAGTTCTATCAAAGTGCTTGTATTAATCACTTTAACATTTACGCTTGTAATTAAAACCGATCCATTTAATTAACAACAATAAATATTTGACTACTTTCTGAAATTTTCACATAGCCATAGTAAACAAGTCAAAATGATTATGAAAGTTTCGTAAGAGATAAACAAATTTACCTTCTTGTCTATGGTTTAAATCAATGAACATTTTGAGGGCGTCAACAATGTGGACGTCTAATATCAACTTACCATTCACTATGGTTACTCTTGCTATGTAAGTTATAGAACCTAATGTCCTTTATATAATCCTGGAAAATAATGACAGGACATAATACAAAAGATTAGATATGATATAATGACCTGATCATTAAGTATCACCAATATCATGATCATATACAGTGGAGTCTCGAAAATCCGAGTCACCTAAGCCGTGGGATTAATCAGTTGAGCCGCAATCTAAAACATTTACGGTTGAGGGAGTTGTGCACTAGATAGCCGAACATGGAAGAAAACAAAAGAAGAATCATCAAGTAATTCGTGGAATAAAATCCTGAGTCATAATGAAACTGTTAACTGTTATTAATCTACAAGAAGAAACAGATTTGACATTTCTTATCAAGAAACATCCAGGTTGTTTATATTCCGATGTAAACCATTTGAGATACCATATGTTATGACTTGAAATGTACAAAAACCTACTGAAGGGAGTAACGAGAAGAGTAAAGACAAAGGGTCGACCGAAATAGTACAAGAAGGGAAAATAAGTCAAGGTAAAAAGGGGTGACCGCCTTGGAAACTGCACTACGCTATATTGAACAACAAATGTGCTTTTGCTAAGACGTCTACTCGATACAGTAACATGAAAACGATTGGACAAGCAAGAAGAAGACACATATAAATTTTTCCAAAAGATACAGCAATCGTAATGTACAATATATTCTAAAGCATGGGTTCCCTAACTGAGGGGTGCCCTCCTCCTGGGGGAGGGGCGTGAAGGCAAGTCAGGGGGGCACAAGACCAGTTAAAAAATAATAAGATAAATTCTCATTTAGTTAAAATTTAAGTACACAATTTATTAAAATTTAAAACTAAATTTACAACTCAGATTTTTTACATAGTTAATTTTATTGACCATGATATTTAGAAAATTTAAATGAAATGTATGCATTTATAGAAGAAATATAAGTAACGGCCGTGCAAATTTTGTAAACTTAAAATTTAACCAACATGTCAGCTTAAAAGGAATAATAATACAAGCGAGACTCCTTGTCAGAAGTAGCCTACTGCAAATAATGAAGGTTTGCATATAAAAAATGATTCCTCTATCAATCATGATTTTGACAAAATGGACAAATCTACATTTTGGATAAAACACCTAGAAGTGTATCCCTGAGTATCGCAGTTAGCTCTTCGATTATACCTAGCTTTTTCAAGCACTTACTTGTGTAAAAAAGCATTTTCAGCACTTGTATTAAAAAAAAAATATAGGAACAAACTAGGATGTTGGAAATAGCTTGCGCTGTACCATTACTAAAATACGACCTTAAATAGGCATGCTAGTATAAAAAATGCAAATTTATCCATTTCACTAACAGATTTTTCTCTTATCTTAGCTTGAAATTTTATATCATGTTTCTTGTGAAAGTATTTATATATAAATCAAATACTTTCATTGTATAATATTTGTTTCTTTTCATATGTCCATTCCATTTGTATATAGTATAAAGTGGAGTAGGCGTGGTACCAAAAAGTTTGGGAACCCCTGTTCCAAAGCAACATTAATTTATATAAGTACTGTAATCAATAAAGTGCTATAAACGTGTTTTGTGCATTTTTAATTATAGTATTGGGGTTCATTAGAACTCATGTTTTTTTTTTCGAATGCACCGAAACATAATCCGAGTTTTTGAAAATCCAAGGGGGTCTCGGTCTCACCTACCTCGAATTATCGAGACTCTACTGTATATGTATTAGCTCTGTAATTCGTTCAAATAAAAGATTGTTATTTATACTTTCAAGACTTTGGTATCATATTTGTATTGACACGATTTTTCATTTTTTGGAGTTACCAAACATTTTTAAAATTGTATAAACATGTATCGTTTAAAGATCACCTCTTATAGCTGCAGTATGAGCGACCCAAGCACCAGGATCTATTGGTCTCACAGGTTCTGTCCTTGGAATTGTGAAATAACCTTTTGGATTTGGATCCCAACATTTTGCTACAACCAGTCTAATTGGTCTACAAATGCAAAAGAAGAAAATACACTTCAGCACTTAGAAAAATCACTATACAATTATGAACATTATAATGAGGAAGATGTTCTAGGAATTGATAGGTGAAAAACCACATATATTATAGAAAGAATGGAGTTAGAATGTAAAAAAACATACATTTAAGTGAAACTCACAGCTCTTCTTAATAAACTTCATAAAGTCAGGGCAACGGAAAAATAATAGACAATGTGAAATGTCACGATTTTAACACCAATATATTATATATATATATATATATATATATATATATATATATATATATATATATATATATATAGAGAGAGAGAGAGAGAGAGAGAGAGAGAGAGAGAGAAAGAGAGAGAGAGAGAGAGAGATTTTGGACTAGGAGACTGACAGACTTACCTTGGTAAGAGTCCACTCTGTAGTCTTGAAATAGAAACACATAAAAGCACTTAAACAATGATATATTTCAACCACACAGTGGTCTTTGTCAATCGAAAAGAAAACACAAAAAGAAATATGAGAGAATGAAATAAAATAATTGTAATCACAGATTGTGTAGAGTAGAAATCAGATGTCAAAGATGCACAGATTAAAGATATATATATATATATATATATTGTTTCCAAGAACATATGAGTGATTATAGTTTATATAAGTCTGTCAGGGGAAAAGAAATAAGGCTATTTGAAGGAAAAAAAAAATGAATGGATTTATCTGATGTTGAGGTTAGGAGATTCTCTGGACTTGGTATACCACTGGTATGATAGTTTCCACCTTCTCAGTTCTGAGGGATTGCAATCAGGGGGGAGTGATTTAATTATTTTTGTGGTATAGCAGTCATCAAAAGTTGTGATGTTGTGACTCGCAGCATGTTGAGCTGTTGGTCTATCCATATTCATAATTTTAACATCATGTCTGTGGCCATTCATTCTTATGTGGCCATAATCTGTGCATCTGTGACATCTGATTTCTACTCTACACAATCTGTGATTACAATTATTTTATTTCATTCTCTCATATTTCTTTTTGTGTTTTCTCTTCGATTGACAAAGACCACTGTGTGGTTGAAATATATCATTGTTTAAGTGCTTTTATGTGTTTCTATTTCAAGACTACAGTGTGGACTCTTACCAAGGTAAGTCTGTCAGTCTCCTAGTCCAAAAAATCTATATATATATATATATATATATATATATATATTTGTGATATTGAATGTTGTCCATTATTATTCCGTTGCACTGACTTCATAAAGTTTTTAAATTTTAATTGTACACATTATTTCACCATTAATGCAATTAATTTTTACCTTCATTATCTTAATCTGTGTGATGAGGCACCTTTTGGTCACCTGACCATTGTCAAGTCACTGAATGTGATATTCACAAGGAAAAAATTAATAACACTTAATAGTGGAATAATAGTTCACAATAAACAAATAATAAAAGGTCACAAATATAAACACATGTACTGAAATTAACGTTTCTTTATCTATAAACACTGTAGACAAATGTGAAACAAAGAATCAATAAAACCAAAAAATTAATTTTAATCAAGATTTTGAATAAATTTTTAAAGAATACAAGAAAAATTGCTTTTATTACTAGAAGAAATAAAATAAACCAATAAATTACATAATCCATTATTTAATTATACAATCAATTTTTTTTTTTTTTTTGCTATCTGAAGTCCAAGAGAAATTATTACTAATATAATATTCGAAGTGGTGAGATTTAAGAGTAACGATATAAAAAACAAATTTTAAATTCCTAAATTTATTAATTCTAAAATAATTGACTAACATGAATTAAACAAACGGTGAAGATATCAACAACTTAAAGCAACTGTGGCGTAAATGTTTATATTAATTAAAACAACCTCTCACCACAAATTCCACAAATTTTATTTTAACCTTATGTACATTTCGACTACAAAGTAATCATCTTCAGAGGTATTTTTACAAATAACTGGTGAAGATATCTATGAATAAACTAGTAAACTGACCAAAACAACTGATTTCATTGTTTATTATGAGCCGTTTAACATTAAAAGGACATTAGTTTCTAATATTAATCAAATAAAATATTTTAAATGTGTTCTAAGTTATTCATGCATTTAAAACTAAGGGTTATATACAATCTTAAAATAATTTTCATTCAAGTGGGATTTTTTTTAACACACCCTGGTTTTTGAACAACTTCTCTGAGAACTCTCACTGCTTCATCGTTAGACATATTTTCAAAGTTGATATCATTTACTTGGAGGATCATGTCTCCTGGTTCAATCCTGCCATCCAAGGCTACAGCTCCTCTATAACATTAATAATAACACCATAATTTTCTGAAATGTCAACTAAAAACAATGAGATAGTTGAAAACTAGGGTCGGCCCTACTTCGATTCCAGGAATCGTAGTTTCTAATGGTAATGGAAATTGCCAATACTCGATTCCCCATTGATTAAAGTGTCGATTCAGATTCTTGTTTTTTTAAACTATTGAAATAGATGTGCAATGTAATTTATAGGAAAAATTATTATCAATTATGTCTTATTTGTGTGTTAGTTGCTTTCAATGAATTAAACAATTAAAGCAAATGTCGATTTGAAATAATGAAAATATTATTATTATTTATGACACAACAGCATAGACGATTGAGCATTCCTGGTTTGTTTTCATCATTTTTTTGCTCTGCTGCCTCATCTCACTCACACGGCCTCGATTCTTTCTTTCCCCGTCTCAGGCCGTCACTGCTTCATAGATGTCAAAACATACACGATGAAAATGTAGTTCTAACTTCTTCAGTTACATAATGCAATGGTTATTAGTAAAGTTACATTGCAATTGTGAACCGAAGTTCATATTTGTAATTTTAAATAAATCATTACATCTATCCAATATGTTTGTCACGGTTTCAGAAATTCCTACTCATAAATACTTGGTTAAAGTTAAGTACAAACACTGGTACACTTAGATAAACTCATCCTTACTAGGAAGTAAGTTATCACGTAAATTCCTTAAAATTTAAATTATTAAGTTTTAAAACTTTTACTTACGAATCTTGTATAGTATTTATCAGTTGGAAGTATTACTTATGAGAGACAGAATATGTTTACACTTTCATTATATATAGAAAATATTTATAAACTCACAAATCAATCACAAGTGACATGTTTACATGTCTTAGTGATTAAGCCCCAAAACACTTTTCTCACCAGTCAGCTTATTATGTGGGTAACCAGAACATGAAATTGTGGTTTTGTTGTTTATTGTTTACACAAAGCACAAAAAAGATTAAGAAAGTGTTGCACAGATAATATAATTAAATCAAAAACAATGTCTTCCTACTTACAGGGGAACAAAAAATAAGTACACATTATTTAAAAATAAGCTTAAAATATTTTGGCAATTCTCTGGGAAAACGCCAATATTATGGCCAGCAGCTAAAGTGTTAAAAGAATCAAGAAATGACTTAAGAATTGGCCCATCTCTATTATTCTTACATGGTCAGGTTATAAAAAGATCAGAATTGGTTATGAAGGCCAAATAAATAAGCTAAATAAAGATCTGTTTATCAACATAACATTTGGAATTTCTGCCAAATTAACTTTTTTTAAAAACTAAATCTAATTAAATACCTAACTCAAGATGAAATGGAAATTTAACATATTTCCAAGAAGCAGGAATGAAATCCTTTTGGAAAATAGAATTTTCCACAAGTATTACAGAAATTGATTTTTTTTCAATGGGAACGTATCTTTATATGTTAATTTGCTGCCCTTGAAAAAACTGATTACTTTAAACACAATAAAAATGTGAAAGAACGTGTTGAACATTATCGAAAGCATGCATAACATGATAACTAGAGAAAATATTGAATAAATGATAGACTGGTTGAATATCAAATCAAAGAAGTTTATTTAATTAGTGCAACATTTCGGCAGCTAATTCGTTGCCCTTATCCAACCTGAAAACAATATTACATTGCTTATAAATACACATATAAAATACAATTAAACTCACTACAATTTAAAACTTTAAAAAACTCAATGAAATTGTATTAAAAAAATTAATAAAATAAATAACCCACCAAAGTAGCAAAAGTCATAAATTCATCTTAAATAAAAACAGTAACAAAACTGAGAGAACAACAATATTGACATATAAAAACACACACAAAATAAACCACATAACAAAAGAAGCATCAACTACACAAATTAACACTAAAAAATTATTGGATGTTTTTTATTTTTTACAACAATGGTTTTTACTTACTACATCACTTATCAAAATCATTTATAATGTTGGTACCATTATTTTGTGAGTTAATAAGGACAACTTCAGATAAGGGTATCGAATTAGTTGCCAAAACGTTACACTAATTAAATAAACTTCTTTTGACTCGATATTCAACTGGTTTATTATTTACTCAATACTTATTTCGAGTGCTCAAATGAACATGAATAGACAAAATATTACTTTGTGGATTTTAGTAGGCTATTTCCAAGGCTGATACAAGGTAGCATCATATTATAGATATTATTAATAGCAACGACTGGTGAAAATTAAAATCCTTTATAATTTTCTGAATGGAGCTTATTAAGTATCTTTTACTTTTATAAACCCTGCTGTAGTACAACCACTTACATACTTTATCTAAAACTTTAAGATATCCTATTTTGTTATTTTTAAAAATTTTAATAAATTGATAAATTATAGTTGTTCTACTAAAGTAAATCCTTTTTATTGATTTCTTATAGTAAAATTCAAAAGTGTATTAACGTTATTTTACTTTCAGTTACAAAAATAAAGGTACTTTATTATTTTAAAAAATTAGACTTAATAGATGTCATCAGAGATGGCGTTTTGAATAGGATTAATGTTTCAGGAAATATCATGCAGTCAAATATGAACATGCTCTTGACACATGTCTGGTTGCCAGGAATATTCCATCCCTCAAAGACACTTTTAATAAAGTCAATTATGAAATCAAATTATGAGGGGAAAACAAAATATATTTGAGTAGGACCTTCTAGCATAGGGGGTAGCAGTACAACTATATATATATCAATGGCTATTTCTTTGAAAAAGTAAAAAGTTTCACATATTTGGGATCAGAAGTAAATGATGAAAATAAAACAATAAATGAAGTTAAAAAATAAAAATAATGGCAGCTAATAGAGCATACTTCGCAAATAGGCTTTTAAAAGTAGGCTATTGTCTCAAACCACTAAGGCACGACTCTAAAAAACTTAATTCCGCCAGTCCTAACATATGGAGGGTAGACTTGGACCTTTAATTCCCTTTGAGCGTAAGCTTTTGAGTAAACTTTATGGTCCGGTCCACAATGTACAAACAAATATGTGGAAGCTTCGATCTAATGCCGAGTTGTATTCTGTATACAAAGATGCAAATGTGGTCCAGTTCATTAAAACATGACTTATAGAATGGTTAAGTCACATCATAAAAATGCCCACCAACAGGATGCAGAACAAACTTTTACATGGCACTATGATTGGCAAAAAAAAAATTGGCCTACCAAAAAGACGATGGCTACAGGATCTTGAGGAGGATTTAAGGATACTCAGCATTACAGCATGGAAACAGAAGGCTAATTATAGAAGTATATAGCAGGACATTGTTAAGGAAGCCAAGGCCCACCCCGGGCTGTAGCACTACATAGTAAGTAAGTATGTAAGATGTCATTACAGATCTAATTATTTGCATTATAATTACATTATAACACAAACAATATAATTTACAGTTTATTCTTACAAACATATGCCCAACACTTTATAAACAGATACAAAATGTTGAACAACTATAAAACAATGCTTGTATATTGTTTTGTTTTATGCGTATATAAATATGACATACTATATGTGAAGGCTTTCAAATTAATCATCAACTCACCCTTTCATTATTGATCCAACATAAATGCCTCCATCGCCACCTTTATTACTCTGCCCAACAATACTTATACCTAAGAAGTTCACTGTATCCATGTTAAGAGTCACAGTGATAATATTCAATGACATTGTAGAGTCAGTGATAGAGGAGAACGACGACGTCCTAGACATCGCAGGTGGCTGACGATGTCTTCTACGTCTCTGAGGTCTTCTTCGTGAACCACCGTGTGTTCGAGATACCATACTACTTGAATCTGAAAATTATGAGAAATTAGATATGAACAATAAATTAAGACGAAGGTACGTATTTTTAAATTATAAAAGTGATGATGGCTGCATATTACATAAGATATCTTGATACTTATAATAATAGAGAAGTAAAATATATCTATTTATTTGCAACAACATAGCACTGTAACTTATGACATTAATTTACACTACAGGGTCCATTATAAAAGTAATGCTCATAATTTTATTGTTGCGCGACTATCCATTGCAGCACTATAAAATGAGCCGAGAAATGTGGTCGAAATGCAGCCAGACACCAGTTTGCTCTGGGCAGTCAGAGTGGTAAAACATCCATCTTCCGACTTTGTAACCTGCCACCATGATGCCTATGGTACTCTATCAAGTTTTGTGTGTGGCTTGGATTCAAGGACGATTGCACTTATATGTCACAGTCTGGGAGCTTAAAATGGGGCTGGGAGAGGATCGCCAATGACCCATTCTGAAGAGCTAGAAACAATGAGGGATCATCTATTTTGAGTTTGTACCACAGGAACAAACTGTCAACTCAGCCTTTTACCTGGAAGTGCTCAAAAAATTGAAATGCTGGATCGCATATATAAGGGCTGACATCAAAGATATGGTCAAGCTCTACCACCATGTTAATCCCGCCTGCCATAATGCCTTCATCGTACATACTTCCTAACCCGGTAGGTCTTCCAAGCTCCTTACAGTCCTGAACTGGCTCTGTGGGACTTTTTTTTGTTTCCCCGACTAAAGATGGAACTGAAAGGAAAGTATTGGGAGTCTGTGGAAAACGTCTACAAGCATTTTACGTTTTCAAGAGACATTCCTGTTAGGGAGTTTCAGGGTGCTTTCCAGGCATGGCAGTAACATCCCTAGTGATGTTGGGGGAGTATTCTGAATAATTTTAGGCATTTGTACTAGTAAGATCAATAAATCTATTTTTCCCAGAAAATCCTCATTCCTTTTATAACAGACCCCTTAATTAATTCTGTGGATAGTCTGCTGTGCGTCAAAATTATAAATTTCATAACATAACACTCAAGTAAATGTTGGTAGTTAAAGTCTATGCTATCAATATAGTGTAGTATAGTGCTGGCAAATGTTACACATGCACTTTTCTTATTGGTTTGTTTGACAATAACTCATCAATTATTATGTTAACCTAAGATAAGATGATTGAACCTTCATGTCTATAGAAAAATATAAATTCCATGTTTGAGTTTAGTTAAGATATGACGATATTGTGAATGTAGTCTAACTACAAGAGCATACACTTACCTGCATGTCAGGAAAGAATTTTCAAAATTTGCCCTTCAGAGGCTATGAAAAAAAAATTACTATTGTATTTTAAGTGTCATTATAGAATAAAACAAATCACCATTTATATATGTATCAGAACATTATAATAATCCTAGAATCAAAAAGAAAATGTTTTCTATAGTGACATGTCCAGTTTTATTTATAAAATCATAGCTATAAAATCAATTTTTTACATGGAAAAATCTTTATCAAAATTGTGTTTAAATTTAAAAATATTCATTCCTTTTTACAAAATAATAATTATTGATATCACTATGAAATGTTTAGAAAAATCATAAACATATTGTTTAGAAATTTCAAAATATAATTATTATAAAAGTTTTTAACAACAAAAATTAAAACTGTCAACTACATATAAGAACCCTTAAATTTTTTTCACATCCAGCAAATCCTTCATTTGAATATGGTTAAAGTGGGCAATTTCTTAATCTCAAAAGGAGCTTTAGAAACATACTTCCAGAACATAAATCAATGGTGAAAATATTAAATTTGAAAATGGATTAAATAATAATGAAATTTATTTTGCAACAGACTAACCCAATGTGTTCCTGTCAATTGAAAGATTAGTCGCTCTTCCAGTTGTAGTTGTTATATGACTAGAGGCATCGTCTTCTGATTCGAGGAAACTGGTTGTTTCTAAATCAGAGCTTACCATTGAAGAAGACTCATAACCGTGACCAGGCATTCCTCGATGTTTGGAATGTCCATTTATTCTTACACCTGTAACATTGTGGTGAGAACATTCTATACAGTAAACCAACACTTAATGCTCTTCATTTATTAGTTGATAAAACATTAGTAAAACTAAAGGTTATTTTTTAATACAAAATCTAAACAAATAATAATTGGAATTGGTAGCGAGGAAGCGTTATACAAAACAATAAGAGAAACAGAACTTGTTGATAAACCATTTATGAAGGATTTGCATAGTCTTGATATTAATTAGTGTTACTTCATTATTAAAAAAACTTTCACAAAAAATTTGAAAACCAAGAAAATTTACCCTTTTTGCAAGATCAACTGAAAAAGTCCATATGTCGAAGCCAAGATATTACTTCTAGGTATTTCTCTACATAACTGAAGCTAAATAAGACTCTTTGCATTAATAGGCTACATCAGAAATTCCATATTGATGTTGATAGTATATAATATACATCAACATCCTTGTTGAACATGTTAAAAACAGTCCATATATATATATATATATATATATATATATATATATATATATATATATATATATGAACATATATATAAAACAGTCCATATATATAGATTTTTTGGACTAGGAGACTGACAGACTTACCGTGGTAAGAGTCCACTCTGTAGTCTTGAAATAGAAACACATAAAAGCACTTAACCAATATTTCAACCACACAGTGGTCTTTGCCAATCAAAGAGAAAACACAAAAAGAAATATGAGAGAATGAAATAAAATAAATATAAGTTGTAATCACAGATTGTGTAGAAATCAGATATCACAGATTAAAGAAATATGTATTGTTTCCATGAGCATGTGAGTGATTATAGTTTATATAAGTCTGTCAGGGGAAAAGAGATTGGAGACGTCTGATGAGGCTATTAGGAATAAAAGTGAATGGATTTATCTGATGTTGAGGTTAGGAGATTCTCTGGACTTGGTATACCACTGGTATGATAGTTCCCATCTTCTCAGTTCTGAGGGATTGAAATCATGGGGGAGTGATTTAATCATTTTTGTGGTATAGCAGTCATCAAAAGTTGTGATGTTATGACTCGCAGCATGTTGAGCTGTTGGCCTATCCATATTCATAATTTTAACATCATGTCTGTGGCCATTCATTCTGATATTCAGACAATCCAAGGTCAGGCTATGTACTGTGCTGAGCAAAATTGACATTGTAGCTGGTATATGACATTTTTCGATGTACAATTATGATGACCCTGTATTTTTAAGACCATTTTTGTTGTTTGGCTGTTGAAACTATTTGCTAAGGGGTGTATTGGACACGTCTTGCATCTAGGTCTATTGCATGGGAAGGAGCCATGAGGAAGTTTGTGTCGTTTCTCTGCATCAGGGTCTGGTAGTGGATGTACTAGGATGTTTTTTCAAGTTGGGAGGTTGCTTGTACCAAATTTGAGGTAGATCGGTGAAAAGATTTTTGGTGTGGACGGAAGCTTGAAGAATTTTGAAGCCATCTCTCAATATCTTGTTGAGTTTATGTAGCCCAGGATGGTAGTCTGTTATTAAAGACAGTTTATTTTGTTCTGTTTGTGATTTATGGTGAACCGAGGATTGTGCTGAATGAATTTGGTTTTCAATGAGTCTTTTTGAGTATCCTCTTTTCTGGAAGGCTGTTGATATCTTTTTATTAAAATCTTCCAATTCACTATCATTTGAACAGATTCTCTTACCCCTGATTGCTTGATTGTATGGAATGGATCGTTTTATGTTTATTGGGTGGTTGCTGTCGAAATGGAGATATTGTAGGTGGTTTGTCGGTTTGATGTGAGTTCCTGTGTTGATATTTCCATTCTGGAGTGTTACCTCTACATCCAAAAAGGTGATGGCTGATGTAGATTTCTCCCAGGTAAATTGAAGTGTGGAGAATTGTGTCAGGCTGTCTAAAAATGCCTCAAGTGTTGAAGCACCCTGTGTCCAAATTAGGAAGATGTCATCTATATATCTAAACCAACATAATGGCTGGTGTGTTTGTGTCTTTAGAAAACTTTCTTCCAACAATCCCATGTACAGATTTGCGTACGATGGGGCCATTCTAGTGCCCATTGCTGTTCCCTTTATTTGAAGGTAGCTCCTTCCCTCAAACTGAAAGTTGTTCTTCTCGAGGATGAACCTGGTCAGGTTCACAAGAAAAGGTGTAGTGGGAGAAGGCTTGCGTTTGTTTAGAAAATTCTCTATTGCAGATAGGCCGTATGCATGAGGGATGTTGGTATAGAGAGAGGTGACATTGACCAAAATAGTTTCCGGGGGTAGAGGTACAGATATTTGTGAAAGTCGATCTATGAAATGATTGGTGTCCTGAGTATGTGATGGAAGGATCTTTACTAAGGGTTGAAGGTGTGAGTCGAGGAAAGCTGAAATTCTTCCCGTTACTGAATTGCAGCCAGCAATTATTGGTCTACCAGGTGGAGGGATTATGTTTTTGTGGATCTTTGGTAATATATAGAATTGAGGACTAGAGGGGTTTTCATTATATAATAATTTTAGAGATGTTTCCGAAATATTTTGTTCAGGAGCTGTATATTTGAGTAGTTCTGAGAGTGAATTGTTGAATTTTGTCGTAGGGTTATCTGTAAGTATTTTGTATGTTACTGGTGAGTAACTGGAACGCCAGCTAAAATGGGTCTGTACTACAAAAAGCCATATTTGTTTGAAACAAACGAATGTACAGAACCATAGCTTAAGAAATCAAATGGGATTTCTTTAGATTAAAGTTTTGGACAGAGACACATCAGAATCACTTTCCCAATAGTGTTTGCATAGTTTAATGAGTCTGGTATGACTGATATACGTGTTTACTTCAGAGAGTGACCCTACCAAAGGTAGGAGTGTTTCTTACTCACTATTAGTTCTACATGAGTTTCATTTTTCTTTCTTCCAGTAATTAAAATCTTTAATTTATTCAATGTAACCATTACATTTTGATTTATCAAAGAAAATCGAAATTATCCTTTTTGACCATTTTGACCTTATAGTATCCATTCCAATTTTGACTATATAAAGTCCTCCAATGACTTTTATCTCAAAATATTTGTACACCGCATTCCTCCTCACTAATCCATTTCGATTTGATGTATCCCTAAATTACACAACTCTTACTTTGTAGATTTTCCCCTCCTTCTAGTGATATATATTTTGTGCTTAACTGTTCTAAGTTCAACAACTTACCATTGTACTTATGGAATTTTTCGTATTTATCAACAAGCGGACGAGGATCTTTGTGCATCTGAAGTTGTCCTAGAAACAAAGAAAATATTATTATTATTTTAACTATTAACAGAACAAATTTTTCAAACATTTCTGTAACCAGAACCAAAGTAACAATAAATTAAAATATAATTAATCACTTTAACATTAGTTTATGTCTAACCAAACTTTAAATTTTGTAAATATGTAAAAACTTACTGAGACAACGTTTTCAATCACTATGTGGTGTACTTCATCAGTGTTTTCTGCTTGGAGTTGTTGGGTTAAGCGGTGACGGTTTTAAAAGCAGGTTTTCGATAGTAACAAAAAATATGTGTGATTTGTATTGGAATTGTTCATTTAATATGTTTGTACTTTGTGTGTCTGTAAATTTCATATTGTTCTTGTGTGTTGAGATGTGGTCCTGTTTTGTTGATGTGTAAGATTTCTAGGTTATGGTAAATGTCTGTGTATTTGTGTCCTGTTTCTTTCATGTGATTGTAAAATGCTGAGTTGATGCTGAGGTGGTAAAATTCTGTTTATGTTCGTTGACTCTTTGTTTAAAGCTGTGACCTTTCCGTCCAATGTAGAATTTGTTACATTTGTTGCAGTTTAGTTTGTATACCCCTGGTGCTTGTATTTTATCTTTGTTGTTGGTGTTGTATTAGTTTTGTATAAATTGTTATTAGTTTTGTATGCTATTTTGTATTCTGTTTTTTTAAATTTGTGGGGTATTTTATTTCATGTTTTGTTTATGAATGCTGTTGTGATGTATTTGTTTCCCTTGAGGAGTTGTGGATAAGTGTGTGGATTCCCTGTAAATGTTGAAGCTGTGTTCTTGGGTGTGGCTTTTTGTTATGGTGAGATCGAGGAAGTTTAGGGATCGGTTGGTTTCAATTTATGAAATGAAATGGAGTTTTGCGTGTATTTTATTAGTGTAGAAGAGGAGTTTTTCGCATTGTCGGGTATTGCCTCCGTATAGTGCTATGATATCGACGTATCAGTGCCAGTAAATGATTTTGTGTGTGTGTTTGTGAGTATTTTGGCATTTTCTGTGTGTTGTACAATACATTACATTAAAATACAATAGTTTTCACACATTTAACAATCTAGTTTGTTTTTATAGTTCAAGATCTCTAGTACAAACATTTTCATTTATATTTTTAAAAAATAATAATTGTTTAGTCAAGTTAGTCTAAAAAAATGTAATATATCCAAATGAAAGCAAAAGAAGTGACTTACCCTGCCTTGAACTGATGATAGATTCTGTTTCAGTACATGTAAGGTCATCAGTATTTGTGGGAACAGCGTTCTTGTGTGTTGGATTCAGGTTACTAAATACAAATATTAATTAATAGTGACAACTACAAGGCTATTTAAAATTTCAAATAATGAAAAAAGCAAAAACACATCATCATGTTTATGTTATATGTTTAGAACAATAAAATTTTATCAAATTACAGGGGCTATCATGGGAATAATACCTGAGGGTGGGATGTTCGGCATAGTCTCAAGGCTACCCAGTATGATTTCACAAGTCACGACACATTTTGTAGCTGAGACATATTGATTTCAAAAGTGGTGATTTTTGCAGTGTTACAAGTCAGTGTTATAAGCATTTTATTTTAGGTTACTGAGAAATGCTAAATTTCAAGAATTACGTGAACCACTCTACATGGTGATCAGTGTGTAGCCTATCTAAAACATATGAAATTGGGTCATACTATTTTGAGGAAGGTGGGTGAACTCGTCCATTCAACAAAGGTTGTTACCATAGAATGTTACCTAGTTTCTTTAACCCTGAATTTAAAACATCAAGATTACAAAAATATTCTATCAACAAAGACATTAGCATTTCCATTTTAAAATTCCACTATAAGGATAACTTCAAAATACTTTAAGAATTTCCCTCTCCTATGTTCAAAGACATTAGCATTTCCATTTTAAAATTCCACTATAAGGATAACTTTAAAATACTTTAACAATTTCCCTCTCCTATGTTCAAAGACATTAGCATTTCCATTTTAAAATTCCACTATAAGGATAACTTTAAAATACTTTAAGAATTTCCCTCTCCTATGTTCAAAGACATTAGCATTTCCATTTTAAAATTCCACTATAAGGATAACTTTAAAATACTTTAAGAATTTCCCTCTCCTATGTTCAAAGACATTAGCATTTCCATTTTAAAATTCCACTATAAGGATAACTTTAAAATACTTTAAGAATTTCCCTCTCCTATGTTCAAAGACATTAGCATTTCCATTTTAAAATTCCACTATAAGGATAACTTTAAAATACTTTAAGAATTTCCCTCTCCTATGTTCAAAGACATTAGCATTTCCATTTTAAAATTCCACTATAAGGATAACTTTAAAATACTTTAAGAATTTCCCTCTCCTATGTTCAAAGACATTAGCATTTCCATTTTAAAATTCCACTATAAGGATAACTTTAAAATACTTTAAGAATTTCCCTCTCCTATGTTCAAAGACATTAGCATTTCCATTTTAAAATTCCACTATAAGGATAACTTTAAAATACTTTAAGAATTTCCCTCTCCTATGTTCAAAGACATTAGCATTTTTATTTTAAAATTCCACTATAAGGATAACTTTAAAATACTTTAAGAATTTCCCTCTCCTATGTTCAAAGACATTAGCATTTTTATTTTAAAATTCCACTATAAGGATAACTTTAAAATACTTTAAGAATTTCCCTCTCCTATGTTCAAACACATTAGCATTTCCATTTTAAAATTCCACTATAAGGATAACTTTAAAATACTTTAAGAATTTCCCTCTCCTATGTTCAAAGACATTAGCATTTTTATTTTAAAATTCCACTATAAGGATAACTTTAAAATACTTTAAGAATTTCCCTCTCCTATGTTCAAAGACATTAGCATTTCCATTTTAAAATTCCACTATAAGGATAACTTTAAAATACTTTAAGAATTTCCCTCTCCTATGTTCAAAGACATTAGCATTTTTATTTTAAAATTCCACTATAAGGATAACTTTAAAATACTTTAAGTATTTCCCTCTCCTATGTTCAAAGACATTAGCATTTCCATTTTAAAATTCCACTATAAGGATAACTTTAAAATACTTTAAGAATTTCCCTCTCCTATGTTCAAAGACATTAGCATTTCCATTTTAAAATTCCACTATAAGGATAACTTTAAAATACTTTAAGAATTTCCCTCTCCTATGTTCAAAGACATTAGCATTTTTATTTTAAAATTACACTATAAGGATAACTTTAAAATACTTTAAGAATTTCCCTCTCCTATGTTCAAAGACATTAGCATTTCCATTTTAAAATTCCACTATAAGGATAACTTTAAAATACTTTAAGAATTTCCCTCTCCTATGTTCAAAGACATTAGCATTTTTATTTTAAAATTCCACTATAAGGATAACTTTAAAATACTTTAAGAATTTCCCTCTCCTATGTTCAAAGACATTAGCATTTTTATTTTAAAATTCCACTATAAGGATAACTTTAAAATACTTTAAGAATTTCCCTCTCCTATGTTCAAAGACATTAGCATTTCCATTTTAAAATTCCACTATAAGGATAACTTTAAAATACTTTAAGAATTTCCCTCTCCTATGTTCAAAGACATTAGCATTTTTATTTTAAAATTACACTATAAGGATAACTTTAAAATACTTTAAGAATTTCCCTCTCCTATGTTCAAAGACATTAGCATTTCCATTTTAAAATTCCACTATAAGGATAACTTTAAAATACTTTAAGAATTTCCCTCTCCTATGTTCAAAGACATTAGCATTTCCATTTTAAAATTCCACTATAAGGATAACTTTAAAATACTTTAAGAATTTCCCTCTCCTATGTTCAAAGACATTAGCATTTTTATTTTAAAATTCCACTATAAGGATAACTTTAAAATACTTTAAGAATTTCCCTCTCCTATGTTCAAAGACATTAGCATTTTTATTTTAAAATTCCACTATAAGGATAACTTTAAAATACTTTAAGAATTTCCCTCTCCTATGTTCAAACACATTAGCATTTCCATTTTAAAATTCCACTATAAGGATAACTTTAAAATACTTTAAGAATTTCCCTCTCCTATGTTCAAAGACATTAGCATTTTTATTTTAAAATTCCACTATAAGGATAACTTTAAAATACTTTAAGTATTTCCCTCTCCTATGTTCAAAGACATTAGCATTTCCATTTTAAAATTCCACTATAAGGATAACTTTAAAATACTTTAAGAATTTCCCTCTCCTATGTTCAAAGACATTAGCATTTCCATTTTAAAATTCCACTATAAGGATAACTTTAAAATACTTTAAGAATTTCCCTCTCCTATGTTCAAAGACATTAGCATTTTTATTTTAAAATTACACTATAAGGATAACTTTAAAATACTTTAAGAATTTCCCTCTCCTATGTTCAAAGACATTAGCATTTCCATTTTAAAATTCCACTATAAGGATAACTTTAAAATACTTTAAGAATTTCCCTCTCCTATGTTCAAAGACATTAGCATTTTTATTTTAAAATTCCACTATAAGGATAACTTTAAAATACTTTAAGAATTTCCCTCTCCTATGTTCAAAGACATTAGCATTTTTATTTTAAAATTCCACTATAAGGATAACTTTAAAATACTTTAAGAATTTCCCTCTCCTATGTTCAAAGACATTAGCATTTCCATTTTAAAATTCCACTATAAGGATAACTTTAAAATACTTTAAGAATTTCCCTCTCCTATGTTCAAAGACATTAGCATTTTTATTTTAAAATTACACTATAAGGATAACTTTAAAATACTTTAAGAATTTCCCTCTCCTATGTTCAAAGACATTAGCATTTCCATTTTAAAATTCCACTATAAGGATAACTTTAAAATACTTTAAGAATTTCCCTCTCCTATGTTCAAAGACATTAGCATTTTTATTTTAAAATTCCACTATAAGGATAACTTTAAAATACTTTAAGAATTTCCCTCTCCTATGTTCAAAGACATTAGCATTTCCATTTTAAAATTCCACTATAAGGATAACTTTAAAATACTTTAAGAATTTCCCTCTCCTATGTTCAAAGACATTAGCATTTTTATTTTAAAATTCCACTATAAGGATAACTTTAAAATACTTTAAGAATTTCCCTCTCCTATGTTCAAAGACATTAGCATTTCCATTTTAAAATTCCACTATAAGGATAACTTTAAAATACTTTAAGAATTTCCCTCTCCTATGTTCAAAGACATTAGCATTTCCATTTTAAAATTCCACTATAAGGATAACTTTAAAATACTTTAAGAATTTCCCTCTCCTATGTTCAAAGACATTAGCATTTCCATTTTAAAATTCCACTATAAGGATAACTTTAAAATACTTTAAGAATTTCCCTCTCCTATGTTCAAAGACATTAGCATTTCCATTTTAAAATTCCACTATAAGGATAACTTTAAAATACTTTAAGAATTTCCCTCTCCTATGTTCAAAGACATTAGCATTTCCATTTTAAAATTCCACTATAAGGATAACTTTAAAATACTTTAAGAATTTCCCTCTCCTATGTTCAAAGACATTAGCATTTCCATTTTAAAATTCCACTATAAGGATAACTTTAAAATACTTTAAGAATTTCCCTCTCCTATGTTCAAAGACATTAGCATTTCCATTTTAAAATTCCACTATAAGGATAACTTTAAAATACTTTAAGAATTTCCCTCTCCTATGTTCAAAGACATTAGCATTTCCATTTTAAAATTCCACTATAAGGATAACTTTAAAATACTTTAAGAATTTCCCTCTCCTATGTTCAAAGACATTAGCATTTCCATTTTAAAATTCCACTATAAGGATAACTTTAAAATACTTTAAGAATTTCCCTCTCCTATGTTCAAAGACATTAGCATTTCCATTTTAAAATTCCACTATAAGGATAACTTTAAAATACTTTAAGAATTTCCCTCTCCTATGTTCAAAGACATTAGCATTTCCATTTTAAAATTCCACTATAAGGATAACTTTAAAATACTTTAAGAATTTCCCTCTCCTATGTTCAAAGACATTAGCATTTCCATTTTAAAATTCCACTATAAGGATAACTTTAAAATACTTTAACAATTTCCCTCTCCTATGTTCAAAG
Source organism: Prosapia bicincta (assembly GCA_036971475.1). Classification (NCBI taxonomy): domain Eukaryota; kingdom Metazoa; phylum Arthropoda; class Insecta; order Hemiptera; family Cercopidae; genus Prosapia; species Prosapia bicincta. The sequence continues at coordinate 30,855,216 of JBAIZL010000009.1, read as the reverse complement.
ACATTAGCATTTCCATTTTAAAATTCCACTATAAGGATAACTTTAAAATACTTTAAGAATTTCCCTCTCCTATGTTCAAAGACATTAGCATTTCCATTTTAAAATTCCACTATAAGGATAACTTTAAAATACTTTAAGAATTTCCCTCTCCTATGTTCAAAGACATTAGCATTTCCATTTTAAAATTCCACTATAAGGATAACTTTAAAATACTTTAAGAATTTCCCTCTCCTATGTTCAAAGACATTAGCATTTCCATTTTAAAATTCCACTATAAGGATAACTTTAAAATACTTTAAGAATTTCCCTCTCCTATGTTCAAAGACATTAGCATTTCCATTTTAAAATTCCACTATAAGGATAACTTTAAAATACTTTAAGAATTTCCCTCTCCTATGTTCAAAGACATTAGCATTTCCATTTTAAAATTCCACTATAAGGATAACTTTAAAATACTTTAAGAATTTCCCTCTCCTATGTTCAAAGACATTTCATAAAACGTTAAAACAGAATGAAGTCAAACAATTTAGAGGCGGAGACAAGAGGAAAGAAAATAAAAACAGTTGATATTTGATTATTATAGGACTACAAAATCAGAATATGTGTTGATGAAAGCAAATGTAGTTAGAGCTTGGGTTCAAGATTACGTAACATCACCGATGCCAAAGAATCTGTCAATTTTGGACAGTATTTTAAAAAACCTTCCAACAACAATTCATTATAAATTAAATATCAATGATTGGCAACTAGGATATAACCTATAATTCTATTAATATGAACTAATTAGGACCAGAACTGATCTAAATTATATTTCCAGCCAGAAATATGGAAAAAATTTGGTACTTACAAATTATACCATTTCTGTAGTGGTTAGGTTATCATAAACATGTTTTACTCTTGAATTTTGTAGTCCATTATGTTTGGTGAAACTAAATTAATCACTTTTACATTAGTTTATGAATTCCAAACTTTTAAATTTTGTAAATTTATAAAAACTTACTGAGACAGAATGTTTTTGATCGCTCCGTGGCGATCAACAATTATTAACGATCGTTGATGATCACCACAGAGCGATCAAAAACATTCTGTCTCAGTAAGTTTTTAGAAATTTACAAAATTTATAAGTTCGGATAGTCATAAACTAATGTAAAAGTGAATAAATAAATATGTTACTATTACGTCCCTGTTACATTATGAATCAAATGTAGGGAAGTGCTAAATAGAGGAACAAGGGGTATTGAGGTACCGCCGGTATGTATATGTGGCGATTGGGAGTGACCGCAACTGGCAGCGTTGCATTCAACTCGATTCTTGCTAACACCACTTCTTTTTGAGATGCAGAAAACAAGAACCTATCATTATATTGTCAGGATTTTTCAGAGAAAGTAAAATTAAGTCTGTCCTGTATAAACATTTAGTGCTTTTACGTAACCTACCAAATAACCTCTAAAATCATGGTATCTGTCTAATACGTAAGTACCAAAATTTATTACATTTACACACAGAATCATATTCAATGGATAGATAAAAAATGATGTTTTGATAACCTATGGCCATGGAGGTCTAAATAATATGCTATTTATAATGTATTATTATTATTATTTTATTAATGTAAACAAATATATTATTTCTTAGACATTTTGAAAATACAAACAATAAAATAGAAACTTATAGAATTACATTCTAAACTCTATATTTTGAAATAATGAAATATTATTTTATTAAAAAAAAGATAGGTATTTTTATAACAATGCATTTACATAGATATTCTAATGACAGCATTAAATTAATTTTTGGAATTAAAGATTAGACTAACTAAGTAAATGTCATATAAATGTAAGGCAAATTAGGCTGTTAGTTAAATTAAAAACTTGTTCTTAAAAAAGAAACACACACACAAACATAAGTAATTGTGTACTGATTAAAAGCAGACTCCCACATACAAAACTTGTAATGAACAACCATTCCACAGATAAAAGGTTTATTAGAAATAAGAAAACTATTCTTAATAAACTGTATTACTGGCAATAATTCTGCATTTAATTTAAAAATCAAATTTTATTATTAATTACAATTTTGTAAAAAGTTAATACAGTTTTACACGTTAATTTATTATAATGTAAGAATATACTTACGAAGCCTCCACAGATCTATCAGGCTGGTTCTTGCCATCAGAATGGCCTGCACTTTCAGTACATTGAGACGTACCGTCAGAAACATTACTGCCCTCTGCTGACACTAACTACAAAATTAAATCAATTAAATTAGTTTTTGTACAACGAAATTATAAGCCTTTATTTACTTTTTCAAACCAAATCTAAATATTAAAAACAAGTGAATCGTTTATTTAAGAAACCCGCTAAGTCTATTTTTCTAAAGTTTTAATAAACAACAAATAATCTTCTACCTTAAAAAAAAGTGACTTTTTGTAAAAAAGTCAGAATGTAACTTAATGTTGTCTCAAAACATGCATTGCTTGCAATAAAAAGTCAGAATATAACTTAATGTTGTCTCAAAACATGCATTGCTTGCAATAAAAAGTCAGAATATAACTTAATGTTGTCTCAAAACATGCATTGCTTGCAATAAAAAGTCAGAATATAACTTAATGTTGTCTCAAAACATGCATTGCTTGCAATAAAAAGTCAGAATGTAACTTAATGTTGTCTCAAAACATGCATTGCTTGCAATAAAAAGTCAGAATATAACTTAATGTTGTCTCAAAACATGCATTGCTTGCAATAAAAAGTCAGAATGTAATTTAATGTTGTCTCAAAACATGCATTGCTTGCAATAAAAAGTCAGAATATAACTTAATGTTGTCTCAAAACATGCATTGCTTGCAATAAAAAGTCAGAATGTAATTTAATGTTGTCTCAAAACATGCATTGCTTGCAATAAAAAGTCAGAATATAACTTAATGTTGTCTCAAAACATGCATTGCTTGCAATAAAAAGTCAGAATGTAATTTAATGTTGTCTCAAAACATGCATTGCTTGCATTAAAAAGTCAGAATGTAACTTAATGTTGTCTCAAAACATGCATTGCTTGCAATAAAAAGTCAGAATATAACTTAATGTTGTCTCAAAACATGCATTGCTTGCAATAAAAAGTCAGAATGTAATTTAATGTTGTCTCAAAACATGCATTGCTTGCAATAAAAAGTCAGAATATAACTTAATGTTGTCTCAAAACATGCATTGCTTGCATTAAAATTATAACTATTTTACTTTTTCTGTAAAAAAATAATAAAAACATTTCATTTGACAGGTTCTGCAGTAAAATATCTTTTCATAACAAAAGATTTAATTTTTATAGCCAAATTTCAATTATTTTAGTAAATTTAATTATCTTGAATTCACTGATTAATCTAATTTTACACTACTTAACTAAGTAAATACGTAGTTGCTTACTTGCTGACGAGTTTCAAAACGATCCTTCCTTTTTCGAAGCTAACCTTCTACTAGCGGCTTCTGGCTCTTTACAAACGGTATGACAGGGTTGGATTTATGACATTGGGTGAGGTGTCGGCGTCTTGTGTGATGTATTTGAAAAGACTATTGGCTTCAAAGTGTGTGTGGTCATTAAGTATTCACTTAGTTAAGTAGTGTAAAATTAAATGTAGAATATTTAATAATCAAAATATAATGCTATATACTTATATTTATTATTAAAACAATGAGCGAATCTTTAAAAAATCAGTTGATATCTATGCAATATAGGTGTCATATCTAAAATCTTTGTATGTTGAGACTTTAAAAAGAATTCTTTCTTCTTTAGGAAGTCCCCTTCCATGTGTTTAATTCACATTCTTTTTATAAAACTGGGATCACCAAGATAATCTAACTAAGTACTTTGTGGACAGCAGAACGACCGGTCTTCTTTTTTATTGGCATCAATACATAGCCATAATTTTATCTTATAATTTTTATCTTCAACTTTTACTTTTGCTTTTTATATGACACTTCTTTTACATTTTTCTTCAATAGTAATGCGTAGTTTCTTTTTTGTTTTAGGTTCTTCTTCAAAATTTCACTATTAAAATTGGTGATACTCAACGAGCTTCTACAGGAATATTTATTGCTCAGAAATGTGTGTTTACATAATCCAATTTAGTATACGAGGTGTGTAAATTAAGTACTGATTATATAAATTCTTTTTATTCAAATAAAAATACAATTCTATATTGTCGCCCTCAAAATAACTTCCTTCTGAAGCCACACAGCGCTGAAGACGGTTCTTCCACTCCTCATAGCAGTGCTGGAACTCTGATACTGGAATAGCTTTCAGCTGGTCAGTTACAGCCATTTGAATGTTTTCGATTGTCAAAAAATGAGTTCCCTTGAGATGAAATTTCAACTTCGTGAAGAGGAAAAATCACATGGACTTTCAGGCGAATATGGAGGCTGAGGAGCCACAGAAATGTTTTTACTGGCCAAAAACTCGATGTCCTTTTGGTTTTGCAAAAGGTTTTTTGGAACCATTTTTGCACAGATTTTTCTCATCTCCAATTCATTAATCAAAATCTGATGAACGGTGATGTGAGTCAAATTTAACTCTTCCCAGATCATTCTGACAATCAACCGATGATCTGAACGGACAAGATCCCGGATTCTGTCGACATTTTCATGGGTTCTTGAAGATGAAGGCCTTCCACTTCGTGGTTCATCTTCAATCGATTCTTTTCCTTCTGAAAATGCCTTAAACCGCCGAAAAACCTGGGCTCTCGAAAAAACACTATCTCCATAGGCTTTCTGAAACTTAGCAAGAGATTCCGTTGCACTGTGCCCAAGCCTGAAGCAAAACCTGATAGCACACCGTTGTTCGAAACTGATGTCACTCATTTTAAAACGCACTAAAAAAACCTTTCTCATAACAAAAATTCACTATGTACAGTGCAATAACTCTAGCGTCTTCAAACATGCACTGGACGTGTATCAGATGTTTATATTCCCTACCCCGCATGTGCAGCGTCTCCAGTATTGCCAGATAGAACACTAGAAAATCAGTCTCATTACTTAATTTAGACACCTCGTATGTGTTAATATTACTTTCGAGCGAATTGTTAGTTGATGGGTTTCTGAAATAAACAGTTCAATTATTACTGCAGTTAAGCAGGTGTTAAGTAGAATAGGGAATAACTACAGTAGAACCTCATTATAATGTACAAATTAGAGCTGAGAGTTGTCGATTTTAATGAAAGTTCGTTATAAAGTAAAAAGTTATTTTAAAGTGGTTAAAATGCAAATGGAACAGAAAAACATTTGTGTTTAATAAGAAGTCAATAAAAAGAAATAAGCTGATTTAACATGTGAGTTTTATTTACAGTGATTACAAATCAGTTAACACATTGATTGCAGCTATAGTAATGCAAAAAATGGGCTATGTGTACTTCGGCTGAAATTAGAAAAACATAGGGAAATGGATGGTCGATAGTAGATTAAGAGGATGTGATAACGCTTTATACAATCCATTTATGCACTAAGCTGGGCTAAAGATAATCATAAACACACTCCAAATTTTCTGGCAATAAGATATTGGTGAAGCCATTTTATGAAACAACATATTTTAGTTCTTTAAGAAAATCCAAAATCGTACAAAAGCTACTAAAGATTTAGACAACAGAACTAGTATTCATAATAAGAACGGAGTCGGTAACTGGGTTATCAAGTTCACTAAGTCACTGTGTTGCAGGTTTTCTTGTGGTGGCAAGTAGACACAACACACAGTGATTTTATAAAGGACAGCTGTTTGAACGGCTACTGCTTGTAAAGGAGTTATTAAGTTTAAAGAAACTACATCGATACAGTCACGGGCTAGGATGGCTACGCCACCTCTAGCTCGATCTTCTGTAACGAAGTCCGATCAAAAAACTGAATATTCTCTTAAATGGAAATTATGCACTTTGTGGAGATGTGTCTCCTGTAGACATACAAGCATTGGATACACATCTCGCGCAAGTACTTTACAAACTTCTATGCGACTCCTAACGCTGTTGACGTTCCATTGTATCACTGACTTGCTTATTGCAGACATTAATCAATTTAGCATTGGATTTCTGACACCCATTGGTTCTCTCTTATTTGCCCGTGACGTTCGAAGACGTCCAAGGCATACATTCCTCAGATTCCATATCCACCTGTTCAGGGATGAAATCTGAGGAAGATTTGGATTTCGAAGAGGTTTCGTTACCATGCTCTCCTTTATTGATACGGTTTTTCGTACCCAACATAGTTGGTGCTGATTTACTGGTTTGGACAACAGACTTACTTTTTGCTGAATTTGGTTTGGATACTAATTTGGATGTAATAGACTTTATACTGCTAGGCGATTTCTTTTGTGCGGAAATGCATATTTCATTCAAGGGATTTGGTTCAGTCACCTAACCCCTCCGCGGAGGAGCTTGGTAGAAGAGATAAATCACATGATGTCTTTGCAGGTTCTTTAATATTCAAAGATTGACCACATGTGACTAGCGGCTGGTAGACCAGAAACTGTCTTCGGCAGAGCAAGCTCACATCAGCATCCCAGACCAGAGTTTGTCAAGCTCTGGACCTTTCAGCACTGCCAACGCGCAACGGTTCTGACCAATCACAAATCCTTAAGAGAAGGTGTAAGTGTTGAAATGTGTAGAGATTGTGTTGAAGATGTTGTGTCTGTAGAAAGTGTATTAGTGTATAATAGTGGAGTAGGTGTTGTTAGTAGGTAGGTAGGTGTGTGTGTGTGTGTGTCTCTATGTGTGTGTGTCTCTATGTGTGTGTGTGTGTGTGTATGTGTGTGTGTGTGTCTATGTGGGTGTGTGTGTGTGTGTGTGTGTGTGTGTGTGTGTGTGTGTGTGTGTGTGTGTGTGTGTGTGTCTGTTGTGTGTGCATGTGGATGTGTGTGTGCAAATAAGAAATACAGAATAATTTATTTTTCAAAAACATAAATTCCTAAAGAAATTAAAATTAAATAAACAGAATATTACACTACAGATCATGTCACACATGTCTGCATGAATGATTTTTACAAGATAAAGAGCTTCAGCATTATAAATACAAGATTGCATTAATAAAACCAGGTTTATACTTACCCATGATACAACTCTTCCGTTAAAACAGGGTAGATGGGCATCATCATCAATTATTTCTTCTTTAACAACCCTAATGAAAAACAAAGACATAATAATTTAAGATTAAACAAAGTACCATTAAGCAACCTGGCTGGAGTAATAGCCATTGTGTTTGCTTGGGAGATAATATATAATATAATTTTACAAACAATGTTTTTTCTTGCATTCATAATTAATTATATGGAGTGATTCATTCATTTGCTCATTATTTGAGTAGGAATACGTCAACCAGTATTATTTGCCTATCAAATGATGCAGATCTTGATTTTTTTATTGCATGTCGCGTATTTGTCAACAGAGTTCGTTGGGCAGTATCTGCAGGGAGAATTCTGGGTCCAATTTTTTTCCCTCGGTACAGTGAATACCGAAGAGTACCTACGGTAATTTTCAGTGAATTAGTTGAGGAATTGGATAAAATTGAGCTGCTTCAAGGGTACTTTCAATAAGATGCCACTTGTCATAAGTTATGTGCGTCTATGGCACAGATCCAAAGTTACTTTGAAGACCGCATAGTTTCTAGGGGATTTGCGCCTGCCAAGATCAACAGACTTCCCTACTACTCCAGACTTCTTCCTGTGGGATAATCCAAAGGGAAGAGTCTACACTACACCCCCTTGGACTTTGGATGATCTGACAAACAATATTACACACAAAATCAAGAACACTTACAACACAACACTCTAGCAAACTGCCAAAAACATTAAACGAAGTGTTCAGCTGTGTTCACATTTCTTCTTCTGGCGTTCTTTACTTAACTTTACATTAATGCTGATTTTGTCTTCTGGAAAAACCTTTCCACTTGTCCATGTCCCTTGGTATTTCTTCTAATGTTGTATGGTGTCACCTCTTCTCCTACCACTTTAAACTTACATTCAAATTGGGTGAAAAACATTACCTATCATGAGATATGAATACAAAATGTAAAGGGTTGTTAAACTCTCCCATTTTCAGGTATTTTTTATATTTATAATCAATGATCAATCATAAACTGAAGTAAGCACATATACTTTTTTCTTCTAATGCCTCTTATCAATATTCTTACCCAATTAACTCTTTTCTTCTGATTTCATCACTCTCAAAACTTTTTAATTTTGAGTTCTCTCTTCTCTTTTTTTTACTAAATATTTTGGTTCTTCCCTCATTTTGTAAACACTCTTCATTTCCATATCAAAGGTGAAAAGATCATAACCATATACTTCAACACCATTATTCCTTTAGAAATGTATGTAAATTAAAAATTTTGGCAAATTAGCTAAAAGTGGATTTTTCTATATGTTTATATTATATCGTAGTGAACAAGAAAACCGGGTTTACACACGAAGCATGACTTAATGCCAAACATTAGTAATTATTTTCTTATAAAAACCAAATTTATCATAACTCAATGCTTTGTAACTATATTGTAAAAATGCACAAATAAAATAATATTTGCTTGTTGAATCATACCTACAACAGTGCTACAAAATCTATGTTTGTAACTCATTGTTAATTATAACTTTTCAGAAAATTATAACTTATAACTACAATGTAGATGCGTCTCCAAATGTTTGAAGTTTGTTTTTATAAAATTTTAGTACTTGATAACATTTGATCAAATACTATTCTACTTTTATTTTTTTATAAATGTGTGTACTGAAATAAACATTCTAAACATGAATTTTCAAATTGTGAAAACCAAAAATTCTGGTTATTAATAAGGTAAACTAAATGTCTTGAAAATTTAACCTGGACCTACAAATATAGTTATCCTTTGTGGAATAATTCTTTAGCAATAACAGCTTTATGTTATACAATATTACTATGCACCTATATTATAATATAGATACAATACATCCAGCTAGGATAGATTTAGTTATAAGACCCCATTATATCTAAGACCACAAGTAAATCAATACACAATGTTTAGAGATTTCTTAACTTAAGATAGCAGTCACATAATCCTGTGACAGGTTTCTATTTGCTATTTGTTTATGTAAGCTGCCACAAATTATGTGTTATTTCTAAATCTATACATTCTATGTCAAACACTAGTAGTAATAATAGGTCTAATTGTCACCAAAATTACATTCTGAGTTGCTCAAGAAAATAATGAAATAACATTTTACAAAAATGTTGTATGAAATCATGTGACCGCAGATAATAAGAGCTGGACAAATTTGTTACCTTTGTCTGTACAGTAAAATTATGTTATGCATATTCAACACTTCGTGAATACTAATGTTACATTTTTTAAATTATTTTTTTAAATATTCAAATATTTTTCTACATCTGTATTTAAATCTATTCTTACTAAATCCTAGTATTTATATGATACAACATCTTTATATAGCGTATTAAAATATAGCACTCTGTTTATTTAAATAAACTTCAGGTTCATACAGATTTGTGTGTCATGGTACATTCAGGCAACAGGTTACTTCAAATTTTTTCTAGCTGAGGTTTAAGACATATAAAATCTCTTGTCTCTTGTTTAGAATACAGTGGAACCCCTCAAATCCCAACTAATTGGGGCTACAGCCTGTTCCAATTTGGAAAAGTTTGGATTTGCTGTGTATTTTACATTTGACAGAAGTGCGTTCTTTTATTAACGAACAATATTTCATTACATATTTCTGTAACAAAAATTTAACAGTTTTGCAGTGATACAAGTGAAATTTTTTTGGAAAAACGCCTTCACGCGAAAGTTTCTGGGAATGAAAATATTGACAAGGCTGTATTTTTATGGTTTACACAAGAGAGACAGAAAGGAGTTCCTATTAGAGACCTATTAATTAAAAAAAAGGTATTACTGTTAAACAAATTAATGAACGGTGATTTGGAACTTACTGCTAGCAATAGATGGTTGGATAGATGGAAGAGAAGGCATGGAATTAGACAACTAATGGTAAGCGGGGGGAAGTTATCAGCTGATATCTTGCTGCAAAATAATATTTAGAAGAATTCACAGATTTTATTTCGTCTGAAAATTACTCATCCCAGCAAGTGTATAATGTGGATGAGACAGGAATGAATTTTAAAGCCCTTCCCACTAAAAGTATTGCTTCTAAAAGAGGAATCTTCTACGCCAGGCTTTTAAACGAGCAAACAGCGTTTCACAGTTTTAGCCTGCAGTAACGCCGCAGGAAAAAATTAGCTACCATCAATGGTTATTGGAAAATCCGCCAAGCCACAAGCCCTTAAAAATATGAACTTGAATGCTCTCCCTGTTCATTACAGAAATCAGTGTAAGGCATGGATAACTGGTAATATTTTCAGAGTGGTTCAAAAATGAATTTGTTCCTTCAATAACAAAATTCAATGAAAAAAAATGGACTGCCACCAAAAGCTCTGCTTTTGATATACAATGCTCTTTCACATTCTTCAGACATGCAGTTGCTATGTAAAGACATAAAAACAATTTTTCTCCCACCTAACGTGACATTGTTGCTTTAGCCTATGGATCGAGGAGTGCTACAGAAAAAAGCTTCTGCAAACATTAATTGAAGTAGATTGTTCTCTTTCTATTCCAGAAAAACTTAAGATGGTTACAATAAAGGATGTAATTTACTGGGTAGCTGAATCCTGGAATAATATCAATAACACTTTACTGCAGAAATCTTGGAAGAAGCTCTGGCCTAACCTCGAATTTGTGGAAACACCACTTAGAACACGGGATGATGAAACTGAGCTCCTTCAAAGAGTCCCCGGATGTGAAGATGCTAAGGAAAGTTGCCTGGAAGAGTGGACAGCACTAGATAACAATGAAGAATATACCGGTCATGACATGGTGTCTATTGCGTTGCGTTACATAGAACAACATGCAACTGCAACACCCAATGATGTTATGTTAATGCAACGGTGTCGCAACATCGCATCCTCGGGTAGGTTTATGTCTATTTGCCAGATGTAGATTACTGATTTTAAGTGAAAAATATACTAACACTTTTAAATGTTTTAAACTTGCCTATAGTAGCACTTACTTTGCTTGTTGAGGACGGCCGTTTCGGGAGATGTGTTCCTTTGTCAACTCTGACCGTAACTCTACGCTACTATAGGCAAGTTTAAAACATTTAAAAGTGTTAGTGATTACTAGTAGCTCACGCTAAGATGGAATCAACAAATGAAAAATATAGTTGAGTGTTTGTGTCATTTCTTTTTAAGTGAAATATATAGTTTAGTGTTTCTCTTTTTTATTTTTATTTTGCTGTCAATAAATTGTTATGTTAAAGAAGTGTTCATACAGTAATACAGTATAGGCCTTTGTATTATATCATGTTTTTACAATGTCAATTTGGATATATTTTAGTGAAAAAAAAATTGAAGTTGAATGGTATTTGGTGTTAACTAGTGGTTTTCGTATATTATCTCAGATGAAAATATAAATTTTCATAGAATACAAACATTTAAAAAACTTGGTATTTAAAAATTAGATCACTTTTAGGTAATTGTTTATAATTCTATAACAGCTAGATATATGTATGGAACATTCCAAAACACGCCCTAAGGCTATTTTCATTGATATTTTTTTTATTTTTTGTGTCGGAACATTATTTTTTTATCAAATTTAAGTTGGGTGAAAAATTCAGTGTGAAGTACTAAGTTGTGCAGCGGCTGCCTGCTTTGCAGAGTGATACAGTAACATCACGCTATCTCTATTCATACTTATGTATGTAGATATTTCAGAAACAACATTTTGGCTTAATTTTTATGGTTTTTGCGTATGTATATTTAAATATACCTATAAAATCTCCAGTTAGGATATATTTGGTTGTAATTTTATACATTACTATATACCTACATTAAAATATACCTATAAAGTGTCCAGTCAGGATAGATTTGGTTGTTATTTTATAGATTACCATTAAATGTATAAAATTATAACAAATATATCCTGGCTGGATACTTAATAGGAATATTTCAATATAGATATATAAGATTTTTGATTCATTTTATATGCATACCATTGGGGTTGGGCAATCTGTTTATATACCAAAGTCTAGATTCCTAAAACACCAACTACAGTTGTGACATCACTGTGACACTCCGCAGATATTACATAACTTAATACTCCGCACTGAATTTTTTACCCAACTTAAATTTGATACAAAATTATGTTCCAACACAAAAAAATAAAATAATATCAATGAAAATAGCCTTAGAACATGTTTTGGAATGTTCCATACAAATATCTAACTGTTTTAGAATTGTATACAACTACCCAATTTTAGTTGCCTAGATATATATTTGCTTTTCAGAACTCAGCTTAATCAACTGAAAATGAAAACCTTTTTCGTTGGCTTCTGCACCTATATTTTTTTAAAAACGATTATTGGTGTTTAATGATATGAACTAATTTTCTTAGACTTTCATCAAGATATTTTTTACACTTTTACATTAGTTTATGACCATCCAAACTTTAATTTTTTTAATTTGTAAAAACTTACCGAGACAGAACGTTTTTGATCACTCCGTGATGATCTTCATCAGTGTCTCACTGATCATTTTTTACCTATCAATATTTACAAAGAGCCATACAATATCAACCATATTAATGATTTTTTATCGCAGAAACCCTTACAAAACATACAGTTTATAATTTGAATTTGAACATTATTCAATTTTTTTGATAAAAATGCAGATTAAGCGAATTTCTCTAACATGTATAAAACCACTGTTAAACATGTCCTGAAGCTATATTGATAATTATTGCCACAGAAGGTTAATTTTATATAATTATATTGAAATATAGCTATAAAATATCCAGTTAGGATGGATTTGGTTATAATTTTATACATTTAACAAAACAAATGGACGCATGTAAGGTAAGAATATAGATCACACGTCATCCCCTGAAAAAATTATTACACCGCAGAAGCAGGCATCTAATTAGGTAATTTATAGGTATATTTTTACACATACGGAGAAAATATCTTCATAACCTAATTTTTGGTCAAAAATTTACAACTCTGAACCGGCTCTATATTTGCATGGAACATTCAAAAACATGTCAAAAGGCTATTTCCATTGATATTTTGGTAAAAATATAGTCTTAATGACGTTAGTTAAAAAATTTTTGTTTTGTTTTAAAATTACTCATTTTAATGTGTAGAAGACAAATATCCACTTTTCTTTCTGCGGAAAATACAGAAAGTTACTTTTTTCACATTTTAAATGTTAGGTTGTAAAGGCATGTAGCGTGAACCAGGCGCGCAGTAGCTACAGCGCACTGCACTATGTTTCGATTTGTAATTTTATACAACATTACTATATACCTATATCAAAATATATACAAAGTATCCAGTCAGGATAGATTTGGTTATAATTTTATTCAATATTGCTATCTACCTATATTAAAATATACCTACGAAATATTCAGTCAGGATAGATTTGGTTGTAATTTTGGTAAATATTTAGACTTATTGCTGATGCAGAATATTATAACCAAATCTATCCTGACCGGATACTTTGTAGGTATATCTTAATATAAGTAGATAGTAATGTTATATAAAATTATAACCAAATATATCCTGACTGGATACTTTGTAGGTATACTTCAATATAGGTAGATAGTAATGTTGAATAAAATTATAACCAAATCTATCCTGACTAGATACTTCGTAGGTATATTTTCATATAGGTGGATAGCAATATTGAATAAAATTATATCCAAATCTACCCTAACTGGATACTTCATATGTGTATTTCAATATAGGTAGATAGTAAAGTTGAATGAAATTATAACCAAATCTATCCTAACTGGATACTTCATAGGTATATTTTAATATAGGTATATGGTCATGTTGTATAAAATTATAACCATAAGTTAAATATATAGATTTCAAGTTTAGTATTAAAATAAACTAACTTTGACGTAGGGCAGTGCGCTGTAGCTACCGCGCGGTTGGTTCACGCTATACATGCCATTACAGACTAACATTAAAATGTGCAGAAAAATTATTTTTTTGTATTTTCCGGAGAAAAACGTTAATAGTAATGTTCTACACATTGAAATGAGTAATTAAAAAAAAAAAAATTCAAAACAATATCAATAAGACTTGTTTACACTATACATGCCATTTCAAAGATGAAAAAAGTAACTTCCCGTATTTTCCACAGAAGGAAAAGTGGATATTCGTGTTTTACACATTAGAATGTGTAGTTTGAAAACAAAACAAAATTTTTTAACAAACGTCAATAAGACTATATTTTTACCAATATTTTTTTTGTTTTTTGTGTTCATCATGATTTTTTATCAATTTAAAGTTGGGTAAAAAATTCAATGCAGAAGTAGCAGTTGTGAATGTAGTGATGTCACGTAACACCTCTACACTTATATACTGTGTAGCATTACGTTTTGGCATAATTTTAATGAATTTGTGCCTCAATTATTTTTAAAACCATACTATCAATATCAATATAGCCTTAAAACCTGTTCAGGAACGTTCCATACTAATATGTAGATATTTTACTACTTAACTTGTACCTAACTAAGCACTACACATACCTTTTAGAATTATCAAACTCCCGCACACATATTATTTGTTTGGCGATAGTGAGTCGCAAAATTACTCACAATAACGAAACAAACATAATTCTTTACACAAAATATTGCATCGAACAGTACAAACGAATCATTACTAACACTCCCCCCAAATAAATGAGACTTGGCGCCAATTACCTAGTGAAGTTAACCTTTCAAACAGAAATTTCCAAAAAAAACAAACCTTCCATGGCAAAAAAAAATTATGTATATTGTTTTAGGGTATAATAAAGAATTTTTTTTAACATATGTAGGAAATTTCTTCATAGTCTAATTTTTAAATGAAATGTTTTATTATATTTACCTATTCACTTTAAGATTGTTATAAAAATTTTAGCACAACTAGGTTTTATCAACATGTTACAAATACAATCCTACACTTACTATGTAACAACAAAATAACTTGTATTTTTATTAGATGTAATGTTGACCAACTATTATTTATAAACAATATATTACATTATAGTGACGTGTACAATTACTTTGTATTAATATAATTATTATTACCTTGCTAAAAGTAATGTTTTTGTTATATATCATGTTATAATCCTGAGAATGTTTGCTACATACATTAGTTTTCTAAACCATACAATAAAACTAATACCGTATTTTATACAAAATAAAAAGCTATTAATAGATTAACATAAAAAAACAAGGACGAAGAAGATTTTGTTTATCTTTGAAATTTTACTAAGGTAACTAACCTTAAATCGTTATTTTGTCTAAATAAAGATGTCCGTAGTTTCATTATGCTCATACATGTAAATTCAGAATCCTTCAACAGACACATCGTTAGCTTGAATAAAATTGAAAATACAATTTTTTTAATTTTATTTTTGAGAAATGTTTTCCAAAACTGAATAATTCAACTTACCCAAAATCGTCATCCATTGACTTGAAGAAATATTTGTAATTGGGCCGGTTAAGCACATTTTTAAAGTCTGCCAAAGTCACTCTTTCAGGTGCAATAGATAATTTCACTAAATATGGTGTTTCTTCATCGTCTATATGATAAATCACTTTCGTTTCTTCCATCATAAGCGAAATTACACAAATTTTAACCCACCCTTAGATAAATACTTCAATATGGAGTCCTTCCATTCTACTTATACAGTCTATTCTGTGATTGTGAAGGGAAAGGAGTAAAATGTGAGTTTAGATGTTTGACAATAACTGGCAAGCTCAAATTGAATGGTAAACGTCAAAATACCAATTTCCATTATAAAATATACGTTTTAAAAGAATACTACGAACACAAATTGTACAAAAAATTAAATAGAGTAATAAACTTTGTTAGTTACATAATTCTTTGTCTCTTTTATATATGAATATTTTACATTTCAGAATAAAATTTGTTTCTTATCTTTGATTTGACTACTCTACAGCTGCACAAGAAGCGCCAAATAATAAAAATTGTCAATTAGTTACAAATAAAATTACAATATTGTATTTATTTTAAACGACCAAAACTTAAAATTCCCCTCCCATAAATATTGTTCAGTATTTATTTTAATTTTTCCTTTTTAATGATCAGTTTTAAATCTTGAATTTTACTTGAAAACTTACTGAGACAGAACGTTTTCAATCGCTGTGTGGTGATCTTCATCAGTGTCTTCTGCCCATAGCGATCGAAAACGTTCTGTCTTAGTAAGTTTTTACAAATTTACAACATTTTTAAAACTTTGATTTATGATAACTCTTTTAGGAGTCACTTAAAATACTATAACTTAGAGGCCTCTTAAATGAATACACTCAAACTTTGCTGAACACCTCATATCCACAAACCCCAACTACATAATCAAAACATCAAATTTACAAACTGTACACAAACTAAATAAAAATAACCAATACCACACAACTGAACATTACAAAATATACAAACATTTCAAGCTACATCCATTACACATATTTAACACTTGAATGCATTATAACTAACATACACTTTTGGATATCATAGCTCCCAAAACTCTCTCAAAAATTACCTAATTTCCCTAACCTAATTCACCATCTACCCTAGAAATTAGTCAAGTTCTGTGATGACAATGGGATACATCTTTCGAAACAGCCATCCTCGTTATTTTTCCCTCAAGTAAAAAACCAAAAATAGTTATCATCGCATTTAAATAATAATACCTAAAACTAAATTATAAATCCTAATAACTATGGCTAAACTACAGCTTCAAGCTAAAGGACTTATCACTTAAACTAGATAGTTGAAAGTAATAAAATATAAAATGAACAATCAAATTTCAAAAATGAATAAATTAAGCTGATTCTAAAATAACCTAAATAAAACTAAACCAAAATTATATTAAATAAATTAACAACTAAACACTTTTAAATGTTTTAAACTTGCCTATAGTAGCACTTACTTTCCTTGTTGAGGACGGCCGTTTCGGGAGATGTGTCCCTTTGTCAACTCAGACCATAACTGGTTATGGCCATCCTCGAAACGGCCGTCCTCAACAAGCAAAGTAAGTGCTACTATAGGCAAGTTTAAAACATTTGGAAGTGTTTAGTGATTACTATTAGCTCACGTGAAGATGGAATCAACAAATGTAAATAAAGGTACAATAGGAAGGTTACATGGTCAATGGCTGCGACATCGTCCCTTAAAACCACATTTAAGTTCCTACGAAGATCATAAAATTCAAGCAGAGTATATATACTTTTTTGAAGTGGTATTTCCAGAAAACTGACATGGTGGTGGTTTCAACTACTCATACGTTAACAAGGACTGGCCTCTTAACAAGACGAGTAATAAGCCCTTTTTCCCAAATTATTGGCTATAATTTTAATATATGAATTAGAACGACTGCACCAATAATTGAAGCAACATTAATAATTTTCAAGTCCAATAAAAGGTTCTCTCTTCAAAGTACTGAGTAATACGTTATTTGAATATACTTGTGAAAAATACCAGAAGACAAAGTCCAATCATGTTAAATCTTCAAACAGTAAAAATCCCACAACATCCTTTAACGACTATTGCAAACCTGACTTTAGAACTAGCGCTACTTAGGTTACAACCCAGTTTGCCAGCTCAGAAAGTATGATGACAGGTGAGGATTAACATAATAAATGGTCTGTCAAGTAATAATTAATATTTTTTTAACAAATATACTTAAATTTTAAATTTGTTCAAGTCGTATACAAACTTTTTAAACTTGATTGTTTGTCCATAAGAACTGTTTATACGTTACAAGTATAATAATTTTTCCCCTGAAAAGTTTTCAATTTTAGTGTAGATTGTGTTTTCAGTTCCTTCTATTAGCTCACACTCTCCTGATATATATCTTGTACAAAGTTTCAATCGTTTATAAAATACGCTTTTATTCATCCAATCATGTTCAAATACATTTTTGTAAACTTGTAGTGGATGACAATTGATTCCAATACAGATTTTTCAAATATTTATTCAATAATTAAAGTATAAAATTTGTGCGGTCCAGCTGAACTCAAACTGAGAATATTCATGTTCGAAGTCTAAACCGCCTTGGCTCTGAGCCAACTTTCCAATACCTTGAAATATATTTCTCAAAAACGTATATAAATTTTTCTTTTGCCCCCCTTCTGGTTGTCATGAAAACCTCCATTCCACAAACTTAAATTGTTGCCATAGTTACCACACAATATCCTAAATAATGCTCTAGGATTAAATGTCAATGAACAGAATAAAATAAACAAACTGGATTAACGTTATCAAATGTTGCTTCACAAATGAACAGTCCGAAGAGAAAGTGAAAAGAAACTACACCACAATGCAAGTGACGAAAAAAAGAAAGCATTCCAATAGTAACAAACAAAAATAATAGTTCAACACCATACATAGAAAGGAAAATGAAAATTACAAGGAATTCACTTTCTATTTTGCCGCTTAATATTGTTATTCTGACATATTTATACTAGCTGTAATTATAAAATTTTAAAAAAACAAAATAAAATTTGTCTTTGTTGACTTGAGTAGGAATTGACTTTAAAATATTTTAAATATTACTTGTTTATTTCTATAGGTAACTATTTTGTGTTCATTGCACATATCTTCAGAACTGTTATGTAAACATTTTTTCTGAACATGAAACTCACTATACTTATTTTTATTTATAAGAAAACACTTAGTTATTTATTTATTTCAGTGTTGTGTTTTTTATAAATAAAAATATATGTAATGGACTTTTGATCTAGAAAAATGTGATGGATCCTAAAGATGAAGTAAAAACTAGACTGAAGTCGACAACCAACCAGGGTAAAAAATACAACCTAATAGGGTAATTTAATTAGTAGGGTATTAGTAATTTAATTTTTATTTAAATTGAAAATACAACAAATACACAATTTTTAATTACTTGAAAAACATGAAAGTCGAAACAAGAAAGGTATTAAAAAATAGGACCAGTACTGAACAATTTTGAAAACTAGGAAATTCATCACTACTTAAAATTTGTCCATCTTAATCCAGATTTGTCTGAATATTGGGACACACATATTAAGATATCATTCAACAAATAATTGAAAACAATTATAAAAAATATACAAATATTGTATTGTTTTTTTAAGAAACTTTTATTTACAATCTAAGGGAAAATGTGTATAATTTTATCAACAAAATAAATTGAAGAGAGAGATCAGTTTACTTTAAATGACATGCCGGAAAATAATTTAGTTATAATATTTCTACAATTTTCAATCTTTTGCTAGGCATACATTTTTGAACGTAAATCTCTGTACAAAAATTTATTAAATCTGTATTTTGAACAGAATAAGCACCATTTAATTTTAAACAAAAAGAATGGAACATGAATTACTCATATGTCCAGATAAACAAACTAAAGTTTCTCTAGCGCCACTTCCATCATTCAAATGTCTCTCAGCTTATTTACAAAGGAAGTACACAAGAAGAGCTAGAAAACCTTTAACATATTCCTCTCATCAAATCCAGATGAATGTCCAGCATTTCTTACAATAAAAACTCGCCCATCATAATGCATTCTTCTTTCACCACGACGGACAAACAGATGAGGTGTTTGACCTAAAGATGCTGTGGTATGAACAAAGGGAGTCGTGATAGTAGCCGAGCCATTAGTAGCAGAACATCGAATCTGATATTTGTTACTATTCCTTGCAATTCTGAAACAAGAAATATAAAAATCTTCAAGTTATCACAAATTTATTAGGCATTGTAAATTTTTGTTAATACTTTACCTAAAGTTTTTAAAAATCTGTCTACACTTCCCATACATTATTATGTAAGCACACATACACACACACACACACACACACACACACACTCCTTTAATGTACTTAAACAAGAACCTTACTTGATATATATGCAAGTTGACTTTTGAGAACTTTAACTACATGTCCTCATTTTTGAGCTTATTCTGTAACTAACGGCTTCTTGTAGTTGCTAGGTGTGTGGAAATTTCATTGTCATGTGGTATACCATTAGTGTTCTATTTTCGGTTGGGAGGGTTTTGTGCAGTGAAACCGAAAATAGAACAATACTGGTATACCATGGTAGAATGCCAATCCCACGCACGTGGCAACTACAAGAAGTCAATAGTTGCAGAATAAGCTCAAAAATGAGGACATGTAATTAAAGTTCATAAAAATCGACTTGCATGTATACCATGTAAGATTCTTGTTTAAGTACATTAAAGTATAAGTGATAAGCGAATACAAGAAAACAGTGTTGCAAAGCTATATATATATAAATATCGCAATATGTATTCTTGTGTATTAATAAAGAACTAAGTCAAAATACAAATACAAGAATTATAAATTATACAAGAATTATAATTCTTGTATTTGTATTTTGACTTAGTTCTTTATATATATATATATATATATATATATATATATATATATATATATATATATATATATATATATATATATATATATCGCAATATGTATTCTTGTGTATTAATAAAGAACATAAGTCAAAATACAAATACAAGAATTATAATTAAATTTACAATTCAAAGCTTTTCGTTGGCGAACAGTACCAACATCATCAGGAATATTAAACAATTCAATAATTATATTTATTTATATATATATATATATATATATATATATATATATATATATATATATATATATATATATATATATTACTATTGTAAATACTTTTATCCACCACTAAGTGCAATAATTTTACCTTGTTGTGATGAGGCACCTTTCGGTCACTTGACCATTGTCGAATCACTGCTTATTATCATAAAGTGCTTATGCATAAAGTCAGTGCAACGGAAAAATAATGGACAACATAAAATATCAAGATATATATATATATATAACACACACACACACACACACACAATTCATACATACATACAAGTGCCTATATAATCATTTAAGGTAAGTGTATAGGCATACAATTCTTCTTCTCATGTATATTAAAATTTTAAGTGTAAAATAATGGCTGAAGTTGAAAACAAAATAAATAATATATATTGTTTAACTAGGACATTCAAGCTAACAGAACTAACATTTTTACTATCATTGAATTTATTGCCACTTAATCATCTGTTTATTTGAAGTTTGGTGCCTAATGAGTTTCAAATAACTTTCAACATAATTTCACAATGTATTGTTATCTGACCTGTTTGCAGATAGTAAGAGTCTACTAAAATATAATTATTCTTTGAGCTTAGCTTGCGAGCCTATGTTAAAACAAATAAAAGACATACAGAAAAGTCAGAAATTAATCATTTATTGACTAGTATGCCCTTTGCTCGCAGTTGTAAGTTAGAGTTTGTAGTAGCAACACTCACTGATGATGATGATGACTTTGTCATTGAAACAGGTAGGAATCAATAAATGATTAATTTGTGTATGTGAGTTTTGTGTATGTCTTTCATTTGTTATGGCACTAAAATTTGTAAAGTTACATTTTGATATCATAAGAACTTAATGAAATATGTTGAAGTCAACATCATCAATAAATATGTTGAAAACCAGCTAGAGAAACAATATTTTGGTTATTTTTATACCCAGTCTATTATTTGATCAAGGTATAGCTTTCATTTTATCACAGCAGTCAAGACCAACGTCATTATTTCTTGATAATGCCATCTCATGAATTATACATTAGAAGTATAGCGTACAATACATAAAAAAATATATGTAGTAAATGTACATATATGTACCTTAAATATACCTGAAAATGGTAAACAAAGTGAAACTACTGTATGTGGTTATCAAAATAAGGAAAAAGTTTAAACTATTGTAAATACATGTATTATAACTATATTTAGACAGTAGTAAGGAATACATTTCATATTGGAGTTACTATATTGTTTAGTGTGATAATAGTAAAGTTGTTTGTACTATCTAGAACAAAAAATCAATTTTATAAATTTATTATACAAATTTTAGTATTGGATGATAAAAGTTGACACTTCCACATGACCCTGCTAGGGTATAATCTCAAGTATTAGCTTATGGGAATGTGAGCCAAGAATTTTAATATGTGGATTAGTAATTGCAATTATATTCAATCTTATTTGTGTAATAATATATTCAATGAGTATAGAGTTTAATAACTAAATAAACAATAATAATATAATTTAGGCTCTTAATTTTTTAAAATCACAAAGTCAATAAAACAGTCAAAATTTATTTTAATAATTTATCTCAAAATATATTGCATACTAAAAATAAAATTAAAAAAAATTATATATATATATATATATATATGAAAAATAATGGACAACGTAAAATATCAAGATATATATATATATATATATATATATATATATATATATATATATATTAATAAATATATATTTTATACATAAAATAACATATACATAAAATACATAATACATAAAACAGTATATATATATATATATATATATATATATATATATATATATAAAATATATCTATATTAATAAATTGTATTAATCGTGTAAAGAAAAATTAATAGTCATCAGTTAACTTGTCAACAGTTAAATTTTTTTTAAATTACCTGAGAAGCCCATCACTGGTTTGAGATATTCGAACATTATTTATAATCCAATTTTGGATTCCTTTTTCACATACAAAATACTGGGCATTTTGGAGTAGGCTCATTGCTTCTTGTTGGTATGAGGGCCCATGTCGTGATTCGTTGTAGAATACACCTAATGAAAAATCTGAACACATGTCTGAAAAAGTGTCTGTTGTTGTGCGTGTTCCGGCTGAGTCAACAAGGTAAACTAAAGCACAATTTTCAGATGTGAAGCTTATACCTTTATACCACATTTTTGCAAACCTAATGAAAAATATTTAAATTATTTTTAATATTAGAGTACTTTAATAGTATGCATGTACACCTGCATACACACACACACACACACACACATTCACACACACACACCTGCACACATACACACACACACACACACACACACACACACAAATTCACACACAATTATCCTAGATATTGTGCAACATATGTAGTTTTATACAGCACATTTTCTCTATATATTCAACAACCTTAAAGAATATTAAACAATGAAGAAATATCATTTTAAAAGTTAAATTGCACCCCTAAGGTAGGATATTGGTGCTATAATTTCAAATTTAGATACTAAAATACTATTTCATAAATCTTAAAGTTACAGACATTTTCCTAATTTTAAATGGGTTCTTAGCAGTGAGCAATTTAATTCCAGTTAGAGATTCATTGTTTTATAGTGACAGAGCACAAAAAAGACAGATGTACTGGATTAATTTACAGATAACAAGACAGTCACACACATGTGAAAATGTTCTGATTAATTATAATTAACTATTAACTAAAAGAAAAAAAATCATTCAATACGCCAAAAACCATGCATATTTATTTTTGAATAAGTTTCAAGCGTTAGAAACTTAATTACTACATACTTGTTGTTGCCTCTTTGATCTTGAGCTAAAATTTCAACACGACTTCCATACTGGTAAACTCTACCATTAGGGTGTAGAAGTGCAGAAGATGAACCAGTTGCACTAAGAGCCATGACTACACTTGTCTAAAGGCATAAATAAAATAGGCTAAATTAACAATTCATTAGTAAAAGTAAGTTATATAGGTCATCAAATTTTTTTATAGTAATAGTCTATATATTAAAGTTGCTTGTTGTAATCATCTGAGTTAACTGATAAAACTGTGATTAAATGAAACTGAACTAAGTGAATACATAGGGGGCTTACTTGCTGACCTCTCAACTTAACATATATTCCCTTAGTTAAGTATCATTCAGTTATAGAGTAATATATATTAGTTTCCTCAGGACTATACACAAAAAATTAACTTCTAGGGTTTATTAACATAGTATAAGAATAGCAACCTCATCTTCTCAAAATTACATCAACAAAAGCATTCAAAAACCATAGAAATTAACAAATCATTAGGTAAAAGCTTAGGAAGGAAAAAATATGTTAATTTGGATTAGAAAAATACGATTTATATTATTTGGAAGTCATAAACTATTGTAAAAGTGATTAATTAAGTTTCAATGAACGTAATGGACTACAAAATTCAAGGGATTATTTAGAAGATAGAATTTGTCTGTTAACCTAATCAAGCTTGAAATAAACAGTAATATCACAACTATTCAGTAATTATTTAACAACATTTTTTTTTTTAAAAAAAAAGTACAAATCTTATCTTTATAAAACCATTTAAAAAAATAATAGTAATATTTTTGAATATAGACTACATATAACAAAATACAGTAAACTGTACATTCTAAATTCAATAAACTCTCAATAACCCGGAATTTATGGTGCTGGGATACTGCTGGATTACTGAAAACCCCAGATTACTAGAGGGTCCACTAAAAACACAATGTACATTGGATAGTATTTATGTGTATTACCCCAAAATAAAGAATATATTGGAAAACAGTCCTGTACTTGGAATGATAAAAGAAGAATTAATGTACTGGCCTTTACTTTACAATAAAAAGTTATATATCTTTTAATGGTAAAAACAAAAATTTAAATATGTTTCCGCTTACACTGCAATGACTTGCACTTCAATAACAATCCCTGTACATAACCAGTGTAACAGTTTGTAACTAGTGTTAGCTCGAAATTGTTTGTATACCACAAGCTACCCAACTAGATGAGTGAAGGTAACTTAGTCACTGACAGTCAGACTTGACTTAGTCACACATGCAGTGAAAAGTATAGTGTTTACATCTTCCATCCTTGACGAAAACGCTGGATTACTGGAGGGGCCAGATAGGTGAAAGGGCGGGTTATTTAGACTTTACTGTAGGTTGAATCAGTTCTATGATATAGTCTTTAATATACAAAATAATAATAAAATTGAGATGTCTGTGATTCGTTATTCATATTTTCGTAGTTTTTTAAAAACTTTCCCAGTATATTAGAAGTTAAAATAAAGAATAATAATGACAAAAGCTTTTCATGCCATAAGACATGATGTAGAAGAATTTTTTTCCTCGAAAAAAATCAATTTTTGTCATTAGAACTTTGATCGGGACTTATTTCATTAAAATTTATTCATTAATATAAATTAATATTTTAATTCTTGAATTTTGTAGTCCATTACGTTCGGTGAATCTTATTAACAATAGTTTATGACTATCCGGACGTAAGATTTTGTAAATTTGTTAAAACTTACTGAGACAGAACGTTTTCGATCGCTATGTGGTGATCTTCATCAGTGTCTTCTGCTTGAAGATGTCAGGTCAAGCGGTGACGGTTTTAAAGGCAGGTTTTTGATAGTATCAAAGAATATGTGTGATTTGTATTGGGTTTGTTCGTTTAATATGTTTGTACTTTGTGTTTTTGTGTTTCTGTAAATTTCATATTGTTCTGTGTGTTGAGATGTGGTCCTGTTTTGTTGATGTGTAGGATTTCTAGGTTATGGTAAATGTCTATGTATTTGTGTCCTGTTTCTTCTATGTGATTGTAAAATGTTGAGTTGGTGTTCTGTTTGTGTTCCTAGACTCTTTGTTTAAAGCTGCCACATGTTTGTCCAATGTAGAATTTGTTACATTTGTTGCAGTTTAGTTTGTATATGCTTGGTGTTTGTAGTTTATCTTTGTTGTTGGTCTCGTGTTGTATTTGTATTATAACTTGGTATTAGTTTTGTATGCTATTTTGTATCCTATTTTTTGAAATTTGAGGGCTATTTTGTTTGTTTTTTTGTTTATCTATGGCAATATGATGTATTTGTTTCCTTGTCTGTAGTGTTAATTTTAGTGTTTTTTTGTATTTTGTACCATAGTTTGTCTATTATTGTATTGTTGTATCCATTTGTGTATGCTAAATATTTAATTGTGTCTAGTTCTTTGTTTATGTTTTCTGTGTTTATTGGGACTTCTTTAAGTCTATGGAGCATGGATCTGAAGGCAGCGTGTTTGTGTTGGATAGGGTGGTTTGAGGTGTTCTGGATAAGTGTCTCTGTCGTTATGGGTTTCCTGTAAATGTTGAAGCTGTGTTTTTGTGTGTGGCTTTTTGTTATGGTTAGGCCGAGGAAGTATAGGGATCAGTTGGTTTCAATTTCTGAAGTGAAGTGGAGTTTTGAGTGTATTGCAGTTTATTTAGTTTGCTTATTTGAGTTTATTGTATAGGCAGTGTAGCAATAAACATTTTCTTTGAGTCCAGGAGGAACCAGACCTACTTCAGATAAGTTCCTATGAAGTTGAAAGTGATAACTTTTCCCCACTCCCAGTGCCAAGGGATCATTAAGTCTTTTCATTATTCCATCCCTTCCAGATACTTTTTTTACCAAAGAGTTTCAAAACCTATAGATGCTGATACCCTCGCTTTCTTTTTCCCTTATAAGAAACCTCTAATTTTGCCTACCCTGTATATTATATTTTAATAAACACTGTTATATGATTGTGTTTGTAGGTACAAAAATCTCAAAATACATCTGAGATATTTTTTAGTTATAGTTTAGGATTAGTCTACTGTCGAGACTGTTTAACCGTGTACTTGGCCATGAGAGATCGCAATAGGAGAGACAAGAGGTAGAGGGCTGCGTTGAGTCAGTATAAATAAGGTCCTACAAATACGGATAAAAACTGTCAAAATTCTCGGCTTCCATGGCCTATTAGGGGAGGGTGATGCCCTCCTAAGACAAAGTCCCCAGTATGGAGGTCCAACCCTTAGAATAGATAAAAGTCCGATTGCACTACCTGAACTTGACTAATCAGACGATGTGTATTGGGGTACGGAAGGCTCTATTCGTATGAGTAGTTCTGGAAAAGTGGGCGAACTGCTGGCACTGGTTTGAGTTTGTCTCATCCCAGTGGTAGGCCGGTGACCAGTCTAGCCCTTACAGGTAGGTTGAGAGACTCTTACCACGCATCATGACACAAAGTCCCACACGCCTTGGGTGACATCAGTCACCCAGACGGGCTTCACAAAGTTTGAGGTTGGAATCATGGGAGCAGAGGTACTAGGTAGTAAAATCATTCTGTGGTGTGGAGCTGGTTGAGTGTTGTAATGAACCAGAACAATAGGCTTCTTTTAGCCGCCTAGACACACGAAATATCATGCTGTCAAAATGCTCTTGGTTAGTTTCCTTGCTGACCGTAGCATTCTATAATTTTGCGATAGCTGAATATTCTAATGCATATTTTGCTTATGGGGAAATAGACCATAAATACAATTAACATCAAATTGTACAGATATGTTAAGGCCCTTTTGTTAGTTCTCCTTTCACAATTCTATCTATACTTTTTATGGTAGTAGTCAGACCTATAACCTATATATATATATATATATATATATATATATATATATATATATATATATATATATATATATATATATATATATATATATTCTGTCATACCTTTTCTGTTTGTATTACGGAACAAATTGCTTATAAGGAAATAACAATTTGGTGAACTATATAACATGACTTGTATGTGATGGTTGATATTACATAAATTTGATGATGAATTATCTTCAATATGAAATGACAAACAATCTTGAATATGAGAAGACATATCGGATGCAGAAGTTGTTGATGTTTAGAACATTCTGAATGAGTAACATGTTTTCAGAAGTGGTAGTATACAAGAAAGCGGGAGTGAGCAAGTGCAAGATTATCTGAATGCATCGATATTTACACAGTGATGGTGATGACTTTGTCTTTGAAACGAGTAAAACATAATAATCTATTAATTGTGAGTTGGAGTTTGTTATTGAATTACAACATAACTCTTTATGATATCTACTGAAAAGCTTTAAAAATTTAGTTACAGATTATCTGTCTGATGAAATTTTAGTTAAATTAAATTAATTTAGGGCTGCAGTTATTTATTTTTTACCCAGACTGCACTATTACCGAGACTTTGCTCATATGTAAAAATATTAGCAATTCATGTAAGAAAAATAGTTTAATATTTATATTAATAACTAATTACCTAGATATTATTTCCAGGAAAAAGTTGCTTCAGTAATTAAAGTACTTTGTGTAACAAATAAAGGGCGAATTATTCAAAAGGGCCAAGATCACTTACAACTTACATATACCTTAATGGAAGGACAAATTAGTGTTTATTAAATGGGTTTTGAACAATTATAAATACCGGTACTATATTCATGTGTGTTCAAATATGAAGAAAGCTATAGCTCGTCCTAGTAAATGCATATTAATATAATAAACCTTGTCATTATAAGGTAGGCAAGATATCTTATTATATTAAACAAGACCTTGGCAAGTGTATGTCCAAAAGTTTCTGAAAACGGCTCTAAGGATTTTCTTGAAAATTAGTCTATAGGCGTTTTCAGGACTATATGAGTTAATTGCGCTAGATCTTATTTTCAAAAAAATTGAAAACTACTAATTTTAGGAATTAGAACAATTGGTGTATGTTGTTTATCATCTATGGCTATAAAATTTCAGGGTATGCATATATATTTATTATTAAATGATAAATAGCCATATATAACCATGTAAGTACTCCTTTTCTTAAAACTTTTCTGGAAAGCGGGTATAGCACTATTAATATTAATATATATTTTAATATTACGACAAAAACAAATTTTCCAGATTTACTTTAATATAAAATATTTTAATAATATACATACACACACATATTAAATGCAAAGTCAATATCTAGCATTAAATCAGAATCAGCTGAGGTGAATTCTTGCATAACTTGCAAGAATCGGTATTTTGATGGACAAAGCAACTGTTCTATTTAGCTATGGACTAAATAAGTCAAATCAATTACCTTGTAAAATTGGTAATCTATCTTTTGAAGGAAAGGTATTTGGTAGAGATTTTCATCAATATTTACAAGTTCAACCATAAGCAATTAGAAGTGAATTAGTAGATATCAATTAAAAAAAACAAGCTTTGGCACTATTTCAAGTTTATTTGGACTTCAAGTTTATTTCATGGACCAACAACAACAAAAAATTTTCAATATATTCGTTAAATATAGGCAACAGTTAATTACTGGTAAATTCAATTCCAGAAGATATTCTTTCCCATGGAAATCTAATAAAAAAGTATTTGATGATTGCTTATTGAGTGGCAGTTTTGAAGATATGAAAAACCAAGCCATGCTAGGCCTTTAAAGATGTAAATGAAATCAATGATGAAATATATGGATACTTCCTAGAGGATATACGAGATACAACAGCTATAATTTTATTAAAGAAGAGTCTGAAGGTACCTTTTTGTTCTTATCTGAATTTTTAAATTGAAATGTTTGATTTAACACCACATGACTTAAAACTTTAAAGAAACAATTATTGTGTTTTGTAGAAATTTAGGTATCTCTAAAAAACTTTGCAGTGGCACAATATTAACTACAAACTCTTGAATTTTGTAGTCCATTATGTTTGTTGAAACTTAATTAATCACTTTTACATTAGTATATGACTATCCAAACCTTAATTTATTTTGTAAATTTGAAAAAAACTTACTTAGACAAGACGTTTTCGATCACTCCATGGTGAAAGAGACATTAATGAAAATCGTCACGGAGCGATCGTAAACGTTCGGTCTCAGTAAGTTTTTACACATTTACAAAATAAATTAAAATTCGGATAGATAAATTATTGTAAGAGTGATTAATTAACTACATACAACTTATTTATACAACCATATTATGAGTTCAAACATTACTGAATAATTTTCAGATAGAGAAGTCCATATACTAAGAATTACATTAATATTATTTCATTCCATCTTCACTAAAGCTATAAGTTTTTTACTAAAACACTTGTATATATGTTAGTATAAACATTATTCCAGCTGGCTTGTGAGTTAAAGTAACAAACCCAAGAAATATATAAAACTCACAGTTATAAAACTTTAATTTTGAACGTGTTTCACTGATATTATGTCATCATCAACAGTGGTTCTATCACAAACAACTTTAATTAAAGAAATATGTTTGTGAAAGAATCACTGATGATGATGACATAAAGTCATTGAAACACTTTTGAAATTAAAGTTTTATAATTGGAGTTTTATATATTTCTTGCCTTTATATGTTATACTTGCCTATAGTAGCACTTATGTTTTTGATTATTGAGGATGCCCTTTTTGATTGAGGACTCAAATCTGAGTTGACAAAGGAACACATCTTCTGAAACGGCTGTTCTCAATAATAAAAATTCAAGTTCTACTATAGTTAAGTATAACATTCGAATATATGTTCAAGTGGTTTTAGTGAATTACATTAGATTCCAGCAAAAATGCATCTTGGATGTACTATGGAGAGCAATCAATTTCCTATAAAACCAATTTTTCTAAAACCATTTATAAGCCTCAAGGGCAAACATTTGAATTTGTTGGGATTTGCTTATTGGTAGAAATATTTATGCATGGTATGTTATGAATAGCTTTTTCAAGAATAAAAAGATGAAATGATCTGAAAATTCTTTTGTCACAAGAAAATCCTCATCATACAATAAACATTTTGTGGGCGTAAGTATTACCTAACAATTTTCCAACAACAAATCTAATAAATTAAGTGTGATAATTTTTGTATAACTTAGAGGATTTTAATGTTACTTACTAATATTAATAATACATTAATATTACTAATGATTATAAGTAACATTGCAATTTTATAATTCCTGCTTAATAATGGTAACAGACTTACAGAATACACACAGCAATAGATCGATAAACATTCCTGTATTAAAATTATTGATCAATATAATCTTAAGTGATGATGGAATAAAATCCGCCCGAGTAGAACACTAATATTACTAGG
Organism: Prosapia bicincta; assembly: GCA_036971475.1. Taxonomy (NCBI): domain Eukaryota; kingdom Metazoa; phylum Arthropoda; class Insecta; order Hemiptera; family Cercopidae; genus Prosapia; species Prosapia bicincta. Next base: position 30,824,381 of record JBAIZL010000009.1, on the reverse strand, counting down.
TGTAAGGTTTTGTCAAGTATCATGGACAAGTCCACAAGAAAACAGGCATGATCCCTCATTTTGGCTTAGTCAATTAATCATTTCATTAATTTTACTTAATTTTCTGTTTGAACATTAAATTAATCTTGCTTGTCGTAATCATCTTGAATTCACTGATTAAACTATATGTAATTATTGCCAGTGGTGCACCCAGGATTTTGTCAAGGAGGGGGCCAGAACCACAAGGGGGACAGAGAATATTCAATCCCCCCTCTGTAGAAAATATTGAATTTTTATCACTCTAAAACTCATGTTTTAAGCATTTCCAACACTAAAAAGTCTTAAATTAAGAATAAATCTGTGTTTTTAGGTCATAGTTTAGTCAATAAAACACTTGTAAATATTTAAAAAACTTGCCTATGGTAGCACTTACTCATATTTGTTGAGGTCGGCCGTTTCAGGAGATGTGTCCCATTGTCAACTCAGACCGTAACTCCTGAGTTACGATCTGAATGGACAATGGAACACATTTCCCGAAATGGCCGACCTCAACAAATATAACCAAGTGCTACTATAGGCAGGTTTGTAAATATTTAAAAGTGTTTTAGTGAAAACTAGAAGCTCACATGAAGATGGATTCAACAAATATGAACATACATAGTTTAGTATTATTTTTGCTACATACAAAATGATAATAATCAAACAGTCGGTTTGATTTCATTTTTACGGTCTAAATTCTCAGACCATGGACAGCAAAAAACAAATCAACCTTTGACAAATATATGGGATATTTATTGTTATAAGTTGATTGGGTGTTTATAATGTTTTTTTATGCTGAAGCTTAATACTTTTCTTGTTCCAACGAAGAATGCCGCTTTTAGAAGAAATAAATTACAGTTTTTTCACTAGAGGAGGCACTGATATGGGAAATTCAATATACAAATTTGTTAAATAAAATGTTTTACTGTTCTGTATTACCATACACCTAAATTTCAGTTTAAACATATAATAGTTTTTAATAATTTTAAACTTTTATTTTTTGGTCAGGCTAAGGGGGGGGGGTCCAGGCCCTCTTAACCCCTCCCTTCAGTGCCACCCCGGGTTATTGCATAACTGAGTGAATATTTTAGAACTTACATGCTGATGCATTTTGAAATAATCGTTTCATTTACGAAACCAACCGTCTATATCACACTCTGTTATTGTTTCCATAAAATATATATTACATAACATAGATAATATAATAACTATTACATATTTGATAATAAACTCAAATTAGATGGAAATTATCCTACTTAAGTAATTATAACTAAAGAATATACAAAAATTAATATTTGTTGATTCCATCTTCAACAAAGGTTACTAGTGTAACCTTGAGATCAGTTACAGTCTGAATTGACAAAGGGACACATCTCCCAAAACACCCGTCCTCAACAAACAAAGTAAGTGCAACTATAAGCAAGTTAAAACATTTAAAAGTGTTTAGTAAAAATTAATAGTTGACATAAATAATATAACCAGGCCATAAAGATGTATTAATTTCATTTTATCACTAGCATAAAACTTTGTTCTTTCTAGGAAAAAAGACTTTCGTAAAAGAAATAGGCGATTCCTTAAGAATAGGCAAAAAATATATCATACCTTAAAGTTAATTACACGAATTGCACGATCAATAGTCATATCAACACGCATTTTTCCTTGAAGTCGAATCGACATCGTCCCATGCTGTGTTGCTATTACAGCTCCATTAGAAGATTCTAAGGGATCCTGATCTCGCCATTCCTAAAATGATAAGTTTTAGTTAAGTATGTTTTCAAATGCCATAAAACATGTTTCTGGACCTTTGCGAGTGAGCTTTATTAATTTGTAAATAGGACAAAAAATATATTTTAATCCTTCTCATATTATTGTAATATTTAAACAAAAATTAAGTAAATTCCTATTGAGGTTAACAAAGAATAATTTTATTTTAGTTACCCTAGAGCACTATTTATGATATTGTGTGGTAACCATGACAACAGTTTAAGGTTGTACAATAGAGGTTTTGACAACAAACAGATGGGGGAAAAAAATCATCTACTTATTTGAAAAAAATATTTCTAAATATTGTAAAGTTGGCGCAGCCCCAAGCCCCACTAGACTTCGAACAAGAAGATTTTCAGTTCAAATACAGCTGGACCCCACAAATTTTATAATTTAAGTATTAAATAAATATTTGAAAAAAACTGTATTAACATCAATTGTCATCCACTATATGTTAAGAGAAATGTATTTTGAACTTGATTGGACGAATAAAAACAAATTTGATTAAGAATTGAAAATTAGTAGAAGTTATATCAGGAGGGTGTGAGCTAAGGGATTTTAAAAAACTGATAGCCTAAATGAGTTAATTTTAAGTTCTGTGATTAAAGTAAATGCTGATTTTAAAAAATTTTGAACAAAAATATAAATGTTTAGAGATGGGGAAATCCCCTCAGAAAACATTTTTTCTGCTGTTAGTATGTTCATAAAAAAATAATATGTAAAAATTAAATTAAATAAATTAAAAGTCAAAATACATATTAAAACTATAAACTTTTTTAAAAGTAGCATTTCCTCTTACAATATTTGATCATGAGGTATGTGTCTCCTAAATGAATGTCTTCTTATATGAATGTCTTCATGGGTTGCCTGTTACTTTAAAAAAAGTTTTATTTATTTTTAAAAGAGTATTATGTAGGATCTGAAGTTCAAGAAACAAAGATATATCCAGAAAAAATTTGCTTCTGGTTATGTTACTTTAGCATTGTTCCAGTAGATAAATGAACCTAAATACATTTATTAGATTATGGTTAAGTTTTAGCCAAAAATAAAATTTTGTTTACTCAATTAACTAATCAATTATTTTTCAGTTAAGCTTGACTTTGTAATTATTCAATGAGCCAGAACAACAATAGTGGTGTCAACTCAGTTATAATTAATTAAATAACAAACAATTAACAAAATATAAAATAAACCCTAAACTTAATATGCATGCAAAAGGACTTCCTTTGTTTTGAGATTGGTAACCTAGCCTATAAAATACATCCATCCTCATTTTTGTAGTAAGGCTATAAAAAATTTTATTACTGAGGGTAATATGTAGTAACTCAATTTGATTCATTTCAATTAACATATTATTAGCAACAAATACATGTAGATCATATTAATTACAAATATACACTCTATTTACTTTTATAAAAATGTGTATGTTATTATGCGTTAATTAAATTTACCTAACTGTATACACCATTAACTTTAATTTAATTAAATACATTGAAAGTCTCATTTCAAATTGGTGTCACATAAAATATAAATTTTGTCTACTTTTATGTAAAAAAATTAATTTAACATAAAGTACTTAATATTTCTATTAATTAATAATAATTAAATAACTAAGTTAATATTACTTTAATAGTAAAACTATTTAACAGATTGATTTACTTTTACCCAATGTTGTAAAATTGACTACTAGCTGTCTTACAGATGCCTACAATATTAATGGATTTAAAAACAATAATAAATAAATCAACGCAAATTTTAAGGTTATATTTTTTACTAAAGTTAAATTATCTAGTAAAAAAGATATGCTGTAGGCATTTACAAAACTACACATACCACTATGGCTTAGCTTTTTCAAATCATCACACGTCGGCCTACGTTTGTATTAAGAAAGTAACGTAACAATAGTTACAGTACCTACCTGATATTTTTTAGAGCTGTAAAAACAATTAAACGGAATCGTAGACCTATATAAATTACCACTGAGAAATTTTTTATCATGCAATAACCTCTCTTTTGGTGTCTTTTCCTCACATAAAAAATATTGGGAATAGGGTTGTAATTTAACCATTTTATTGTTCCTTATTTATATTTTAATGGATGATAAAGTTGTATCGTAATGGGATAAAACGTTTTTAACAAGACCTACATGAGCTAACTTAAAAGACAAAATGCAACAATGTCGCCTAACTACTCTATGAGATGACCACGTGTGCATACGTAATTTATCAAATGACTTCAATCATCTTGAACAGGGGCAGCTGGTTCGTCACATTTCTCTCGACTGTCACCGTTCAATTGATTACATTTTTAAGAGTTTTTAAGTTTTGTTCATTCCAATACTCATTATATATTCTAGATTTTGTTAAAGATGCCAGTTGAAATCATTTAAATGGCGGTGGAAAGCGATTTCCGTTTTAGCAAAGTAAAGTAACGTACAATGTATTTTTTCAAAGCTTTTGAATGGTGTTTATTGTAGAGGTATTTTTGCTAATGAATGATTTACGTAGTCTACCATTAGATTTTTTTAATTGTCACAAAATTTCACTTAATAATACGTTCTAAACGAGAAAATATTTGTTTTTATTTAATGTCTGTTAATAACTGTTAATTTTTTATATAGGCTAATGACAGATCACAGACAATTTTGCTTTTTTAAGGAATTTCGGAAAGAAATTCGTAACGTTGAGTGTTTAAAAAGCAAAATTGTCTGTGATCTGTCATTACCCTATATAAAAAAATATTTGTTTAAAAAATTGGTAACCATAAATAGTCCTTAGATGTTTCGTTAATTATTGGAACACAAACATAACCTCAATTGCAAACATAGGCCGCTTTTGTATAAATAAATTGTTGAAAAATTACTATGTTATGTCACATGACAATTAGGCAAATATTAAAATTAAAAAAGTACTAATATTAAAAAAGTAAGAAATTAACTTAGGTGATGTCAATACAACGATATTCGGTAACTAAACGTCCTCGATTTTGCTCGCATAACCATTCACCCCCATGAGTATGTAGGGGTTGCTGTCGTGTTGTAGGCTCAATGCTTACATCCAGCCCTTTTATATCCATCACCCTCGTCCCCAAAGCTGCGACTTTCTCGCACCAGAGCAATGAGTTTATTCATACCAAAAGTCGGCGGTTGGTGCGGTAACGAGTAAACAGCGGCTTCTAGTTCTGTGCGTTTCCTCCCTTACCGCTAATGCATATAATTGTAGATAAAGCCAATGGATAATGGGCCACCGGGCGGTAAAAATATTGTTTACAATATTTTTGCACGACCCCGCTATTTTCTTCTGTCGTTCATCCTAGGCACCGCATCGCAGTTACGGCCGTTGAGAAAAAGCAAATGGATAAAAGAAGCCTTAGGTAAGGTACTCAAGGTACTGGCGGATTTAAGGGGGGGGGCTTTGAGCTCAACTTCCCCACTTGTACTTCTTGTACTTCTTAGTCCAGGCGTCCAGCTCTAGGTGTAGCCGATAGCCCGATGTCCACTATATATTCGGAACGCCAAACTCCACAGCCCTCTGTTCAGGAGGAAGTCCTGCCACTTCTCCAGTTCAACCCTCATGTGGTCCCTCGCCGGGATGGGGTAAGTGCAATCCCGAAGAATGTGCTCGATGGTTTCGTTTAGCTCCTCATCACAAAGAGCGCACAAAGGTGCTTCAGCAAGGTTAAACCGGTATAAATAAGCTTCCGTGACCAGATGTCCCGTCCTGGCTTTTGCCGCAAATGTCGCGACTTGACGTTTGATGTCTCTGTAATTGTCGGCCGACGCAGGTTTGTTTTGCAAATGGAACAGGTGTCGTCCAGTCGCTTCAGCTTCCCACCGGGCAGCCCAGGCGTATCTAAAGTACTTTTTCCCGGCGTTTTTACAGTGCAGTAGGGAATGCTGCTCCTTATTTGTGGGCTTCATTCTAGAAGCTTGTTTTGCTATTGCATCCGCTTCCTCGTTGCCCGGAATGCCGACATGGGCAGGGATCCATTGAAGGCAGACTTCGTTTCCGTCACAATTGATCTTTTTTATCAACCTCCTGATTTCTGCTATACGGAATGAATATGGTCCAGTGGAGGGCTGAGCCAGCGACTGTAGAGCTGACTTAGAGTCCGAAAGGATGCACATCTTTGACCCGGCCATCATCCCCAGACAGCCCGACAATGCGGCGTTAATACCGAGCAGCTCTGCATCCATACTTGAGCTGGAGTTCGCTGGGATGAAAAATCTATCTCCATTCGACTCGTTGTAGTACCCTGCTCCAGAAATGCCTAGTTCTTTATCCAGGGATCCGTCGGTAAAAATTTTTATGTATCCGTCGTACTGGGTTCGAATCATTTCAAGAGTCTCCGCTTTCAGCACTTCTCTGTGGTCTCCCTTGTTTCCGCCGTGAGGTAGTTGCAGATTTATAATCATTTCAGGCCAGTCATTTGGAGGTTCCTCATAGAACGTGGGGATGTTCAGGGGTGGTGTATCCCGGCATCAATTCCATCAGTGAGTTGATTTTGTGGCAGAAAGATTGTTTTACACGGCACTTTGTATTGAGTATAACACGCAGAGGGTAACTTGAGCCTCTAGCAGCTGTAGTTAGAAACTTCGACCATATTTGCCTGTCTATAAAGATAGGAATGGGTTCTATATCCAGCTCCGTCTCCATGGCTGCCACAGGAGTCGTTCTTGTACATCCCAAACATAGTCGAATGGCGGCCGCTTGGATCGCTTCGATCTTCTTTAGATGCGTTTTTGCAGCAGATCCCCAGACTTCGCAGGCGTACGTTGTTTTAGATCTTATGTAAGTTTGGTAGAACATTCTCAAGGTTGGCGTATCGGCTCCCCAGTTACGACTTGCAACCGCTTTTAGAGCATTGAGTCTTGAAGAGCAGCTCTCTGTGACATAGTTCACGTGACTACCCCAGCGAAGTTTAGGGTCCATAACAACTCCCAGTAATTTTGGGTTTTTGTTAAATCTCAGTGCCTTTCCGTTGATAGTTAGCTCAGGGATGAAGGTGGCTTGATTGTTGCGCCTGGTGAATAACGTGCACTCGGTTTTATCCACCGACATTGAGAGCGACCATTTGGAGCACCAATTTGACAGTGCATCTAGAGCCTCTTGCATCCTGAGGGAAGCCTCCACCCCGTCGGAAGACGTCACCCAAATGGTCTCGTCGTCCGCGAAGGTCATGCTGCGAACCTCCCTGGGGAAATCCTTGGCCATGTCATGCAATGCTATATTGAATAGTAACGGGCAAATTATTCCGCCCTGAGGAATTCCGTTCTCCATGCGAAACGACGAGGAATCTGCCCCGTTGACTGAGACTACCACAAGCCGGTCACACAAAAAGTTTTTTTTATGAATTTAAGCATAAGAGGAGCTGAGCGAAGTCAACGAGCGAAGCGCATCTTATTTGCAATCTGCTATAATAACAGCAGCAAAACAAGCTATCCCAACCAAATCGGGAAATGACTCCAACAAAAAAATGAATACATGGTGGTGCAAAGAAATTGAAACTCTTCGGAAAAACCGCATCATGGCCAGGAAAAAATGGAAAAAATTAAAATCTTCGGACAGCCGGGTAACATATAATAGATGCAACGCCCTTCTTCGGAAAGCAATCATTTCAGCAAAAAGAAGATCATGGAGGAGCTTCGTTGGATCCATGAATGTAAATACACCGTCCAGTACAGTCTGGAAGCGATTTAGAGCAATAAATGGCGAATCCTTGCGGAAGGTTGCTGCAATCACGAATACGGGCGGCGAGTTGTTGACTGATGATGTCCAGAAGGCTGAGGAGTTCGGGAGATTCTATTCTGCAAGGTCTGGGCGCAAAATCCCTTGGCCGAAGCGCCTCACTCCACACGAGCAAATGTTAACGTGCCGGTCAGATCTTCTATGTTACTGTGATGACCTGGATGACAAGGCCATCCTCATGTCAGAATTGGAGTACTGCTTAGCCGACTTGAAAAGCGCAGCTGTAGGAGATGACAACATCCATAATGAAATGTTAACTCACTGCTCGGGAAGGACGAAAGAGCTAATGTTAAGCACATTCAACTCCATTTGGGATTCGGGCGAGATCCCTCAGAATTGGAGGACTAGCAAAGTCATACCGCTTCCTAAGCCAGGGAAAGATAAATCGAGGATCGCTTCGTATCGTCCAATAGCTCTAACATCGTGCCTAGGCAAACTAATGGAACGCATCGTTTGTAACAGGTTGTCATGGAGATTGGAATCTGGGAACATGCTGGCTGATACACAATTCGGCTTTCGACGTCACAGGAGCACCACAGATGCGTTACTATACTTCACGAGTGAAATATACAGAGGTTTCGAACGCAAGCATTGCACTGTAGCGGTGATGGTGGACTTTGAAGCTGCATTTGATAAAATCCCCCACAAATCCATTGTACTTCAATGCTCAACTTCCCCAAAATAGGAAAAAGTGAAAATTTTTAGATTATAAAATAACAATATAAATGTAAAATGAAATGCCATTTCCGAAGTTTCGTTCAGCCCTTATTTAAATCTACTTATTAATTAGCAGAATATCTTTACAACCCCATTTTAATCACTATAATACCATACCATAATCATTATTAAATACGCCTACCCACAATGTAGTAAATAGGCGTTAGTAACAAATAGGTAATATTTTTTAGTAGGTCTACCCCTCTGATCTTATATGACTTGTTATGGTTTCGCCCGCGATTTTTTAAATAGAAAATGAAACCTGTGATTAAAGCCTAAAATCTATAACACATATGCTTATTGTTTTTGAGAGAATTATGAATCGCAACTAATCAGAGCACATTTTATAGCAGTTTCACAATGTTTCATTAACAGGTTTCATACATATATTTTAAAAAAATTAAACAATTCCTATTTAGGTGAACAAAGCAAAATTATCATTTTAGTTCCTTTTTATTAAATAATTACAATTAAACCACTACTACTAATGTAGCTACTATATATTTTAATATAGGTTTCTACTCTCTCTCTCTCTCTCTCTCTCTCTCTCTCTCTCTCTCTCTCTCTCTCTCTCTCTCTCTCTCTCTCTATCTATCTATCTATCTATCTATCTCTGTGCGTGCGTGCGTGTGTGCGTGCGTGCGTGCGTGTGTGCGTGCGTGCGTGCGTGTGTGTGTGTGTGTGTGTGTGAGTGTGTGTGTGTGTGTGTGTGTGTGTGTGTGTGTGTGTGTGTGTGTGTGTGTGTGTGTGTGTGTGTGTGTGTGTGTGTGTGTGTGTAAATCTGGTTCAAATTTTCAATCGTTGATAAAATACTTTTTATTCATCCCCTTAAATTTAAATACATTTTTTAAAATTTGTAATGGATGACACTTGATGTTAATACAGTTTTTTAAAAAATTATGACATTATTTTTAATTTATAAAAGTTGATTTAACCAAAATGTATGTTTGTAACCTTCTGATGATGCTAACTGTGTAGGCGAAATGTACATCAAGGGTGTTTAAATATTTGTAGTAAGGGTTGTTGTTATTTATTTATTGATTTAACCAGTTAAAAAAATGTATTTGAATCTGAGTGGATGAATAAAAAAGTATTTTATTAACGATTGAAAATTTAAAGATATACATAGGCCTATATATAGAGATTGTGAGTTAATAGAAAGAGTTAATATTACAAGGAAATCGATATTAGAGATATTTAGTGGCAGTCCACTAACAACATAAATGTGTAACAATATTTTTAATAATATATTAAATTTATTCAACTTACTTTGGAATGAAGCAGCAACAACTTACAACAACCAATAAATAATTCGATGATATTCAGTCTGTTTTCAAAAAGCTGTCTGTTGTTATCCTATCTAGGAAAATAAACGTTATGTTTTTAATGGTCCAACCGAAACGGAAAACATTTGTTGCGGTTGAAAAGTTGTTTAAATGTACCTAACAATAGTTGAATAGTCTTCTTTGTGCATATAGGTCTCTCTATGGTTACTATCATAATGTTAATATAGTAAACAACGTATGCAAAGGGTCTACTAGAATCTTAATAAATTAAATTTCAGCATAAAATATATGGTTTCAGAAAAATCAAGTTTTTTTAAATTTCTAAATTATTTCTAATTTTTTAAAAATTATGTTTATTTTTCACTAAAGTACGCTATTCCTTAAATATTAAAACTCAGAAAAATCTAGCTTTTAATAAAGGTGAAAGTATATGTAAAGAAGATAAAGTACAGCATTCTCACCACAAACGAACAAGACTCCTCACTCGGGAAGTAATTTAATGGTAACGATTTTAACCCATAGCGAGAGCCAGAGCGCCACATAGTCTGTGTGGAGTAACCAGAGGTGGAGGCCGCTGAGCCAAGTCCGCAAGGCCATTGCTCCAAGTAAGGACTGTCATAATATTTGTATTCTCCATTATACCTCTGCTGCAATTTTGAAAAAAATATGGCTTAGCAATACATTGATTGTAATTTAATATAAATATAAAACAATCATCAGTGTTAAAGTCCTACTGAAAATAATTGATCCCAACGTCACAGCCTATTTATGCTCTCTTTTTTCTTTACACGCATACACACATGCACACACGTGCACACCCTCGTGCATGACACGCGCGCGCGCACACACGCGCGCATTGTGCGCTTACACACACACAAAACACACCCAAATACACACACACACACACACACACACAAACACAAACACACACACACACACACACACACACACACTACTAGTTACGCACGCACGTACATACTCAATCTCTCTCACATTCCCATACCGTCTCCATTTTGTTTCTACATTTTTAACTTTCCAGTTGGTTATTTGCAATTTGTCGCCAAGTCTGGTCCAAGCACTTACAACATTTTCCTAAAGAAAATCAGCTTTCTTAAACAGACAAGTCTGATATATTAAGACTCTTCTCTTGTGTAAAGGACGTGGACGTGGAGTGACGGGCATAGGTAAGAAACAAAACTCTTATCCCATGGCCCGTAAGATGTCAGAAAAGTTGACTGACGAGTGCAGTAAGGTCATATCAGTGAGGTTGTCTATAAATCTCAAGAATCATTCCAAACTTGTCTACTATACCGATAGAACACTGAATGACAGCGCTTCTCTCACATCAGTAAAGCTAATTGGAAAACGTATTGTTTCAAAGATTCCTGTAATGATTAATGTTTTAATGCAACGCACAACCATGTTTAGAAACAGATCTTCCACAAGTATATTTTACCATGGATGTTGAAATAATTTGTAATCTTATTAGTTTTGATCTTCATAAATTTATGAGAAACCTATGGAAACGTTTCGATCGCCTTGAGTAATTTTCATAACTCTTTAAAATTTACTTTGTTACTACTTTCGGCATATCAATGTATTAAGTTCATAGACAACAAAAACCACGGATTTCTTATTTGAAAAAGTACTTGAAGTTACTTGTTGTAATTGTCTGGAATTCACTGAATAGATTGTATGTAATTATTGAGTAACTGGGTGAAAACTTACTGCTAACCCGTTTCGAAACAATCTTTTCATTGACGAAGCCAACCTGAAGTGTCAGCAAGTAAGTTGATAGTTTTCACTCAGTAACTCAATAATAACTTATGAAAAATTCTTAATTTTAGTTTTAAGGTACTTATTTATGTTGGTACTTCTAGTTTACGACATTGATGGCTCAGGTTGCAATAATCTGTGGTTAGAAAATATAAAGTGCGTTAAACAAGAACAGTGCTTTGTGTACATTCGCAACAAGTATTACTGACAGGCTAATTTTAAGTTTCATTTTAAATTTTTGGTCCACTAAATACACAAATACGTCGCACGTGTGCGTTAGTTTATTTATAATGTATTGATATTAATAAACAATATTTTAAAATTAATAATAATATAGACTATATAAAGAATTTTGACTTTAAGACGCTGGTAAAATGTCATTTTTTAGTTCATGTATAAACTCGCCCCTTTTATAACAAAAATTTAATAAATTGTTTGGCGTTCCTCTATATTGTAGTTATAAACCATTCAGGACGTATCAGAAAAAACCTCCGAAAAGTTGAAAGACGAGAAAATGGAAGATTTTTAAAGTATTGTGTGCACTCAGGTGCATGAAAGGTTTTACAATATATTATTGCCAATGCGTTTTCATCTTCATAAATAAGTTTCAGTTTTCAGTGTATTGGAAGAAATCTTATAAACATTTTTTATAAAACATCAATAAAGCAACTTTTGAAAATAGAGTTTTCGTTGCGGAATATTTTTACTTTGGTCATAAGATTATTTACTTTTCAATTATATTAATTTAAAAAATGTTAATTACATATTTATTTTGACATTTTGATGTCATGATGATTATTTATAATAAAGATTTCACAAGGAGATTTCCGCCCCCGGCTTCGGTAAGAGTTGTAGGTCGGCTTCTGAATGAACCTCATGATTAAATGATCGTTTCTAAACATACAAATCTTCCCAAAACATTATTTTCAGTCACTTTATGCTAAGTAACAATCCTTCTACACAAATACGAAACTATTACAAGCGTTATGGGAATTTTATAATGTAAACATGCCTCTAATTTTAACAAAATTGAATCGTCATCTCTTAGAGAACATGTTAAAACAAAATAAAAACTTTCAAAGTTGAAATGTTTATGATTTGTTTACAAAATATAGTTATTAATTAATTGTAGACAATTAACTTCAGGCAATTTATTGTTACTTACATTATTTACCTGGAAGTCTTCTGGTTGGTAAGAGAGAGCAGTATATAAACTTCTGGGCCTAGGAATTGTACTTACAGGCGAATCTAGTATATCCTTACGATAATCAGAAGAAGATATATTCGTCATTTAAAATTTGTTTATTTATTGTTTCACTTAATTGGTAATTACTTTTTTTGTTTCTTTAAACAATCTTAGATATGTTCAGAATATTTAATGTTAAATTTTCATTTAAAATCAAATCGTTGTTAACCATGTGTTTACACTAAAGTTCTGTTTGTTTTGGTTTTATATCAATTTATATTCTGCAAATTTTTAATTTTAAAGCGACCTTTGTTGTTTTACTCAACCTTATTCTTCTTCTTTACGTAATTTATTATTAACAGCTGACGAACATAAAAGTAATATTATATATTGAAGCTAATTATAAGACAAGTATCTAATTTTATGAAAAAATTATCTTATTGCTTTTGTTGAATACAATTACAGAATTACCATTAATTAACTGTGCTTACAATCTGTCAAGTTTGAATGTAACATAAGGTAGAAAACTATATAAGGTGTCTACGTAAGTTCTATTAACACGTAGGCTAAAATCGTAGTAGCTTTAGTATAGATGCAGTAGAGTCACGAAATTTCTAGTCCCGATACTTCGAGCTTCCGTTAAACTTCAGCTTATTTCTATTTGAGTCTATAGCCTATAATCTATTTGAAAGAAAATTATGAGTTGGGCTTCCAAGAAATGTTTATATCAATACGGTATGCAAAGGGATTGATTCGGGCTTCCAGGAAATGTTTATATCAATACGGTATGCAAAGGGATTGATTCGGGCTTCCAGGAAATGTTTATATCAATACGGTATGCAAAGGGATTGATTCGGGCTTCCAGGAAATGTTTATATCAATACGGTATGCAAAGGGTGAGTAGGGCTTCCAGGAAATGTTTATATCAATACGGTATGCAAAGGGATTGATTTGGGCTTCCAGGAAATGTTTATATCAATACGGTATGCAAAGGGATTGATTCGGGCTTCCAGGAAATGTTTATATCAATACGGTACGCAAAGGGATTGATTCGGGCTTCCAGGAAATGTTTATATCAATACGGTATGCAAAGGGATTGATTCGGGCTTCCAGGAAATGTTTATATCAATACGGTATGCAAAGGGTGAGTAGGGCTTCCAAGAAATGTTTATATCAATATCGGCTTTCCAAGAAATGTTATGTATGATAAGGAAATGAGTTGGGCCTCCAAGAAATGTTCATATAAAGTTCTATAAAGGTATTTAGTGCATTTTGAATTATAGAATTAGGGTTCATTCAAACTCGTAACGCACAGGAACGTATTTCCCTGTAATATGGGTTTTGGTAATTCGAGGGGTCTCGGTCCCATTTACCTCGAATTATCGAGACTCTACTGTATAATACGTAAGTCATTTCTCTAATGGCAATTGTTTCAATTTATTTTTCTTTCAAAATTAGCTCGATCCTTTTTTTACACGAATCGTTATTGGTGAATAGAATTCGAAATGTTTCGTCTCTTTTTTTTTTATTTTTTTTTTTTAACTTGGGAGCGGGTTTGAATTGCCCGAAGCACTGCTACCTTAAGGTATATTGTACTTACCTCCCTGATCTAGTCAAATAACCCCTTCCCTCTTACCAGGTTTAGGAGTTTCCTGACTAGAGTTTTACCTTCAGCATCCACCAAAGCCGTTCCATCACCAAAGAGGTTGAAGCGCCTCTCCGCAAGTACTCCACATCTGTAAATAATGTGTGTGGCAGTCTCCTGTTCCTGCCCGCACAATCTGCACACTGGTTCATCCTTGTAGATACCCATTTTATGCAAATGTTTCCTTAGTCCACAGTGTCCCGTGAGTAGTCCTGTGGCTATCCTTAATTCCTGCCTAGACAGATAGATGAGACTCTTCTGCAGCCCCAAGGAAGGTCTCCTAAGGGTTAGCTTACTGTGTCTCATCCCTTCGGCCCTAATCCAGTGCTCACAGTGTCTTTCAGCCATCCACCTTCGCACTGTCATCCTGACCATGGATTTGGAAATACCCACCACAGGTTCCGGTCCAATCAGGGGAGTCGAGGACCCCTCCCTGGCCAGCGCATCTGCGGCTTCATTTCCAAGTATTCCCCTATGCCCTGGCACCCAACCAATCTTGACTTGATTGTGCCTTGCCAGAGCTTGTAGGTTAATTAGGCACTCCCTGACTATGGCCGAGGTGACCACGTGTCCGTTTAGTGCCTTAATTGCTGCCTGACTGTCGGAGAAAATAGCAATCCGGGCCCCATGTGTTTCCCTTCTCGCTATCTCTCCCAGACAGGCATTTATAGCATATACTTCGGCCTGAAAGACAGAGGTTTGCCTCCCCAAGGAAAAAACTAGTTCTACCCTTGGGTTTTTACAATACACCCCCGCTCCAGTGCCGAAGTCCATCCTGGAGCCATCTGTGTACCAGATCTGACCTCCCGATGTTAATGTCCCTGACCATTCCATCACAGTTTGGTGGACCTGGTCAGGTGCAAACATTCGAGTAATGTGGTCGCTGCCCATTTCCAAGATGGGTTCTTTGACCACGCACTCGATACTCATATGTCCCGAGACATCTGGGAGGTTAGCCCAGTTGCTCGAGTTGCGCAATCTCCATGCCGCTAGCCTCGCCTCTCCCCTAAGGACAAGCTCAAGGGGAGGGAGGTTAAGCATTACTTCCATTGCTGCACCTGGTGTAGTTGACATCGCTCCCAGTGTGCACAGACAGGCCAATCTCTGGATAGAGCTCAGTTTAGCTCTTGTCTGTGCCTGGTTGGCCTTTGTCCACCACACCAGAGCTCCATAGGTAATCATAGGTCTTATCACCCTCAGATACATCCAGTGCATCATTGATGGCTTCAGTCCCCATTTCTTACCCACCATTCTTCTCACAGTCATCAGTGCCCTTTTGGCCCTGTTAACTGTCCTCTCAAGATGTGGATTCCAGGTGAGTTTCCTGTCCAGAGTAACTCCCAGGTACTTCACCTCCCCCACAAACTCAAGATATTCACCAAACAAGCGGGGCATCCTGGTCGTCAGATCTTTTCGCTGTCTGGTGAAGTTAATGAGAGCAGTCTTTTTTGGATTTACCCTAAGGTTCTCCTTTTTACACCACTCTTCAATCAGTCGTAGAGGATTTCTGATTACCTCAAGGACTGTATCAGGGAATCTGCCCAGGATCAGGACAACTATGTCGTCCGCATATCCTAGACAGAAGTACCCCTGTTCATTCAGGAGTTCAATAAGGTTGTCAACCACTAGGCACCACAACAGAGGAGAGAGAACCCCCCCTGTGCACAGCCCAGACTTGTCCTTCTGACCTCCCCTGCCACCTCTACAGAAATGCTTCTGTTTGTTAACATGGAACTTATCCAACCACAAGTGGTCGCATCCACTCCATGACGTCTTGCACCACTTACCATCGTCTCCACTGAGGGGTTATTGAAAGCCCCTTCAATGTCGAGGAAGGCACCTATGGCACAACCTTTGTTAGCGATCATTTGCTCAATCCTACCAACCACTTGATGGAGAGCTCCCTCGCAAGATTTCCCCGGTTGGTAAGCATACTGGTTCCAATGCAGTGGTTTGATAGCCAAAGCACCCCCCCCCTAATATGCCTATCAACCAGTTTTTCAAGTCCCTTGAGAACAAAGGACATGAGTGTGATAGGTCTGTATCCTTTCCCTTCCGATTGGTTACCGGTGGGCTTAGGTATAAAGACCACCTTACTAGATTTCCAGGCTGCCGGCACATGCCCTAGAGCAATGCTTAGCCTGTATAATTTAGTAAGTACCAGCACCAGCATATCCATTCCCTGCTGCAGCAGCACAGGATAGATCCCATCTGGACCTGGAGATTTGTAGGGTTTAAAAGTGCCAATAGCCCATCTTACCCTTTGTGGAGTTACTATCCTCCTTGCCACTTCCCAGTCCTCCCTCTTACCACGTCTTGTGGAGAGTTTGGTAACCAGTTCAGTGTCTGCTCCCCCAAGTTTCCTCAGGGTACTGGAAGGGAAATGTGTCCTGATTAATTCTTCCACAGTTTCCCCTGCCGCTTTTGTTATATTTCCCAGTGGGGTTCTTAGCATCCCCACCGGGTTAACTGGGTCCTTAGAGAGCACTTTATACAGTCGTGCCCCTTCCCGAGTTTTGTCAATCTCATGACAAAACTCCTTCCAGGACTTCCTGCGCGCTTCTCTAATTGCCCTGTTGTATTCGGTTAGTGTTTTCCTATACAGGTCCCACTCTCCGTTCTTTTTTGCTCTATTAAAGAGTCTCCTGGTGGTCTTCCGAAGTTTGGCTAGCTTCTTGTTCCACCATGACGGATCCCCTACTTTCCTCCCCTCACTGAGAGGGCAGTTATCGGTAAAGGATTCTATTATAGCCTCGCCAACCAATGTGGCAGAGTCTTCTAGCTCTCTCCTCCCACCATACTCCAATCCAGCCTCCTTAATCCGAACACCCAGGTCCCTCCTGTAGGAGTCCCAGTCTGTTCTTCTTGGATCCCTGGTTGGGCGAAGCATGGCTGGATTTAGAGAGATATCATACCTAATATGTCTGTGATCAGAAGAAGATGGTTCATCCGACACATGCCAATTTAGTACATACCTAGCCATCTGGTTCGATGCCACCGTAATGTCCAGGACCTCCTGTCTGGCCCTAGGGACAAACGTCGGCTCTTCCCCCTGATTTAGGACTAGTAGATTCTTAGAGCTAAGATAAGCTAAAAGTTCCTCACCTATGTTTCGTCTCAGTCATATAAATAAATTTACTTAATTAAGTAGTGGAAGTATGCAAACATTATTTTCCCTTGTACACTAAACTCATAAAGCAATATATGGAACATTTTGTACAAGAAATATTCGTAACAAAGGACAAAATATTTGTAAAATATTTTTACAAATTTAATTTTTGTAATGATGAGAAACAAAAATGTAATACCTTTAGAGGAAAGAAAGTTTTATTGATGTTGCTATATTAAGAAAATGTATTTTGCCAAGTAATGACATTATGTTATTTTATAAAAAGTTAATAATTATGGGTGAAGTAAATTTATTATTATTTAGTGTTTACATAAGCTACAACACAAGAAATACTGTTTTCTCAAGTAAAGTGTAGGTTAATAAAATTAAAGCTAGTAATGTCAAGCTATGAATGTGGTAAAGTAATTTATTTTCTTCAAGGCGAAAACAAGAACAAATATAGAACAAATATAATTTCATACCTTGTATTCTGACCTTATATGGAAAAGGCATTCCTTGTTTACATTAAAAATGGCATACCGAATGTTTTGACCAATCTCAATACTTTCCTTACCTATTGGGAAGTTATAGATGTGACAGAGACAATCCATCAGAGTGACACAACTAACAACCATTACACATAACATCTGTTATTACTAATACTGTACGGGTGGCAGGTCCTTTCGGAAATGTCCTGAAGTTCTTCCTCGCCGGCTTTTTAAAACGGTGAAAGGTGCAGAAACCCTTCCTGGCCAGCGGTACCGACCAAGTGAGCGCATACACATTTAGTTCAAAAATATTAATGTTTTAAAATGTCCATGACGGCTGCCCTAGCCTAGCTTACGGGGCGTACCTTAAGGCGCTATATTTTGGGGGGGGGGGTCATAATTGAGATTTTTTTAATATGAGGTATTTAAAAAAATTAATGTTGTCAAAAAATAAGACCAAATGCAAAGCCATTGTTATTTTTTATTCAACTATTTTCAATGCAACTAATTTCTATGAATTTTAAGTAAAATTGACATTGATTTTATTTAAATATTCCAGGATTATTCAAATTCTACCAAACAAAATTCTTTGTTATAACAGTTATTATAAAAAAACACATTCCCGAAGTTTTTTAAACTCCGATACCCGTGTATTTTGCCGAAGGCACTTTAATAACGTCAAAAAAGTTGTTTTTCTCCCAGAGCGCCAAAAACCCTAGAACCGGCCCTGAGTGGATATATATAATCCACTATCTAACTAACTTAGATATTAGGATTTATTGGGATGGAGTAATAATTTTATAAATAATTATTTATTTTATTAACACCATGGTTGGATTTAAATATTTATTCAAATTTAGCACCCTTGCATTAAAACATTTTAAAATAGTGCCAAAGTTTTTATGTTATAATATATATATATTCACGTGTGTGTGTGTGAATTATTTTGATAGTCAATAGGAATAATCTAGCAAGCAATGTTGGACTGAAACTGTCCTCTACTTTCTACCCATAGTATTATGTTTCCATAGCAACAAGCCAAGTAACTATTCTTAAACAAATCAGTTTACTGTAAACAAATAGTGTTTGCTATAAATATAATTAATATTAATAGCCTTCTGTATTTTATTATAAACATATATTTGTTTGTAAAAAGTTACAAAAACTATAAATTATAGGCCAATACTCTTGTTCCAAGTTGAGGAATATGGAAGTTAACACTGGAAATGATTCAAAAGAAATAGGATATAATCAGATACAAATGTTACAAAAAGAAGAAAAAAAAGGACCTAGGTAAATTTATTGTTCAGTTATTAAAATTTCTAGAATAAAAAAACTAATTTCTGTAAAATTTGAAAAAAAATTACAAATTGTATTATTTTTATATCAGTACAAAAGTCTGATCAAAAAATTAAATGGCATACAATTGTAATGTTTAAATCTTTGATACAATAATAAACAATATATGAAATGATTTTTATAAATTACGTATTTGTTTAATTCATAATACATAACCAATTCCATTTTATAGAATTACAAAAGAAAGTCTCCGAAAGATCTGCAAGGAATTAAAGTTGTATTTAACACCACACCTTAATGATGTTTTGTACCTCCACTACAAAGGTAAAGATAAAAACTTAATGTGTTACATATTTGTTAACCTCATTATATAATAAATTTGTCCATATCTGTAAAACAATATTTTTTAAATTATTTCATTAGTGTTTTCTTGTAATTGATTTTATTAATTTTCATATTAAAAATTTCAAAATTCCATTAAATTTTTTTTTAACATTTCTGTTTCACAGAAGAATTTTTAATATAAATATTAAAATTAAGTTGAAGAAATATGTACAAACTCTGAAGTATGCAATGTTTTGTTGCTAAAGTTAGAATTTAAATCAAGTAATGCAAACAAAAATGTTTTAAAGTAAATTCCTACTCAGGTCAACAAAGACAAATTTTATTTTTATACTTTTTATTAAATAATTACAATTAATGTGAATAAAGTAGCATAACCTATGTGTTAAAACAGCTGGTCTAGCATTATAATTTATAACACAAAATCAGCTGTTTTATGAAATCATGTTATCACTTATTTTAGGGCAAATTGGATGATGTAACTATATATTGCATACCTTGCCACTTTTGTAAAAATTGTTCTCCCTTATAAAAATAAAATTATTCACTGAATTTAATTAATATTTGAAGTGTCAACCATTACAAGTTTAAAAAAATATATTTGAACTTGAGTGGGTATAAAAAGTATTTTATTGATATTAAAAAATTTGAACAAGATGTAGGCTATATAAGGAGAGTGTGAATTGAAAAATAAATTAGTTCACCAACAATTAAATATTACACCAACAATTAGAATCTGGTTTCTGCTTTATAAAAAAACAAAAGAAAAAAGAATATGTTTTAATAATATTAGAATGTTTTTTCAGTGTAACATCCTACTCTAATTTAGTTTGCTACATCTACATACATTGTATCTAAAGGGGCCTTTTTATTTAATTTACAGACACTTGCTAAATTGATCCGAAACAATTATTTAAACATCATTACTTTAAAGTAGTATTTAAACTATGACAGTATATTTAGGTTAAAAAAACATACTAATAATTATTTGTTTCTATTTTGAATGTTTGTTTCAGGGTTTAGCATTATGGAAAATCTTGATGACTATACTGGTTTGAAATGCCTTTGGTTACAAAACAATGCAATCATGAAAATAGAAAATTTAGAAAACCAAACTGAACTACGTAGTTTATACTTACACAATAACATAATTAAAAAAATTGAAAACCTGGAACACTTGCAATTCTTAGATACTTTAAATCTTAGCTACAATTTCATATCAAAAATAGAGAACCTAGGTAAGAAAATTTCTTTCTCTTCTTTAGAATATATTTTGAGCATAAAATATAGGCTAGTATATTTCATATTGCATACATTATTGAATATTCTGTTTCTTTGAGTAAATATATTTTTTAAATTCCTTATACAGTATCATTGTTGGCGGTTTGCTTTTTAAATAGAATACAATAAGAATTTAAATTATTTCTAGTTGTATACATAGAATTCTGTGTTTTTTAAGTAATTATTGTAAACAAACTATTATGTATTTTCATCTTCAACATTAGATTCTAGTTTACACTTTAATACATATTATGCACATTTGTTGATTCCATCTTTGCGTGAGCTACTAGTTAGGTATTGATGAGTATTTTATGGGATTGTCCTGTTGTGTGTTAGTATTTGGGCTATTAGGACTCCACACACAACACTCTCAATAAACAATTTAAACCCAACAATAAAATCGATGACATTTACAACGCAACTGGAGTTTACAAACTAACTTGCAGCTCGTGCCCCAGTTTTTACATAGGCCAGACAGAGAGGTCCTTCTACACACGTTACCAAGAACATATAAAGGCACTAACAAACAATAACTACCAATCAAACTTCGCCGATCATCTCAACTCCACAAAACATGACTACATAGACATAACATCTAACCTACAAATTCTTCATAAACAACACAGAAATAACCAACGTTACACAACTGAACAATACGAAATATATAGACACTTCAAACTACACCCTACACACATACTCAATACACAATTACATTACAACTTACACACACTTTTTGACATCATAACTCCTAATACTCACAAAATACACTCACACCACCAAAATATCCCACCCCCACCCTAACACCCTAATCTACATAAACCTTGAGATCAGTTACGGTCTGAGTTGACAATGGGACACATCTCCCGAAACGGCCGTCCTCAACAAACATAAGTAAGTGCTACTATAGGCAAGTTTTAAACAAATTATACGTAAACATTTACCTAAATACAGGCTTTACTTTAGCCAATGCCCGCCCTTGGCTTCTTGCTTCTCAGTAGAGACATGACTTTTTCTTCATCTTGAATTAGCCCTGGACAACGCTGCAGGTTTGAGCCATCCATTCTTTCCGTGCTGCAAATTGGGCATATCTCATCAGCGGCGAGGGCAAAGCGATGTAAATATACCTGCAGGTAGTCGTGTCTGGCGAGAAGGCGAAATTCGGAGACTGCTTTCTGTCTCAAAAATTCCTGGGAATGGGTCCTCGAACCAATGATTTCCATGTCTTTCCTGTGGCATTTGTTCTCATATTGTTCTTTACATAAATCCTTATAGCATTTTCAAATTTGTTTTTGCTGAAGTTAGGCTGATGTTTTATCTTGGTTGGGTAGACTTGCTCTTCTTTTTGCTAGAAGGTCTGCCCTCTCCATTTACTGCTGAGCAGTGCAGAAAGGGTTTTGCAGCATATGACAGTAAGACAGTAATTGATGGCGTGTTGTTAGTGAGTCATTTGCCATAATAGTATTTATCTTTTGGTCAAATGAGGATGAACATTTTAGGAGACATGTCCACAGACGGTCAAGCTGTGAAGTTGGTCTGAGTTAGCAATGAAGCGCATCTAATAAAATGGCAGTCCTCATTTTCGATTAGGCTCAAGTGCTTCTGAAGGTACTACTCATGACAATGATGAAATTCATCCCGAATCTGGCGATGCTTGTAATTAATACTTTACGGCGTTTTATTACTATTACTTGTAATCATCTTGAATTCACTGATTAAACTACATTAAATGATACTTAACTAAGTGACACACATAAGGGCTTATTTGTTGATGGGTTTTGAAACAATCATTCCTTTTACGAAGCTTGCTTTGTTAATTCATTAAGGCTTGCTTGAGTAGAGGCTTTGCTTAGTAAAAGGAACGATTGTTTCGAAACGCGTCAGCAAGTAAGCCTTTATGTACTCACTTAATTAAGTATTATTTAATTATAGTTTTATTACTGTTTGAAATATGATATTGATGTCCTCGATCAATACAAAAGTCATTTACTGCAACAGCAACCGGTAGCCACAGTCTACTTCTGTACCTTATTGAATATTACTGAAATCAATTCCTAAAAAATCTACAAGCATAGTAAGATGAGTTTGACAAGCCACGAAGAAGTTACTTGAAGGAAGTAAGCAAATGGCCAATACCGTACTCTGAATTTATTTTAATTAAAACTAATTGATGTCTTTCATCTTTTAGTATAAATTTTGCAAATTTTTGTTAATTACAGTGCTTAAGTTATTTTTATACATAATTTTGTACACAACTCACCCTTGAGAAAATCTTCTCTAAGCTTAATTTTGTTAACTTAATTTCATAATTAAAATTAAGTTTAATGGTAAATTCACTAGCAAGTTCAATTCGGAAGGTGATATGCTACCATGGTTTAGGCTGTGGGATAGAACTATTTCTTTACATGTTGGAACATGGGTGAGTTTATGGTAAGTGCTAGGTAGATCGCTTGGTGATTTTATACACCACAATATTTATATTTAATTTTTTTCACTTAAAATACATTAATTTTGCATGTTTTATATAATTAAATATAATTTAATACGTTTCAAGTGCTACAGTGGAGAGAACTAATAGAAGGAATAAAAGTGCTACAGTGTAGAGAACTAATAGAAGGAATAAAAGTGCTACAGTGTAGAGAACTAATAGAAAGAATAAAAGTGCTACAGTGTAGAGAACTAATAGAAGGAATATAAGTGCTACAGTGTAGAGAACTAATAGAAGGAATAAAAGTGCTACAGTGTAGAGAACTAATAGAAAGAATAAAAGTGCTACAGTGTAGAGAACTAATAGAAGGAATATAAGTGCTACAGTGTAGAGAACTAATAGAAGGAATAAAAGTGCTACAGTGTAGAGAACTAATAGAAGGAATATAAGTGCTACAGTGTAGAGAACTAATAGAAAGAATATAAGTGCTACAGTGTAGAGAACTAATAGAAAGAATAAAAGTGCTACAGTGTAGAGAACTAATAGAAGGAATATAAGTGCTACAGTGTAGAGAACTAATAGAAGGAATAAAAGTGCTACAGTGTAGAGAACTAATAGAAGGAATATAAGTGCTACAGTGTAGAGAACTAATAGAAGGAATATAAGTGCTACAATGTAGAGAACTAATAGAAGGAATAAAAGTGCTACAGTGTAGAGAACTAATAGAAGGAATATAAGTGCTACAGTGTAGAGAACTAATAGAAAGAATAAAAGTGCTACAGTGTAGAGAACTAATAGAAGGAATATAAGTGCTACAGTGTAGAGAACTAATAGAAGGAATAAAAGTGCTACAGTGTAGAGAACTAATAGAAGGAATATAAGTGCTACAGTGTAGAGAACTAATAGAAGGAATAAAAGTGCTACAGTGTAGAGAACTAATAGAAGGAATAAAAGTGCTACAGTGTAGAGAACTAATAGAAGGAATAAAAGTGCTACAGTGTAGAGAACTAATAGAAGGAATAAAAGTGCTACAGTGTAGAGAACTAATAGAAGGAATATAAGTGCTACAGTGTAGAGAACTAATAGAAGGAATAAAAGTGCTACAGTGTAGAGAACTAATAGAAGGAATATAAGTGCTACAGTGTAGAGAACTAATAGAAGGAATAAAAGTGCTACAGTGTAGAGAACTAATAGAAGGAATAAAAGTGCTACAGTGTAGAGAACTAATAGAAGGAATAAAAGTGCTACAGTGTAGAGAACTAATAGAAGGAATAAAAGTGCTACAGTGTAGAGAACTAATAGAAGGAATAAAAGTGCTACAGTGTAGAGAACTAATAGAAGGAATATAAGTGCTACAGTGTAGAGAACTAATAGAAGGAATAAAAGTGCTACAGTGTAGAGAACTAATAGAAGGAATATAAGTGCTACAGTGTAGAGAATTAATAGAAGGAATATAAGTGCTACAGTGTAGAGAACTAATAGAAGGAATAAAAGTGCTACAGTGTAGAGAACTAATAGAAGGAATATAAGTGCTACAGTGTAGAGAACTAATAGAAGGAATAAAAGTGCTACAGTGTAGAGAACTAATAGAAGGAATAAAAGTGCTACAGTGTAGAGAACTAATAGAAGGAATATAAGTGCTACAGTGTAGAGAACTAATAGAAGGAATAAAAGTGCTACAGTGTAGAGAACTAATAGAAGGAATAAAAGTGCTACAGTGTAGAGAACTAATAGAAGGAATATAAGTGCTACAGTGTAGAGAACTAATAGAAGGAATAAAAGTGCTACAGTGTAGAGAACTAATAGAAGGAATATAAGTGCTACAGTGTAGAGAACTAATAGAAAGAATAAAAGTGCTACATTGTAGAGAACTAATAGAAGGAATAAAAGTGCTACAGTGTAGAGAACTAATAGAAGGAATAAAAGTGCTACAGTGTAGAGAACTAATAGAAGGAATATAAGTGCCACAGTGTAGAGAACTAATAGAAGGAATAAAAGTGCTACAGTGTAGAGAACTAATAGAAGGAATATAAGTGCTACAGTGTAGAGAACTAATAGAAAGAATATAAGTGCTACAGTGTAGAGAACTAATAGAAGGAATAAAAGTGCTACAGTGTAGAGAACTAATAGAAGGAATATAAGTGCTACAGTGTAGAGAACTAATAGAAAGAATATAAGTGCTACAGTGTAGAGAGCTAATAGAAGGAATATAAGTGCTACAGTTTAGAGAACTAATAGAAGGAATATAAGTGCTACAGTGTAGAGAACTAATAGAAGGAATTGAAAAAAATGTTGACAAAATAATATAGGTCACTTTGTGTTTGTCTACAATAGTTATTTCAATAATCAATCTAAATAAAATATCAATATTCAATTAAATAACTTTAATTTCAGGTGATTTACGAAATTTAAGTACCTTAAATCTTAGCCACAACAAGCTTGAAACCTATGATGACATTTTTCATTTGACTCATTGCAAAAATCTTTCTGTTCTTGACCTGTCTTTCAATAACTTAGAAGATGTACAGGATGTTCAAGTTAGTATATTAATTAATTTAGTTCTATAAGATTTTGTTGAAAATATTATTCAGTTCAGTAGTACCTATTTAAAATAATTCAAAGTAAAATTGTTTCTTTGTAATTTATGTTTACTAAATACAACTTGATATTTTATATGCAAGATTTATATACATTTGAGAAGATTTTTCTGACTTTTATTAATATTAAAAATATTTGTCTATGTTGAGACAGTTTGAAATAACTCCATTCTCAAAATTACTTCTCTAAAGCAGCACTATCAATGTTTTGAGAATGGAGTTATTCCAAAATGCGTCAAAATAGAAACATATTTTACTGTTAGGAAAAGCAAATATGTTACAAATACTTCTAACAAAAGGGAAGATGAATATATTAAGATTAACAAGGTTTATATATAACCTTTTATTTAAATTATATGTTCAAAAAGTAGTAATTAGATTCAATAATTATTCAAAATGTTTATTAATTGCCAATCTATAAGGTGATTTTTGATACCTTTTGCAAAAAAGGTATTATAGTATTTACAAAGCTGTAACGTTCATCAAGGAATAAAAACAATGGTTTTTTCTAAAAAAAAAATTATTTTGATACTTTACAAGAAATCTAAATAATGTATTATATATTATTGTTTTATGTAGTTAGTTTTCATCTTGAACTTGACCTACTCACATTTGTACAAATTAAAAAGATACTTAAAAACTAATAAATTTCACGCTTGAACTTAAAAATATGGATTTGGCAATCCAAGACTATCAACGAATACAGACGGACCGAGCTCAAGGTAAGCATTACATCACAACATATCTCATTCAACAAAAAATGCATCACACCAACACACCTGAGCAACACTCTTGTCCACCACTCACAGCATTGAATAATGCGCTGACCTAGTGTGAATCGTGTCTGCTAAAAAATCAGTAAGTAGTAGTTTTTTTTTGCCAAGTTAATACAAAAGGTGTAATTAAAAAACGTATGTCTTGTTTATCCACCAATTTCTATATTAAATAACATAGAGATTAGTCACTTTCACCATTTACAATATCTAACAAAGTAATAAGGATGTTAGTGTTTTTTAAATCGGATAGTCATAAACTAATGTTAAAGTGATTAATATAAGTTTTCTAAGTTATTGACTTTTATTTTAAATTTTGAAATAAACAGTAAAAAAAATTGAATACAGAAAACATAATTGAAATTTTTTATATTAAGTATTCCTATTTCACAGATATTTGCTGCGATGGAGTCACTTCGTGTGCTGAACCTTATGAATAATCCAGTGAAAAATAAAATTTCTTACTATAGAAAAACGTTGACGCTTCAATGTGTAAGTTAATATTTTAAATTAGAATAAGCATGTATTTTAAGATTTAAAAAGGTGTTAAAAAGTATAAGATTTAATAATTTGATATATAATTGGTACCTGGAGATGTTTTTGGTACTAATATTAGGTTTTAGGGCTTTATACATTTTTCTCTAAATTAAAAAAATTATTACGTAAATAGTGAACATTATTTTTTCGTAACATAAAAATGTTTTAAAAATTATTTTTTCATTAATTGTGTATGTAAGAGAAATGTATTTTACTGTAATTTTAAATTACTGCAATATACCATGAATCTCAATTACTTAAGTATTGCCAAATATAAACAAATTTAGGTATAATATTATGAAACTTTAGGCATCATATGGCCACTAATTGTGTTGAAGGCTAAACTGAGAGAAAAAACCAGAACCTGACTAAATATTTAGTGTTGACAAAATGGAAATATTACATTAAAACCATTCAACAGTAATTTAAAATGGAAATCAACATGTTCTTGGGAAAAGAGATCAATCATGTGGAGGGAAAAGTGGAAACTGATAAACAACACAGATTCTTCTAATTAAGATGACATTGATTTATACATATTTTTGAATGACTTATTTATCATGTTTAAAGGAAAGGAAGATTAGATCATGTCTTCAGGTTGCAAAGGTTGGGCTTGTGTAATCTGTTCAAATGCTGATGATGAAGATAAATATTTTATGTTTGGCTTTACTATTTGTGTCATCAGCATGCATTAATCACGTTATTAGATGTTTCATCATTTTCAGTGTTTAGTTATATATATTTGTATAAATTACATATTTATCAATGTAAAATATGTTTCTTATGGAAATAATCAAAATAAATTTAATTAAAAATGTTGTGCATGATTTTGAATGCTTGCTGCATTGTAGACAAATGAGGACTTTGAATTTCCTCTATATTGTTTACAATAACCAGCTTACTGTAATTTATTATTTGAAGTTATAAATGAGAGTTGTGAATAAGGTACTACTTGATATTTTAAGCAATATACTAGTACACACCCTTTTTTTTATCTTGGGAGCGGGTTTAAACTGCCCGAAGCACCGCTACCTTAAGGTATATTGTACTTACCTCCCTGATCTAGTCAAAGAGCACCTTCCCTCTTACCAGGTTTAGGAGCTTCCTGACTAGTGTTTTACCTTCAGCATCCACCAGAGCTGTACTATCACCAAAGAGGTTGAAGTGCTTCTCGGCAAGTGCTTCACATCTATAAATGATGTGTGTGGCAGTCTCCAGTTCTTGCCCGCATAATCTGCACACTGGTTCATCTTTGTAGATACCCATTTTATGCAGATGTTTTCTTAGTCCACAGTGTCCCGTGAGTAGACCTGTGGCTATCCTCAATTCCTGCCTAGACAGATAGATGAGACTCTCCTGCAGCTCCAAGGAAGGTTTCCTAAGGGTTAGCTTACTGTGTCTCATCCCTTCAGCCCTGATCCAGTGCTCACAGTGTCTTTCAGCCATCCACCTTCGCACTGCAATCTTGACCATGGATTTGGAAATACCTACCGCCAGCTCCGGTCCGGCTCTGCTCAGATTTGAGAGGAGTCGAAGACCCCTCTCTGGCCAGCGCATCTGCGGCTTCATTTCCAAATATTCCCTTATGCCCTGGCACCCAACCTATCTTGATTTGATTGTACCTTGCCAGGGCTTCTAGGTTATTTAGGCACTCCGTGACTATGGCCGAGGTGACCACATGTCCGTTTAGTGCCTTAATTGCTGCCTGACTGTCAGAGAAAATAGCAATCCGGGTCCCGTGTATTCCCCTTCTCGCTATCTCTCCCAAACAGGCATTTATAGCATATATTTCGGCCTGAAAGACAGAGGTATGCCTCTCCAAGGAAAAAACTAGTTTTACCCTTGGGTTTTTACAATACACCCCCGCTCCAGTGCCGAAGTCCATCTTGGAGCCATCTGTGTACCAGATCTGAGCACCCGATGTTACTGACCCTGACCATTCCATCATAGTTTGGTGGGCCTGGTCAGGTGCAAACGTCCGAGTAATGTGGTCATTGCCCATTTCCAAGACGGGTTCTTTGACCATGCACTCGATACTCATATGTCCCGAAACATCTGGGAGATTAGCCCAGTTGTTCGAGTTACGCAATCTCCATGCCGCCAGCCTCGCCTCTCCCCTAAGGACAAGCTCAAGGGGAGGGAGGTTAAGCATTACTTCCATTGCTGCACCAGGTGTAGTTGACATCGCTCCCAGTGTGCACAGACAGGCCAATCTCTGGATAGAGCTCAGTTGAGCTCTTGTCTGTGCCTGGTTGGCCTTTGTCCACCACACCAGAGCTCCATAGGTAATCATAGGTCTTATCACCCTCAGATACATCCAGTGCATCATTGATGGCTTCAGTCCCCATTTCTTACCCACCATTCTTCTCACTGTCATCAGGGCCCTTTTGGCCCTGTTAACTGTCCTCTCAAGATGTGGGTTCCAGGTGAGTTTCCTGTCCAGAGTAACTCCCAGGTACTTCACCTCCCCCACAAACTCAAGGTATTCACCAAACAAGCGAGGCATCCTGGTCGTCAGATCTTTTCGCTGTCTGGTGAAGTTAATAAGAGCAGTCTTTTTCCGATTTACCCTAAGGTTCTCCTTATTACACCACTCTTTAATGAGTCGTAGAGGATTTCTGATTACCTCTAGGACTGTATCAGGGAATCTGCCCAGGATCAGAACAACTATGTCGTCCGCATATCCCAGACAGAAGTACCCTTGTTCATTCAGGAGTTCAATAAGGTTGTCAACCACTAGGCACCACAACAGAGGGGAGAGAACCCCCCCCCCCCTCTGTGCACAGCCTAGACTTGTCTCCGCCCTTCTGACCTCCCCTGCCACCTCTACAGAAATGCTTCTGTTTGTTAACATGGAACTTATCCAGCCACAAGTGGTCGCATCCACTCTATGATGTCTTGCACCATTTACCATCGTCTCCACTGAGGGGTTATTGAAAGCCCCTTCAATGTCGAGGAAGGCACCAATGGCACAACCTATCTTAGCGATCATTTGCTCTATCCTACCAACCACTTGATGGAGAGCTCCCTCGCAGGATTTCCCCGGTTAATAAGCATACTAGTTCCAATGCATTGGTTTTATGGCCAAAGCACCCCCCCCCCCTAATATGCCTATCAACCAGTTTTTCAAGTCGCTTGAGAACAAAGCACATGAGAGTAATAGGTCTGTATCCTTTCCCTTCCGATTGGTTACTGGTGGGCTTAGGTATAAAGACCACCTTACTAGATTTCCAGGCTGCAGGCACATGCCCTAGAGCAATGCTTAGCCTGTATAATTTAGTAAGTACCAGCACCAGCATATCCATTTCCTGCTGCAGCAGCACAGGATAGATCCCATCTGGACCTGGAGATTTGTAGGGTTTAAATGTGCCTATAGCCCATCTTCCCTTTGTGGAGTTACTATCCTCCTTGCCACTTCCCAGTCCTCCCACTTACCACATCTTGTGGAGGGTTTGGCAAATGGTTCAGTGTCTGATCCCCCAAGTTTCCTCAGAGTACTGCAAGGGAAATGTGTTCTGATTAATTCTTCCACAGTTTCCCCTGCAGTTTTTGTTATATTTCCCAATGGGGTTCTTTACATCCCACCGGGTTAACTGGGTCCTTAGAGAGCACTTTATGCAGTTGTGCCCCTTCCTGAGTTTTGTCAATCTCTTGACAAAACTCCTTCCAGGACTTCCTGCGTGCTTCTCTAATTGCTCTGTTGTATTCAGTTAGTGTTTTCCTATACTGGTCCCATTCCCCATTCTTTTTTGCTCTATTAAAGAGTCTGCTGGTTGTCTTCCGAAGTTTGGCTAGCTTCTTATTCCATCATGACGGATCCCCTACTTTTCTCCCCTCACTGAGAGGGCAGTTATCAGTAAAGGATTCTACTATAGCCTCGCCAACCAATGTGGCAGAGTCTTCTAGCTCTCTCCTCCCACCATACTCCAATCCAGCCTCCTCAATCCGAACACCCAGGTCTCTCCTGTAGGGGTCCCAGTCTGTTTTTCTTGGATCCCTGATTGGCCGAAGCATGGCTGGATTGAGGGAGATATCATACCTAATATGTCTGTGGTCAGAAAAAGACGGTTCATCCGACACATGCCAATTTAGTACATACCTAGCCATCTGGTTCGATGCCACCATAATGTCCAGGACCTCCCGTCTGGCCCTAGTGACAAACATCGGCTCTTCCCCCTGATTTAAGACTAGTAAATCCTTAGAGCTAAGATAAACTAAAAGTTCCTCACCTTTAGTGTTGGTACCTTTACTTCCCCATGAAGTGTGATGGGAGTTAGCATCCATCCCCACCAGCAGCTCCTCATCCACAGCCCCGCAGTGCTCGACCAGCCTCCTCAGCTCTTGTGTTGGTAGAGCCCCCGCGTAGTCAAAGGGAAGATATGCCGTGGCCAGGTTCAGCCTTACACACCCTTTAGGTTCAATAGTTTTCCTATGTATTTAAAAATACTCTAGAATCCGCATTTGTACAGGAGTTTCAGAGATTACTCCAGGTCACCCAAGCAACTTGAAGTTAACAAATGTACCAATTGATGTTTTAAATATTCAAGTTTCTAAACTTAGCGTACACGTAGTCTTTCTGCCTTTTTTTGCACACAAAATAGATGACAATGATTTATTTGTAGTCTCGTAGATTAAATGCCTATAGAAACTGTAACTGGTATGATTTATACACTCTCTTCTATATAATATGCTAAGCAGGGAAGATACACTTTTGGATCTTGTGGTAAGATGTGTAGATTTTGCATGGCTATAATATTAACATAAATCTTGTTAACCATTTAGTTGTCATATATTTCCCACAGTTTTAGTAGGTAAACCGAGACCTATTGGTAATTTGAATTCATACAAACAAGTTCTTCTTCAAATATTGTATGGCAATTTCTTATTGTTTTGGAAGCTAACGGTTTTAAATTTTACTTGACTCTAAATATATTTCGCACAGAAGGAATAGCCTTATTTTATTGACTGAGCCAATCAATAATCAAACAGATAATGGTTTTTAATAATATATATTTCCTTTTATTATTTATAGCACAATAGTGAATTAATGCATTTTTAACCTGCGATTGGTCGCGCCGTTAGGGGAGCCCTAACAAAAATAGCCAGTGTAAGAGAAATTTTTTATTCTTTTACACTACAGTTTTGATGAGATAGCTATGTGTTGTTGACCTTATTTGACATATTTTTGGTGTTAATCTCATGACTAAGCGTTCTGCAGCGATGTGGGTTGGGGTAAAGTGTCGCACCACTGTTCAGTTAGGGCAGTCCCAACAGTGTAACCATTTGTGTCACAGTTTTTAGCAGTGTGTTTGATTTTGGGCCCAATCATAATCAAACACTTTTGGTTTCATACATTCCAAAAAAAAACAAAAATGTCATAATGTTATCAATATTATACTTGGATGATGAAATCGATCATGAAACAGGAAATTCATTCAAACGTTCTCCAACTTATCAAAGGGAGAGTTGATGTTGTTGATAGAATGAAGAAGGAATACTCAGTAAAAAGAGTGAGTAACTGATAAACCAATGGCCAATATTCAACAGATTATTAAACCTGACAACAATTAATGTCCAGATTATATAGGTATAAGGATACCGGAACGAACCCAGTATTGATAGAAGAATATTCATCCCTGTGTTACCAAAGGCAATCGCAAGCCTCATTTTTTAAAAGAGCTCCAACTGAAAATTTGTACATACCGCTCAAGCAGAATATAAAAAATATAACTGGTCAAGATTGTCTTATCAAGAGTCAAAATTCACATAAGTTTGTTACGAAATTATGTAGTGTTTTTAAAAAATTTATTTTTACCAGTATAAATTATTTTAAAATTTATTGATAAAACTCTTCATGGAAATTCAAGGACTACTGTTACAATATATAATTGTTTGAAATGGAATTTCAAAGAATTTGGTTTTATTTTAGAAAATCTTGTAGGAAAGGCACTGCGATGTGCATACTGTCATTAAGGAAGAACCGTTTACAAAACACAAGGGTTATGAATGTAACAGATCAATCTGCAGGTCTCAATTTGCATGATGTGCTATGGAGAAAATTAAAATGACAGATAGTGTACTAGGCATCGCCTCGTTTCAATTCCCTTCATCTGAACATTTCCTGTAATTTTAAATATTTTCTTTCTGCTAAACTGTGCTAAAATTTGTAAATTACATATTTCTTAACAATTTTGTACCTAAAAGTTCAGTTTTAAATGAAAATGATTGCTATGTAATGAGTTTGTAAATGTTAGCGATTCCCCTATACCCGCAACTATTTACATTATAAAACAGGGCCGATCAGGGGTTAATATTTCTTATAAGGGAAATTTGAACATCCAGTGATTTCTCGGTCTTTGTTTATCTACTATATAAATTTTCTTGGGAATCTCAGTACTTGAAAATTATTAATACTTATATAAATTGATTATTTACAAAAAAATTAGCTGATTTATGAATACATTAAAACTTTTCAGAAAAATTTGCACTATTTGGATGACAAGCCTGTTTTCCCAAGAGATCGAGCATGTGCTGAAGCTTGGTAAGAATGTATTTATAAATCAGAGATACTAAAGAAGGTGTACTA
Source organism: Prosapia bicincta (assembly GCA_036971475.1). Lineage (NCBI taxonomy): Eukaryota > Metazoa > Arthropoda > Insecta > Hemiptera > Cercopidae > Prosapia > Prosapia bicincta. Next base: position 30,790,805 of record JBAIZL010000009.1, on the reverse strand, counting down.
GAGTAATTTTATAGACAACCATATATTCATCATACTTTTTTCTTCAGGCCACTTTAACATAAAAAATTCAAAATATAAAAGTAATCCAAATTCTAGGAGAATGCTTTAAAGTCTGCAGCTAAAATTGATGATTATTAAACAACAATAACTTTTGCTACAAACATTCTTGATATACATTTCGCTAACACAGTTAGCATCATGAATGTGTAAATATTTGTATCAAGGGTTATTATTGTTTAATGCTTAATATTACACTACTGTACTATGAACAGAACATGTCCATGGGAAAAAGACAAATTTTACATATGCTGCAATGATGTCATGGAAAACTGTTGAATTGGATAGGTTGTCAGAAGTAACAACATAACTTGTAGAATACAATAACATGTAATGGCATTTTAATGCACAATTAGTGGAAAAAGGTTAATTATATTAGAATTGTTGTGCTTGGTTAGACAAATTGAAATAGAATTTGAAAGTAGTTACAGTTTCTCATAACTATCTTTAAAAATAGTATAGACTTATAAAAAGCATTCTTGTAATGATTAAGCGCTTTCACTAATGTCAAAATGTAACTAAATTCTCAAAGTAACTGTATTTTTAAATAAAAAACAGCACTATTTGGTGAATATTTAAAACAAAATAGTTTCTGATTTCAGAGTAAGGGAAATAACATGTTATATTAAATATTATCCTTCTTATACATTTTTCTGCCTTTCTTAGCATTACTATATTTTCCTTTGTTGCTATGTATAGGAATGACTCCATTTCCAAAAATTAAAGAGTACTATCTAATTTTTGAAAATGGAATGATTCCGAAACGCATCAACAAAGGAATATATTGTTATAAGAAAATCAAAAAAATGTACTCGAATGTATACAAATATTGTTTTTATTTCCATTTTTTGTACAAAATTACAATGAATTTTAAAACTATCTAAATTTAGTTCTACATTATAGGTCTACTGGAGGATGCGAAGCAGAAGAGGAGGCGAGATTACAGTGGATTGAAAAGGAACAGAATGTAATTCGACAGAGTGTTAATTGTGAGTATTTGGCAAAATTAATTGTATTAATAAAACTAATATTAAAAATATTATTTTTTAGTTTTAACTTATAATTGACTAGCACAAACAAAATATTTTCTGATTTTTTTAAAAATTGCCTGTAATTGTGAAAATTGTGTGATAAAACATTCTTACATGAAAAATTTATATCATAAATTGCAAAGTATGTAAGTAAAGTAATTAAAATAATATATATATATATATATATATATATATATATATATATATGTATATATATATATATATATATATATATATATATATATATATATATATATATATATATATATATATATATAGGAATTTTTGGACTAGATAGCAGACTGACAGACTTACCTAGTGGTAATAGTCCAAAACTGCAATCTCTTTGAAATAAATAAATAGACACATATAAAAACTTACCACACTATTGAAATATTTTGATCACACAATGATCTTTGTCAATCAAAAAAGAGAAAAAGATCATTGTGTGTTCGAAATTTCAATAGTGTGATAAGTTTGTATATGTGTCTATTTATTTATTTCAAAGAGATTGCAGTTTTGGACTATTACCACTAGGTAAGTCTATCAGTCTCCTATCTAGTCCAATATATATATAGTGTCTGTATTTTATTTATTTGGTTAATATATAGGAAATATTTTATTTCATATTCATGTTTAATAAAATGTTTTTTTTTAGCTCTAATACAAATGAGAGATAAGCAAATAAAGCAAAAATCTGAAGCAATGAGAAAAGCAATAGATGTTGCCACAAACAAAGAATGTGATTACACGGTATGACATATTTAAATACTGCATGAATTTTCCTATTTTAAATATATTTAGGCTATTGTTAAACTATCTATTATTAGACTTTTTTTAATAAGATTTTAAGAAATTAAACAGATGTTGTGTATGAAGACTTTACAAAAAAATTAAAACTCAATGGCTACAAAATTCATATTTGATTAAAATTAATTATTTTAGAAAGATTTTATAACCTATAATTTCACAGATAATGTTGGAAATGGAAGTTTTTATTTAAACTGAACACTTGAACATATATTACCTGTAGTAGCACTTAATTTTTTGATTATTTAGGTCAGCCGTTTTAGTCTGAGTTGACAATGGGCCACATCTCCCGTAAAGGCTGTCCTCAATAATCAAGTGTAACATACTGACATATGTTCTAAGTGGTTTTAATAAAAAAATTAGTGGCTCAAGTGAAGATGGAATCAAATGATATTTCATTTTTTTGTATCACAAAATGTTGAACTGAATTAAAGTTGACACCACAATTTTTTTGTCAGTGATCCACAATATTGTTACATCTTTTGTTGTTTCATTTATTTTATGGTTAAATGGTATTGAAATGTAAACTCTATGATTTAAATAATAATAATGACTTTTTTCACAGATAATAGAAGCAACAGACAATTCAGAGTCATCAGATTCAGAAAGTAAGGAGGAAAACATAAAAATGGATGAAATAAGACTTCCATGGACATGTGATGAAAGAGGACAGGGTGAACCATTTTTAATTGAAGTTAGTCAAGAAGAAAATAAAAAGTCAGAACAAGGTCAGGGTGAAGCGCATTTAATTACACAAGCTTGTATATGTTCAGAAGAAATATCTACCTCAAAAGAAGAAAAAATGTTTGAAAAAGATGATAAACTTAATAAAACATTGTCTAACTCAGATATAAATCAGTTAATTAGTGAAGAAGAAATATGTTGTGAAAATGTATATAATAATAAGCAAAGTACATATTTTGAAGAATCACAAGACACAGGCACTAAAAAACTTTCATTAACTAAAAGCAAAGAGCTTAGTCAAGAATTATCATGCAATAAAACTGATGATTTGAAAGAACCTTTATTAAATCTAGAAATAGAGAAGAAAGAACTCTTTAAAGTTAATAAGGGAAAGAATAAAGAACCAGAAAAATACCAGAATGAAGAACAAAATAATGTATTTTCTGAGGAAATTTCTACCTTGAAAGTAGAAATAGTTGATAACTTGCATGCCAAAGATAATGCAATACTAGTTGAAGAATTAATAGATAATGTATTAATTGAAGAAGTACCAAAAATTACAACGATTCCTGACAATCCAGTTCATACACAAAATTACACATTTGTAGAAGAATTAAAAAGCCAATGTATTGAAAACCAATCTGGAATTGGAAAGATTCAGCTCAAAGAAAAATTATCAATCAGTAAAACGGAAGAATTTGAAGAAAATGAGATTGAAAAAGAATCACACATTGTAGAGTTAACTGGAAATAGATATGAACCATTAAGCAATGAACATTCAATGCATGAAATTATAGCAGAATTACCCAATAAAAAACAAAATAATCTTTTGGAAAATTTACAACAATCAGATGATAATACATTTTCAAAAGAAATTCTACATACTAAAATAAGTTCTAGATGCGATGAAGAATTAAAAAATAAAGAACAAAAATTTATTGAACAATCATATTCTGAAATAAATAAATCTATTACAATATTACCTAAAAAACAAAAGGATAAAGTTGATGACAAATTGCCTAGAATAAAAAATAAAACTGGTTTAGAGACTGTAAAAGATTCGTTGTTAGAATGTGATGAATTGTCTAATAATGTTACTGACCCACTGAAAATGAACATTAGCAAGGATCTTGTAGAATGCCATAAACACGATGGAAAAGATCTCAATCATACTTTATACCAAGAACAAACTGCAACTAATTTTATTAGTACTACTGATGCAAAAAAAGATCTATCTGTTAACAATACAGATTTTAAACTGGATAAACCTAATGAAATGAATGACTGTGATCAACCAGAAATTGTAAGACACATTAATTGTACTTTAGAATTACAAATTGTATCTGAAGTCCAAAGCGATTAATTTGTTTTAGATGATATAAAAATTAATTAGTTTTCACATTAATTCAAATATGGACTGTATAAATTTTGTAGAAGAAAAAATTAGCTGAAAATAATGACCAACCCATTTGAATAAAAAAAAACCAACATATCAAATTATAGAACGTTTTACTCCATCTTTTATGTCTAGAATAAAATCAGAATGATTAATTTAGATTACTCAATATTGTTACATTTTAAAAATAAATTACTAAAATTTGAAATCACCATACAAAACAACTATTATATCTATAAACAAATTTTACATCAGTATTCAAGGCACTCTTTGCATGTGAAATAACTGCATATACGGATAAAACAAGTAATATATATATTTTTAATTTGAAGTAAATTCTTACATAATCAAGAACAAAAATGTTATTTTAGTTTCTTTTAATTTTATAATTATACATATGTATATAAGTTTGTCAGAATAATAATACTGTGGCAAAATAGAGAGCAAATTTCCTTGCAATTTTCCTTTCTATGTATGGTGTTGAACTATTATATTTGTTTGATACTATTTATACGCTTTCTTCTTTTTTGTTGCTTGCATTGCATTGTAGCTTCTTTACGCTTTCCTTTAGCTGTTTGCCATTGTACGTTTGTGAAGCAAGGTTCGATAGCGTTGATCCAATTTGTTTATTTTATTCTTTTCATTCATTTTTAATCCTAGAGCATTATTTATGATTTTGTATGGTAAGCATGGCAACAATTTGAGGTTGTATAAGAGGTTTCGACAACTAGATGGGGGGGGGGGGGAATTCATATTCATCATTGAGAAGTATAATACAAGTTATGGAAAAGTTAGCATAACGCCAAAGCTTGCTAGACTTCGAACACGAAGATACTCAGTTTGAATCAGACCTGAACCCCCAAATTTTTATAATCTAATTCATAAATAAATAGTTGGAAAATTTTAATAACATCTATTGTCATCCACTACAGGTTTTAAAAAATGTATTTGAACTTGATCGAATAAATTGTAACGCTATTAACAATTGAAAATTTGTACAAGATATATATCAGGAGAGGGTGAGCTAATAGAAGGAATTTAATAAAATAGTTAATGGTTTTCTTAGATATACTTGCCGAGATTATAATTATTCTATAATTAATTAATGTAATAACTATAATTCTTATGAATCACTTAAATAATAGTTTATGACTTCCGAACTTTTTAGTAAATTTCTTGCTGAGACATGTCTCAGTAAGTTTTAACAAATTTACTAAATTTAAAGTTCGGAAGTCATAAACTATTGTTTAAGTGATTATAAGATTCACCGAACGTAATGGACTACAAAATTCTATAATTCTTATTTAGAATATGGTACAAATTCGCTTTCTAAAAAAATATCCATAATGATTTGAATATAATCTAGTAAAAAATTAGCTACAAAATTCAACATTAAAAAAAAATTTTCATACAATTATTAGGATGAAAATGTTGAATAATAATTAATCATTTAAGGAGTATGACTGATGTTACGAAATGAGTAAGGTCGAGCAACACTCTTTGAAAATACAGCGGAAACAAGTAAGGATTTTTACAAAATCTTTTGTAGATCTCATTTGTAACGACAAGGTACTTTGATGGTCAGTTTAAGCACCTTGTAGTAGACCCAGTTGATTTTTTTTTTAAAATTGTCCTTGGTTTTTGTTTTATTGAAAAGTTTAATATTTGAGTCAAATGTTCGACATCATGGAAAGACAATGACTAACTGCAATAATTTTATTTAACTCTCGCTGAACAATGAAGAATGAAAAAGGACAGTAGAAGATCAATGCAATTTAGCCACTCTATTTATAGAGATTGTTACTCTCCACACCTGGACCAGACTTCACAAAGTCAACCCTGTAATGATAGAAAGTCATATTTGTTCTCTTCTTAACAAATCATTTGTTTAAAAAATTCAGCTACAGTTTTCTCCAAAACATTGTAGCAATTGTCTTAATATTAAGCCTCCACTTAGATATTTCCTGGATATCTATTGAGCCATCCATTAAAGTTACAAACTATAGGTATAGTTTTAACGTTTTTGTTTTGCCTATAGTTATATTCCTAGAAGAGTGAATTGTTCCACTTTATTAATATTTCATCAGTCCTTCCAGTTTATGTTAGTTTTTACAAAGCACGCATATTGTTATTATCCAGTGGCTTGCCAAGCGAAGTCCCAGTTAATAACTTCAGAATGGGATCTCCAGTGGCCAGATAGGCTATGTCCCAGTTAATAGCTTCAGAATGGCATCTCCAGTGGCCAGATAGGCTATGTCCCAGTTAATAGCTTCAGAATGGCATCTCCAGTGGCCAGATAGGCTATGTCCCAGTTAATAGCTTCAGAATGGCATCTCCAGTGGCCAGATAGGCTATGTCCCAGTTAATAACTTCAGAATGGGATCTCCAGTGGCCAGATAGGCTATGTCCCAGTTAATAGCTTCAGAATGGCATCTCCAGTGGCCTGATAGGCGATGTCCCAGTTAATAACTTCAGAATGGCATCTCCAGTGGCCTGATAGGCGATGTCCCAGTTAATAACTTCAGAATGGCATCTCCAGTGGCCTGATAGGCGATGTCCCAGTTAATAGCTTCAGAATGGCATCTCCAGTGGCCTGATAGGCGATGTCCCAGTTAATAACTTCAGAATGGCATCTCCAGTGGCCTGATAGGCGATGTCCCAGTTAATAGCTTCAGAATGGCATCTCCAGTGGCCTGATAGGTGATGTCCCAGTTAATAATTTCAGAATGGGATCTCTAGTGACCTGCCAAGGGATGTCCCAGTTAATAACTTCAGAATGGCATCTCCAGTGGCCAGATAGGCTATGTCCCAGTTAATAGCTTCAGAATGGCATCTCCAGTGGCCTGATAGGCGATGTCCCAGTTAATAGCTTCAGAATGGCATCTCCAGTGGCCTGATAGGCGATGTCCCAGTTAATAACTTCAGAATGGCATCTCCAGTGGCCTGATAGGCGATGTCCCAGTTAATAGCTTCAGAATGGCATCTCCAGTGGCCTGATAGGTGATGTCCCAGTTAATAGCTTCAGAATGGCATCTCCAGTGGCCTGATAGGCGATGTCCCAGTTAATAGCTTCAGAATGGCATCTCCAGTGGCCTGATAGGTGATGTCCCAGTTAATAATTTCAGAATGGGATCTCTAGTGACCTGCCAAGGGATGTCCCAGTTAATAACTTCAGAATGGCATCTCCAGTGGCCAGATAGGCTATGTCCCAGTTAATAGCTTCAGAATGGCATCTCCAGTGGCCAGATAGGCTATGTCCCAGTTAATAGCTTCAGAATGGCATCTCCAGTGGCCAGATAGGCTATGTCCCAGTTAATAGCTTCAGAATGGCATCTCCAGTGGCCAGATAGGCTATGTCCCAGTTAATAGCTTCAGAATGGCATCTCCAGTGGCCTGCCAAGCGATGTCCCAGTTTATAACTTCAGAATGGGATCTCTAGTGGCCTGTAAAGGAATGTCCCAGTTAATAACTTCATAATGGCATCTTCAGTGGCCTGCCAAGTGATGTCCCAGTTAATATTGTTGATAGGTTCTTGGCAAATATGCATTTTGCAGTAAATAGATTAAAGAGAATGTCATAGAGTGAAAAATAATTTACCTGATCATCCAAAATATTAGCAAAACATTTTTTTATTTTCAAGGATCTAAAGGTAATATCAGAAATACAAAAACTGAACTTGAATATTATAATTTATTTATTGTAGTTGACATTAACCCATACATAAATATTGAAATCTTGTTGCTGTTCATGAAATATAAAGAACACAATAGATCTAGTAAACAAAATAAAGAACATTGAAATCCCTCATAACTCAACCTTGGCATCGTTTGACATCACAAACCTATATACCAATATCCCAGTCACAGAAACACTAAACATATTACGAGACAATCTAAGACTTAACAACACTCCAGAAAATATCACAAAAGAAATCATACACATTTTGAACACCATTATACAACAGAACTACTTCACTCACAACAACAAATATTACAGACAGAAACAAGGCCTACCAATGGGTTCACCGATTTCAAGCATTCTCGCAGAAGTATTCCTACAACACATAAAACAGAATAAAATCATAAATAACAACAAACACGCAGATAAGATAATATATTGGCACAGATATGTAGATGACGTTATAATCCTATACCGAGGAAACATAAGACAATGCCAACAACTCCAAACACATATAAATAAAATACACAAAAATATCCAGTTCACTGCAGAATTTGAAAACAACAAAACATTGATTTTCTTAGACATCACCATAACAACAAATCAAAACAAGCATGAATTCAACATATACCACAAGCCAACCATGACAGACACATTGATACATAATTCATCGAACCACCCAATACAACATAAACACGCAGCATTCAAACATTTACTACACAGACTAAATAAAATACCTATGTCCACAACTAACTACACAGAGGAACTAAATACAATCAAATATTTAGCTCACAAAAATGGATATGACAATTATTTAATAGACAAACTACACAGAAAAATACTCACAAGAACAGTAACAACAACACAAACACGAACACAAACAAATTCATCACCCTCACATACATAAACAAACTCACAAATAAGATAGCACACCACCTCTTAAAAGCAGGATACAATGTAGCTTACAGATGAACAAATAAAAGCCAAACGGCTATCAGACACAGCCTTAATAACAATACCAACACATACAATAACCCAGGATTATACAAACTAAAATGCAACAACTACAATAAGTTCTATATTGGACAAACAGGCAGATCTTTTGCCGAAAGATATAAAGAACACAAAAGTGCACTGCACACTACTATTGAATCCACCTTCGCAAATCACCTCATGGACACTAAACACTCATGCAAAAGTATGGAAAATAACATGAGCATCCTCCACACATGCAACAAAAGGCCATCAATTAAACACACTAGAACAATTTGAAATATATAGACATAGCAACACACACAAAAATGACATCTTAAATGAACAAACACGGCACAGATCACACATACTTTCCGATCACATCACTTCTAACTTTAAAAAAAATGGTACCGAGGAAGCACAACAGCAGCATTCCTAGTGGTAAAAATAAGAGACTGAATTAGTCGTAAGACGAAAACGTTACCTCCAAGTGTAAGTTAACAATTAACAACTTTTAGTTAACAAATGTCTGGTCGCAAGTAATAGCAAAAGTGCAACATAAATATTATAAAGGAAGGTTTTAGTCAAAAAAAGAGATACAAGACAGATTCATGTGTTCAGTTATTTTATTCCTTCTATTATTTTTAGGAAGAAGTCCTAACAAAACAAAATAAAAATTAGCTTGACCATTCCCTATTAATTAGTAACTTTTATATAGCGTTCTAACATAAAATATTGAAATAGCTTTTTTGCAAAGTCATGCACTCTACAGAAAAATTGTTTAAAAATCTACCCTGTTGAATTTAATTTTTTTTCTGTGTTTCTAATAAATGTCAGAACAGAATATTTACTTTTTTTCATATTCTAGTTCTATTATTTGATCCCACAAAGCCATAGCTTTACTTGACAAATAAATTATTTCAACTTACATAATACCCTGTAGCAATTAAATTTTGAATTTTCTCATGATAAAAATATAAAATAGATATTCAGGCTTTCGAAAAATAACGATACAGAATCTAAAATAATTATATAGTACCCTCGATAATACGAGTCCTGATATTTCGAGCCTATTTTATCATTTTGAAAGAAAATGTTAAATCGTGTTTGCAAGAAATTTGTAGTCATACGGAATGCAAAGGAAATGAGTGGGGCTTTCAAGAAATGTTTATATCAATATGGTATGCAAATGAAATGAGTGGGTCTTCCAAGGAATGTTTATATCAATATGGTATGCAAAGGAAATGTATCAGGCTTCCAAAAAATCTTCATATAAGGACCTATAAACTTATTTAATGCATTTTTAATTACCTATACTATAAGGGCTTATTAAAACTCCTATTTTTCCTAATGTACAGGAACATATTTCCGTATAATCCGAGCTTTTGGTAATCCTAGGGGGTCTCTATCCCATCTACCTCAAATCATTGAGACTCTACTGGATATAAAGGTGCGTCAGCATAACTTCCTTTCTTCAAAACGCAATAGAATCCCTCCTAAGAAACATAAATTTATATTTTTTTTATAATGTGGGTACATACCTAAAGTTTTGAAAAACCAATCCGCCATTTTGAAGGTGAAGTCCGCCATTGTCGATACACCGAGTAAACCAATTTCTGGCGTTTCTCATGACCCTTGCCAGCATAGCAGGGCTTATGTTGGCAATTTCTTTGTGGATGTTGGTCTTCAAAACTTGTACGATCCTGTGCAAATAGTCATCCAGTGCACTATTCAGATCACCCATCATTAACAATTTTAGGAAGTTACTACTATTACATGAAGACTGTCTCAGTATGACCCTTTAAAAAAAGTTCATGAATACCTTGAAACTTTAAGCAATCTTCCGGAGAATTTGTGTTTTGATACTTGTTCATGATGTTTTTGGATTGAAATTCTAAGTGTAGTTGGGCAAGAAAGACAGTTGTTTTGGTTGATGCAGCCATAACCTTTTAACTATAATTTTTTCCTCAAATTTAAAATTATTAGACAGGAAGTGAGGTATCTTTATGATACGCGGCAATGCTAAACAAACAGGCCAAATACATTGGCCCCTTAAGTAGTTAGTTCTCTATCATTTAGCATCACTATTGTTTGCAACCAAAACAAACTGGCTTTTAGTTAACATTTGTAGAGCCTGACTTGTTGGGTCCTTATGGGGGAGCTGCCTCTGGAAATAAGTGATATATATAGGATTATGGGGTGACTGTGTAGTAATTATTGGAAAACAAATAGAGAGCAGTCAATATAGATTTTAAAGACGAAGGGGAAAGGTGACTAGCAATATTCATTTAAGCATAATAAATGGGGGAGGGGGGGAGAATGTAGTTTTAAAAATTATTCTGACATTTACATTTATGCTGATTTTTTTTAAAGAATCAAGGCCTGACTATGCAACCTCTCCAATGAACTCAAATTTTTACTACAAATAAAAAAAAAGATGAAAGAATTGCTATATATATCCATTATTATTCTGTTGCAGTGACTTTATAGTTATTTTGTTAATTGTAAACGATTCGACAATGGTCAAGTGACCGAAAAGTGCCTCATCACATAAGGTAAACATAATGGCACTTAGTGGTGGAATAATTGTTTACGATTACCAAAATAACTTTATATATCTTGTACAAATTTTCAATCATTGATAAAATACTTTTTTATTCATCTACTCAAGTTCAAAAACATTTTTTTAAATCTATAGTGAATGACAATTATTGTTAATAGTTTTTTCAAAATTTTTATTAAAATTTAAAAAGTTGGGGAGTATAGATCAGATTCAAACTAAATGACTTCATATTTGAAATCCAGTTTTCTTGCACCGAGGCAACTTTCCCATAGTGGGAAATGTATTTCTCAAAGACGAATATAAATCTTGTTTTAATCCCAACTGGTTGTTGTTGAAACTTCCATTGCACAACCTTAAATAGTTTTCATGGTTACCACACAATATTATAAATAATGATCTAGGATTAAAAATGAATGAAAACAAACTCGATTATTGTCTCAGTTAACAACTTCAGAATGGCATCTCCAGTGGCCTGATAAGCGATGTCTCAGTTAATAGCTTCAGAATGGCATCTCCAGTGGCCTCCCACGTGATGTCCCAGTTAATAACCTCAGAATGGAATCCCAGTGACCTGCCAAGGGATGTCCTAGTTAATAACTTCAGAATGGCATCTCCAGTGGTCAGCCAAGCGATGTCCTAGTTAATAACTTCAGAATGGGATCTCTAGTGACCTGTAAAGGAATGTCCCAGTGAATAACTTCAGAATGGCACTTCCAGTGGCCTGCCAGGGGATGTCCCAATTAATAACTTCAGACTGGTATCTATAATGGCCTGCCAAGAGATGTCCCAGTAAATAACTTCTGAATGGCATCTATAGTAGCCTGTCAGGGGATGTCCCAGTTAACTTCAGAATGGCACTTCCAGTGGCCTGCCAAGCGATGTCCCAGTTAATATCTTCATAATGGTATCTGCAGAGCCATCTATATTGAATGGGCATCTTCCTTTCCTCTCTGCCTAGTAGATGATGGAAGGATTCGTCATTTGGGTATCTGCAGTGCTCTGGATAACTTCAATAATAATATTACCTTGCTGGAACAGATGAGGCTTGGTGGCATGGGATTAAATGACAGAGCTGTCATATACGGGTGTTGGGCAAGTTCCTTACATGACATTTAATAACAAGAGCTGTCATGTCTGTATGTTGGCTGAGTAATAGTAAGTCTTTTGTTCAAACTATAACTTTACAGCTAAGCTTTTCTCTCAGAGTCAAAAAATCATTAAGCTATCAGCTAGGTTTATTGCAAAACAGAGTGCCTATGAGTTTCTGTGCTAAAATGGTTAAACTTTACTTTTTAAAAAAGTCCATAGCATGATCCTATATACATCACTTGCTCGTCAATGAATTTTAGACACTTATGCTTTAAAATAAAGTGTTTTTATCTTTCATAATCTATAGGGATTTCAACAACCAAAAGCATTTCAAATTTGCCTTGTACAATGTAAGTATACAAAGAATTAATACAATATAATTGGACATGTAACTGCCAAGACTATATTTCTTTAAAGCATCCATTGCTTAATAACAAACAAAATAAGATAACAAAATATAATTTAATGTGTTTTGATAAAAATTAAACCATAATTCACAGTCTTTAACATTCATAAACTATACTTTCAATGCAATTAAAATCTAGTATTTCAATATTCTTAGTAAATTTTAACATTTACAAATCAAATTGTACTACTAGACAAATCAAATTTTGATCACAACTAATGTACACAAATCACAGATACATATTTTCAAACTCTTCCATACTTATTAAGAACAAAGGCACCATTTAATATTAAACAACTACAATCATTATATGTGCAATACCTAAATAGATCTAAAAATATACACAAAAATGTTAAGTTTCACATATATTTTTCTTACTAAAGATTTATATGCGCGAGGAAAATAATTTATTTTTGTCATTTTATTCAAGGCTTCTCAAAATATCGTTTCTATGTATTCCTAGTATACCATTTGAATTAGTTAAATAAAGTGATACAAAGAGATGGGAGATATTAAAAGATAAGACATGTTTAGCAAAAGGTTTAAAAGTTCTAATGAACTCTGTTTATTTTGGTGTGTAGGTGTTTTTAGTTGTGATGGATGTTTTAAATGCTACTTTGTATTTAAGTTTGTGGAAAGAGGAAGGTATTTTTTTTATGTGTTGTCGTGATATGTACTTTTGTTATGTTGTGTGTATTGTTTTTTACGCATTATGTTGTCTATCAAGGTGTGTTTGTATTCGTATAGGCTATCTATATTATTGTGTTGAGTTTGTTTATTTTGTCTTCATTGCTCATAGGTATGTTGATTAGCCTGTGTATCTTGGAGTGGAAGGCACCATTGTGTGGGGTGATTGGTCGTGTTGTGTATAACTCTGCCAGTGATGGTGGGCTTCCTGTGTGTTTGTTGTTTTGTTTGATGCGATCTAGGAAGTTAATTTTGTTGTTTCCAGTGTTGAGTATGTTATTGTGTAATTTGTTTATGTTACTATTGTATAGAATTAGGATGTCATCTACATATCTGTACCAATATATTATTTTGTGGGCGTATTTGTAGTTGTTTATGATATATATTTATTCTTGATTGTGTAGGAATATTTCTAATATGGTTGAGATGGGGGATCCCATTATTTGTTTAGTATGTAGTATTTGTTGAGTGTGAAGAAATTCCGAGAAGTGATGGTTTCTGTTCGTGTTATTATTTCTTTGCTTGTGTTGTTTTCTATTAACATTTGTTTGAGTATGTTTATTATTTCTCTGATTGGTGTGTTTGTGTATAGGTTGGTTATGTCGAATTATGCTAGTGTGGAGTTACGTGTTTTTCATTTTTTCTGTAAGATCTATGTTATTTTTTAGGCTGGCGTGGTTATGAAATGTGATATTTTTTACTATTCGTCAAGGTGTTTTGTGATTTTTAGTGAAGGTGCTGATGTTATTCATTAGTGGGCGTATTGGAATATCTTTTTGTGTACTTTAGGTAAGATGTTGAATGTTGGTGCTTGTGGTTTAATTTGTGTAAGGCGTTGTTTTTGCTCTTTGTTTATTATTTATTTGTGTGTGAAATTAGTTTCTAGGGTCTGTGGGTGTTTCTGTGATGCCATTGCTATTAAAATATGATAAAACATTTCTTAATTGTGTTTCTTGTACGAGTGATATTGTCTTTGTTTTTATGAATTTTAGGTTATGTTGTCTTTGTTTGTGTTTTAGTTTCATTGTTTTTGTAGTGTGATTGTTTAAGTTATGCATTGTGAATTGTCGGAGGTGTAGCTAGTCGTTGGTGTCTGTGGTTAGTATAGCTGTTTCAAGGTCGAGTAATATGCTAGTGAGTTTTTGAGGCCTTTGTTAAGTAAATCCATTTCTTGTTTGTTGAATTTGTTTATAATTTCTTGTTCTTGTTTATAATTTTTGTTGTGTTAAAAGTAAGTTTGTGAAATGTATATGTGGTGTTAATTTTGGTTTGTATGTGATGCTTGAGTCTGTTAATTTTATTATTTGTTGTTGTATTTTGTGTTTGTTTGTGAATTGTATGACGTTTTCAAGTTCAGTATGGTGTAGTATTTGTGTTAGTTCTTGGTGTAGGTGGTAAAGTTTGGTCAGTCTCTTTATGTGTACAGTCTTTTAATTAAAATATCAAGAACGTTTACTTCATATGTGAAACATAATCTTTCATGAGCAGAGTGCATCCCCTTTACTAACATTTTTAATTAATTCTTAGCAATAATCAGAAAGGTAAGAACATATTTACAGCATTAGATGATTAATTTTTAAAACATTTTTTGAAAATTTTATATATATTGTACTACTTTATCTAATATTATAGGAGAAACAGATTTACCTTTTGGCATCCCATATATTTGTTTATAATATTAATGATTAAATGGAAAACATAGTGAGTTCATTA
Source organism: Prosapia bicincta (assembly GCA_036971475.1). NCBI lineage: Eukaryota > Metazoa > Arthropoda > Insecta > Hemiptera > Cercopidae > Prosapia > Prosapia bicincta. The sequence continues at coordinate 30,775,719 of JBAIZL010000009.1, read as the reverse complement.
GAACTTCTAAATCTTTTACAAACTCCAGTCTTCGGTTAACATGCCTTACCTTTTAATATCTCCCCTCTCTTTCTAATACTTTCTTCAGCTAATTCAAATGGTATACTGGGAATACATAGAAACAGTATCTAGGGAAGCCTTGAATAAAGGGATATATACTTTTAGATCTACTTAGGTATTGCACATATTATAATAATTGTAGTTATTTAATATTTAAATGGTGCAGCTGTTATTAATAGGTATGGAAGAGTTTGATTAAGTATCTGTGACTTGTGTATATTAATTGTGATCAAAATTTGACTTCTCTGGTAGTGTAATTTGATTGGTAAATGTTAAAATGTACATAAGGGTTTAATCTGAAGTAACTTGTGTTGGTTTTTTATTATTTTTGCGGGATTCTAATATTTTCATTGTAATACAATGTACCACTGTGCTCTTTATATTGTATGTTAAAAGTGTTGCTTATGAATGTTAAATACTGAAAATTATGGTTTATTATTAGATTGATAAACTTTTATCTGTTGAAAAGGATTTTTGGATAGAAAATCGAAACATATAGTGTGTTTGTAGTAGCTTGAATTGGTCTGTGATATCATTAATCATTAACCTTAAACATATTAAATGTTATTAACAGACATTAAATAAAGTTTAAGTAAAATAAAATTTGTTAAAAATCTTATAATATTACTAATAAAGATTTTTTGCTACAAGACAATGACTATGGTTGAGAAGAGATATGTCAAGATTAATTTATTTCCACAAAAGATAAATTTATATCAATGTATAACCCTACCATGGTGTTTATTCTCCAGCTGCAATTCTTCACAGTGAAAATTATTTTCTAATTTAATGCGGAGGCCTCACGGAAAATTGGTGTACAGTTGGAAGAAATATACATTATCTCCACCATTATATGATAAATTGGTAGAAAATTAATGCGCAGAAATCAGTTCTGTAAAAAGTTGTATTTTTGTATAAGGAACTAAAATTAGCACATTATGTAAACAATTATTAACAATAATGTCATTAGGTAAATATATTTTTAGTAGATGTGTCTATTAAACTTTAAATAGCGAGTTCAGGATGTTAATGAAAATTTGGCTCTGCAGTCAAAATAATTCTATTTTGCTAGTGCAAGAAAATAATTAGACTTGAGTGAGGTTAAATAAATTTGTGATATTGTACATATGGCTCAAGTTTTTAAGGGATGGGCTGGTTCCTAAATATTTTCTTCCAGTTGTCGATTCTTTCAAGCCTCCAAAATATTGCCAAATAATGAATTTAGTTAACATCGTGGCCATATGAGGAAGCCTTTTAAAAGTTCTGTCTAAATGTAATAGGCTACATAAAACGTTCATCCTTGATTTATAAATAGCAATTTCTGAAAGCATATCGAATAAAAGTGATATACCAACTAGACATGCTTCTGATAGTCTTTGTTGTTGCTTCAAATAATAATTGTTATCTCAAATAGGCATTTGCTTTATTCGTTTAATTCATTCAAAGCAACTAATACATAACACATAGTTAATAACTAATGATTTTTCCAATAAATTAAACTGTACCTGTATCTTAGAAGTTAAAAAAACAAGAATCGGAATCAGTGGAGGACTTTAATCAATGGAGAATTAAGTATCAGAGATTACTTGATATTATTAGAAAGATGATGCCTGAAATCAAGAGTCGGAATTGGGCAATATCAAAGATTTTTATTAGTAACACAGAAAAAATTTTCGCTATCCTGGAATCTTAAAGACCGGCATTATTAAATGAAGCATATTAGAAAAAAATAATTTGTTAAAAATTAATGAGACTACAGAGATGGCAATGTTATAATGATAACAGAGTTGATAGGCCAATAACACTTACCATCTTGTCTAAAGAAGTTTTAACTCGCCATATATTTCTGAAAGTAGGATAGAAAAAAAGGATCAATATTTTAAAGACAAATAGCTTTATTGGACAATGTGAGATTTTTTCTTTTTTTTATTTATTTTTCCTCTTTTTTTAAATAGTTTACAAGACAAATCACAATAAAACACAGTCATTCAGAAGCTAAACAGCACTTTGCAATTTTGCTTTTTACTTTTGTTTGAATCTTTCAAGATTTAATCATATACAAAAAGAGAACACAAACTAAATATTGTTTACTATAATGTATATGCACAAGAAAACAAAGATTACCACATAATATATCCAACTATAAAATGTGGTAAATACTTTTATTTAATTTTAGATCAATCTATAACAATATGATAAATTTGGCAGCAAATAACTTGAAAAAAATTTTCAGTAGTGACTGTTCTCCCAATCAGACAGACCAACCTTTAACATTATCATTTCTTTTATTTGGACGCGGCACAGCTCTAAAAAATTTCCACTTTTAGGTAGAATAAGTCTGGACAGACGATTTATTGACAATTTTCGTCTTAAAATTTTGACTTATAGGGCAAAACAATGTTACTATATCTGTACATACAAGCAAAAAAATTAAAATTGACACAAATAAAAAGCAATTTTCTTTACGTATAAAAAAATCACTTCTATAAGCAGCGATGATAATGCAGCTCGGTCAAGTCCTTCATGTTCAATGGTTTCATACACACCATACTTTCAAAACTACAATATGGTACACAATAATGTGTTGAAATACCTCTGATCCATAAATAAGAAGAGAACACTCACATACAAACTTTACGCGTTTGCAATAGATAGAAACAATTTAAGACCGAGCAAATTTTAACATTTGCCAAGCCTTTAAGAATTAACTAATAATGTACAATGTTACAAACGCCTTTCTTAAGAATGGCTTCTTGTTTATGAGTGGGCAGAGCAAAAATTAAAATCAAGAGAAAAAATAAAGCCCAGCTCAATCATAAACATTTCCAAAACTTTGGGAGCAGACAGCACTTTTAAATAAAATCTTCTAAGAGTTTTTCCTTATGATATGCGATTCACTTAGAAGGAATTAATACAAAATTTTGATAGGTTTAAGTGTAAAAACACCCTGAGCCCAAACGTCTTTAACCCAGATTGCCCTGAATTTTTTTTCTTAGTTTTTTTTTGTTTTTTAGGTGAAATCCATTCATTATATTCCAACAAACTAGAAAAAATTCATTTTCAAAAAATTTGTCCATCAATGGTCTTAAAACATGGCATCCTTCTAGAAGGACGTTAGGTTAATGGGACATCATTTTTGCTTTAATGGGTAATGAATCATTTGTGATAGTAAATATTTTTTATTATACAAAAATCAACTATTTTATGAAAAATGAACATAACAAATGTACAAAAATTAACTATTTTAGGTATCATCGAACAAATACGTATCACTTTTTGAGGTATGAAACAAAACAATCTACATGCAGGGGTATGTCACATTTCATACCCTTCGTTTGTGGTTTTTTTGAACAAGCTCGACACTTCAATTGCTGCTTCTTTCCAGTTGGGTGAGTAGGCAAGCTATACACGAGATGATCTACACCATCATAACGGCTGTCCACGAGTGATGTCTTACTTGGGCGTCCTCGTTGTGAAACCACCCTCTACTTTGACTCCAAAATATTATCAGCAACTCTCCTTCGGAATTCTAAATGGTCCATATTTTTTTGATTCCTTTCGCCTGTAAAGTTGCAAGACACTGTGCTCGCACACGTCTATAAGATAGGCCAGTAAGGGGAAGTACAATTTTTTCCCACGGATCCCACATCTATATAATGAAATATTTTGATAAGCTCTGTCGATCCCACCAATGAACTGATTATACTTGTGAACGACTTGCGGCTGTGTGACTTGGATTTTCTTTTTTCTTTCTCTTGAAAATCTACTCGCTAATGCCTGTGGACGTATGCCGTCAAAATTTGTAGCTATTGTAACTATATTGTTGTCATTTCAAAGTGTTACACTTATTCCCGAAAGATGATCAGTTGAATCCTTTTTTTTTCATTTCCTCTACACTCTTCAAAAGACAGCTCCCATTAATATGGTTTGTCCTGATTGTTCCTGTTCCTTATATATGTCTTTTTTTCATAGCATCCAACAATTCCACACTTGTAAACAAGTTGTCAAAATATACTCGATATGGAATCAGTGGAGGAAGTTCGTCGATGTATGACATGACTACACCGTATCCCATACTTTTTTGAGCAGGTGTTTGCACCCTGATAAGGCTCTAGCCAATCTAAATATCCACTTGAAGTACCTCCACACCAAAATTTCATACTGAAACGAATAGGTTTATCCCTAATAAATTGTTTCGCCCCATGACTGCCGAAATAAGGCACCATAGATTCATCAACCGAATGATTTTGCTCATGTGGGAGGAAATCAATAAATCTTTTATTCAACAAATCTAAGAGAGGATTTTTGCAAATCTATCAGTTTTATCTAGTTCATCATTATTACAAACATGAAGGTTGGACATGATGAATTGAAACCGATCACGCGATATGGCCCCAGCAATAAGCTTGTTGTGTGCATCCCTGTTAAGACTGCCAGTACATATGTTCCGAGGAACTCGAGAGTACCCACTGAGTAATAAAACTCCGATGATAGTTAGTAATTCATCTTCAGTGATATTTCCTAACAAATTGTGTTTCACAGCATATTGATTTGTAAAACGTAATATCATTGAAAAAACTTCATCATCAATAAAATATCGGAAATAATCTAAAGGTCACTTGCCTTTTTCATTTTCACACGTAGATTTCGTTGGCCAAACATTATCAGTTTTCTCTAGCTCTTCTCTTTTTGATTCATATGATCGCGTAACCTTCTTTTTCTTGAGCATTTGATGATTCTGAGGAGTTCTCTTTCCTCGTTTTCGGTGACATTTTTTGAGCAGGACTTGACTGTCGCGAAGGCTTAGCTGAGTCTGAGGTTACATAGTTTTTTGCATCATGTTCTGACGTGGAAGAAAAATACAACTTGTTACCTGGATCAGAAATCACCACTTCGGCTAAAAGTTGACTACCAGGAAGGTTATCCAAGTTTGGATTTTCCTCTGGTCCAGAATCTTCGTCTGTTACATTATCATTGCAGTTAGATGGTGGTAAAATTGTTACACCTAACCCCAAAGAAGGAATCGTGTCACCATCATCCTCCTCAAGAATTTCTCACAGCTCATGAAGTGTCAGCTTCTTTCTGTAATATGAAAAAAAATTATGTTGTATTATCCTGAAGTCCTTCTGGAAGGTCTTCTAAATTTGAGACCGAATACTACACAAACAATAATAGCAAAAAACTTTGGCTTCCACAAACTTAGATTGATTCCTTCCGAAGGGAGAAATACGCTTAAAAGCATAAAATGACTAAAAATAGATCTCTTGTACTTACCCATCAAGAGAAATGTCTGTCTCGTCAGCCATAACGAAAACTCACTTGTAGAAACTCAATTGAAAATCTCCAAATAAATGAAACCAAACTCTGTTCACGTGGTCAATAGAAAGAGTAAGGCTTAAGTAAACAAATGAGAGCTTGCAATCTACCCGAGCTAACGTGAAGTTACATCTCTACTTCATTTACCCGACAATTTCAAATGTCCTTCTAGGAGGCCATCAGGGTAATCTGGGATCAAAACGCGAGATTTTTTTTACACAAAAACAGAGCTGTCCTGCTTTTGAACCTTAAAAGGGAAACCCAAAGGTTTGATTTTCTTTACCCCCAACATATTTTCATTGCAGTTAACACAAAACTTATCCAGGAAATTCAATTTATCAGATAAGAATGTCTTCCATTATTCATTTGTCACTGAAATTTATTAAGTTAACCTAATACCACTCTCACTCCCAGACAATAATATTAATGGTACATACATTAAAACCTAAACCTAAAATTCCTTCTTAAAGAAAACGTGGTAATACAGCTGATTAAAACTGTCACAAAACAAAGCACATCTCTGTGTGGTTTATTTTGGTAGATTCACAGCTAATTTATTAAACATTCATACACTTTTTACAAACCATCCAAAATTCAACCCCAAATTTGAACTACATGCATAAAGAAACTCTCTGGCCAAAATTAGATCACAGGAATAAATAAGGTGGATGTCCATTAAAAAAGTAAAATATTTGAAAGCCACACGTCTTGTTGTTAGTTAATATTCCATAGATATACAAAAAGGGATTCTAAACCTGGGAACAAACACATCACCCAGGAGGAGGGGAGGGTCAGGTATCTAAACGATCACTTAAATAATTAGTTATATTATATGTATTATTTTTTCCTCAAAATCTAGTGCATGAAATTTTTAGTAGTACACATATTAATTCTATAAGTCTCACCCAAAACATGTTTATAAGCAAATGGCAGTATTACTCATCATGTTTTCTACTTACACAAGATAAAGCACTCATGAAAAACAGTAGTTATGCCATATCCTCATAGAAATAGAGATAAAAGTCACCAATAATTTGAACCCCTTATCAATCTTTAATATGGTCCCTGTATAATAGGTTTGAGAAGCATTTCTTGCTTGAGGTAAAGAATTGTGACAAGAAAAGAAACATACCCTCCCAACAGAATTGGATAAATGCAATCAAACTCTCTCGGTGGTTAGGTTTGGTGAAAATTTAAAACGTACTAATTTGTATATTATAGAGATAAAAATGTATATATAAAATGTGATTGAACTTATTGTGAAATTTGTAGTTATTAAATGCCTGCACATAAAAACACAAAATTATAATATTCAACACAACATATTAACAGAGTGAAAATAAACAAGACCAGTGTTGTACAGTACTGAACTACGCTACCTCTACTACTAGCAAAGTTATAGTGCTAAATGATTGAAATGTTTCACAGACTTATAATTGGATGTTCACCAGTTCATAAAAGGATAATTTAATTCTGTGTATACAATAAATCTTTGAAACAAATTTTTCAACTTAAATAAATAATAAATACCACCATCAACTTCTTTACACAATACTTAGGCTATGTTGATTAATAAAGTTTAAAAAATATTTTATAATCATAATTATAATAATAATGTAGTGATAAATACAGTAGAACCCCTCTGGCAGGCAGAGAAAGCGGACTGTTGGGGGTTCATTAGCTTTCAACTTGAGTATATTTGCCTGGAAAAGATCCCGTTCATATTTAAGGTGTTTTCCAGTTGTTTTTTTTCAAATTTTAATAGATCCTGTGAATATTGATAAATTTTAATACATCGAATCACTGTTATGGGTTCTACTGGAGAAAAAATATTGTTTCTTCTTCATAATAGTTTACTCATGATGTTCAGATCCTGCCTTCTCTATACACAGTAGGAATCGTTTTCAGTTTGATTATATAGAGAAAGTTATGTGAAACAATATTTAGTTCCAAATTCGAAGGAAACTGTCCCAGGATCCTGTTGCAACAGCCATTCCATCTTCTGTGACTCCCAGGCAACTTACGCGATTGTCATGCCCTGCTAGAATTCCTGTTAACAAGAAAATTGCAAATATTATTCATCATATATATTATTATATATTAATTGTAAATACTTTTTTTCCCCCCACTAAGTGCAATAATATTACCTTAGGTGATGAAGCACCTTTCGGTCACTTGACCAATGTTGAATCACTAAATTAATTTTCTCTATTTTTCTGGTGTGGATGTTCGGTCCGTGATGTTGGTATTTGTAGATGTCAAACATGTTTCTTCATTGTATTTTTGAATTCAAACACATTACACACGCGGCTCAATGAAGAAACATGTATGACGTCAAGAAATACCAACATCACGGACCCAACATCCACACCAGAAAAATAGAGAAAAATTAATTCAGTGATTCGACAACGGTCAAGTGAACGAAAGGTGCCTCATCACATAAGTTAAAATTATTGCACTGTGGTAGAAAAAATTTTCATATTCATTTTGTGTTTTTTCTTTGTGTAATACTCACAAAATACACCCACACCGCCATAATATCCCACCCCACCCTAACCTACGTAAACCTTGAGATCAGTTACGGTCTGAGTTGACAAAGGGACACATCTCCCGAAACGGCCGTTCTCAACAAACATAAGTAAGTGCAATTATAGGCAAGTTTATAAACATTTAAAAATGTTTAGTGATAACTAGTAGCTCACGTGAAGATGGAATCAACAAATATTAATATATATTTGTTTTACTTTATACATGGATATTGTAACTAGACACTCTGTTTTTTTTGAATTCTTGAAAGGGTGGGAGTAAAACAAATTTTAAAATAACATTCAGGGTTATATTCTATAGCAGTATAACCCTATGAGTGTTACAATGTAATTTATACATTATGGTATAACAACCTTTAGTTCAAAAACTATTAATCTTAAAAAGCAGGTTAATCTTTTTTTTTTAAGTAAGGCTTAAGATGATTTAACAATATATTTAACTTATATAAAACAACTTGTTTGTATTTTAAGAGTAATATCACAAACAAAATAATGAGAAATATAATTGAATGTTTTATTTGACCTGAAAAAGTTTATAATCATAATTAATCTGATAAAAATAAACTAGGTTTTAAAAAAATAACACAATTTAAAATTCTAACAGATTTTTTAGTGTAGTTGAAAATAATTGGTTTATTAATCTATCAAAAATATCATCAAATTTTGAATTATGTGGATGTTCTTTATTAAAAATAATAATTACGAACTGATAAAAAAATATAAAACCCGATCATATACAAAAACTAAACACTTTATCACCAATCAAATAAAAAACCAAAATATAAGTAAAGACTGTGTAAGAGAACATTTAGGTACTGAACTACCACTGAGAAGTAACAGTTGAAATAAACTCTAATCATAATTTCAACTTTAGTACTCAACTGAAAAAATTTCAAACTTTATGAAATACTCACCAGCTCGCTCTGTTTTCATTGAGTCCCACACATTGCAATTGAAATCATCATATCCAGCTAATAACAAACGTCCAGATTTTGAGAAAGCAACCGAGGTGATGCCGCATATGATGTTATCGTGAGAGTACATCGCCAACTCCTGATCTGATCGAATATCAAATAAACGGCATGTTGCATCGTCTGATCCCGTTGCAAAAGCAAATCCATTAGGGAAAAACTAAAATAAAAACCACTCAATTTAGACTGCTACTTTAAAGTCTTATAACAACATTTATGAAAATAAGGATTCATTTTGATTTCAACTAATTTTGTTTAAGGGGATGTTTTAAAGTTGAAATACATTATTTCATGTGGGATGTCTAACAAATGATTATATTTTTAAAGTTTGATATTATATTTGTTTAAGTTGAAAAATATTTTAAAGTGTTTTTGATCAAACATTCTTTAAAATAACACAATTAAATTTTGAACATTTTAACTCTAATTTCATTACATTTACATTTCTTTAATTTACAAAATTAGTCATTTAATGGGAAAATCCCTTTATCTAATGTTATATTCTTCCACCTGTTTGACTTTTTACAATCTATAATTATGATTTTTCAATGTTTACCAAATTTGTTTTGATTTCTGGTTATAATTTCTGGAGAAATAACTATACAATCAGATAATGTTATTCGATTTTCTTAAATCTAAACCAGAAACCACAATATTTAAACTTGGGACATAAGAAGCAAAATTAATTTTTTTCCCAGCAGATTTCGATACTAATGGGGTTATGTAAAACCATAAAGTGATAAACCGTCTATGGAGTAAGGGCTATCTTTTTAAATGCATTACAAACAAAAAATACCTTTTTTTAAAATATATTAAATTTTAATTATTAATAAATAAATTAAAATTATTATATTTAATCAACAAAAAAAATTTTAGAACCAAATTAAAATAGAGTTTCTAAATTCCTCTGAGAACAATAAAACTGAATGAACTTTATGTTAAAATGTCAGCAGCCTAACAAAAGCTACTACGACAACTTATTTCAACCAGATTGTGTCTTATCAGAGCTGGAAATAGTAACCAAAGAAGATGTTCTTTCCTTGTATTATCATGTCCAACTAAAATTCTTAGAAATTATTTAATTTCTAAAAATTAAAATCTTTACAATTTAACAAATCAAAAGAGAAAAAAAATTTCTATCTGCGAGTTGTCTATCAAATCTAACAACATGGTAATGAATAAAATATTTATATCGCTGCAATATAAAAAATCACATTAAAATTACTATTGATCTAGAAATAATCTAAGATGTACTTACTGTAACAGCATTTATATCAGATTCATGTCCAGGGAAAGTTTGCTTGCATGAACCTTCTCGAATATCCCATAACTGAAATCACATTAATTATATTAAAACAATATCAATATATTAAGTTGGAGCTTAGCTAGTGGAAACTATTTACAATGGTAAAAAATAAAATAGTTAACTCTAAATCTCACTAAACATTAGTTTATTAAAAGTAGTAGCTAAGCACTAAGACAGACGACATCGTCGCCGAAACTAGTCTGATTGTTTTATGAACTAGTGTATTTTATTTTATTAAACTAGAGTGTAGTGATATTTAGAATTAACTATTTTAATCTTTACTGCTGTGAATATCAATATAATATTATAATAATTATATATATATATATATATATATATATATATATATATATATATATATATATATATGAAGTTATATATATATGAACAACCCAATAGAACTAAACTCACTAGAAAAATACCACATTTATAAAAACATACACAACAACTTAATGAATCTACAAACAACATATACAGAAGACATACTATATAGAAATATCATACACACAGATCAAGAAAAAGTGCGCGTAACGTCAACAAACACCGGCTTCACGGACCGAGCATCCACAGCAGAGAAAAATCAGTGATTCGACAATGGTCAACGACCGAAAGGTGCCTCATCACTCAAGGTAAAATTATTGCACTTAATGGTGGATAAAATTACTCACATAGTAATATATTAACTTCATAAAGTCAGTGCAACGGAAAAACAATGGATAATGTTAAATATCAAGAATATATATATATATATATATATATATATGAAGTTAATAAATTACCAATTTTGAGTAATTTTATCCACCATTAAGTGCAATAATTTTACCTTGAGTGATGAGGCACCTTTCGGTCTTTGACCATTGTCGAATCACTGATTGTTCTCTGCTGTGGATGCTATGTGCGTGAAGCCGGTGTTTGTAGAAGTTACGCGCACTATTTCTTGATCTGTGTGTATGAGGTTTCTGTATAGTATGTCTTCTGTATATGTTGTTTGTAAATTCATTAAGTTGTTGTGTATGTTTTTATAAATGTGGTATTTTTCTAGTGAGTTTAGTTCTATTGGGTTGTTATTTATTTCCAGTATGGTTAGGTTATTTTCGTAATTTGTAATTTCGTGTTTATGGGAAATTAGGTGTGCTGCAACATTTGATACTTTAGAATTTTTATTTTTGAATGCTCTATAATGTTCTTCAAATCTTATTTTAAACGTTCTGGATGTTTTTCCTATGTAAAAGGCGTTACAGTTGTTGCAAGTGATTTTGTAGATTCCTGATAGGTTATGATTTTCTGAATTTGTTATGTGGTTTTTGTTACTAAGATATTTTATTATTTTGTTGTTTGGTTTGTAAGTTGGAGTGTAGTATTCTTTGTTGTATATATTCGTTATTTTTTCTATTTTGTTATTGGTATATTTATATTTTAGGTAGATTTTTTTATTTTTATTGTTTTCGTGTTCCGGTTGTAGTGTTGTGTTGAGGTTAGGTTTTTTTGTGAATTTATTGTATATATTTTTTATAATGTGTTTGTTGTATCCATTTTCTATTGCTATTTTTGTAATGTTATCTAATTCTTCATTTAATTTTTGTTTGTTATCCTGTGTGTATTTTATTGCTTTATTTATCATGTTACTGTAAGTGTTAATTTTGTGTGTCCAGGGGTGGTTAGATTTGTAGTGTATTGTGGTGTTGTTGGAAGTAGGTTTCCTGTATACTGTAGTTTCTATTTTATTATCATTTATATTTAAAGTAATGTCGAGGAAGTTGATTGTTCTATTTATTTCTGTTTCAACGGTGAATTGTATGTTTTCGTTGTATGTATTTAGTTTGTTTAATATTATGAGGTGTTCGTTGTGAATGGTAGGTTGGTATATTACAAGTATATCGTCTACATATCTTGTCCATAGTAAGATATTGTGTGTGTTTATTATAGGTTTAATTATTATTTGTTCAAAGTGTTGTAAATATATTTCTGACATGACAGATGAAATGGGTGAACCCATGGGGAGACCTGTTGTTTGTTTATAATATTTATTGTTAAATTGGAAGTAATTTTGGTTACATATGTGTTTGGTTAGCGTAATGATACTATCTATTATGTTACTTTTTTCGTTATTGTGTATCAGTTTGTTTTTTATTATTTCTATGGTTTCTTCTATTGGGATACTAGGGTACATGTTAGTTATGTCATAACTTATTATTTTTGTGTTACTGTTTGTTTTTATCGTTTTTATTTTATTAATTAATTCGTATCCATTTTTTATATTGTATGTGTTGTTGATGTGTATTTTAGACCTTAGGATTTTGTCTAGGATTTTTGCGATTATGTAAGATGGTGCTGTTGTGAAATTTATTAGTGGTCTAAATGGTGTGTTTGGTTTATGGATTTTAGGTATCCCTGATAATACGGGTGCGCATGGTTTAAATGGGTATAATCTTGTGTGGTATTTTAAATAAAATACCACACAAGATTATACCCATTTAAACCATGCGCACCCGTATTATCAGGGATACCTAAAATCCATAAACCAAACACACCATTTAGACCACTAATAAATTTCACAACAGCACCATCTTACATAATCGCAAAAATCCTAGACAAAATCCTAAGGTCTAAAATACACATCAACAACACATACAATATAAAAAATGGATACGAATTAATTAATAAAATAAAAACGATAAAAACAAACAGCAACACAAAAATAATAAGTTATGACATAACTAACATGTACCCTAGTATCCCAATAGAAGAAACCATAGAAATAATAAAAAACAAACTGATACACAATAACGAAAAAAGTAACATAATAGATAGTATCATTACGCTAACCAAACACATATGTAACCAAAATTACTTCCAATTTAACAATAAATATTATAAACAAACAACAGGTCTCCCCATGGGTTCACCCATTTCATCTGTCATGTCAGAAATATATTTACAACACTTTGAACAAATAATAATTAAACCTATAATAAACACACACAATATCTTACTATGGACAAGATATGTAGACGATATACTTGTAATATACCAACCTACCATTCACAACGAACACCTCATAATATTAAACAAACTAAATACATACAACGAAAACATACAATTCACCGTTGAAACAGAAATAAATAGAACAATCAACTTCCTCGACATTACTTTAAATATAAATGATAATAAAATAGAAACTACAGTATACAGGAAACCTACTTCCAACAACACCACAATACACTACAAATCTAACCACCCCTGGACACACAAAATTAACACTTACAGTAACATGATAAATAAAGCAATAAAATACACACAGGATAACAAACAAAAATTAAATGAAGAATTAGATAACATTACAAAAATAGCAATAGAAAATGGATACAACAAACACATTATAAAAAATATATACAATAAATTCACAAAAAAACCTAACCTCAACACAACACTACAACCGGAACACGAAAACAATAAAAATAAAAAAATCTACCTAAAATATAAATATACCAATAACAAAATAGAAAAAATAACGAATATATACAACAAAGAATACTACACTCCAACTTACAAACCAAACAACAAAATAATAAAATATCTTAGTAACAAAAACCACATAACAAATTCAGAAAATCATAACCTATCAGGAATCTACAAAATCACTTGCAACAACTGTAACGCCTTTTACATAGGAAAAACATCCAGAACGTTTAAAATAAGATTTGAAGAACATTATAGAGCATTCAAAAATAAAAATTCTAAAGTATCAAATGTTGCAGCACACCTAATTTCCCATAAACACGAAATTACAAATTACGAAAATAACCTAACCATACTGGAAATAAATAACAACCCAATAGAACTAAACTCACTAGAAAAATACCACATTTATAAAAACATACACAACAACTTAATGAATTTACAAACAACATATACAGAAGACATACTATACAGAAACCTCATACACACAGATCAAGAAATAGTGCACGTAACTTCTACAAACACCGGCTTCACGCACATAGCATCCACAGCAGAGAACAATCAGTGATTCGACAATGGTCAAAGACCGAAAGGTGCCTCATCACTCAAGGTAAAATTATTGCACTTAATGGTGGATAAAATTACTCAAAATTGGTAATTTATTAACTTCATAAAGTCAGTGCAACGGAAAAACAATGGATAATATTAAATATCAGGAATATATATATATATATATATATATATATATATATATATATATTTAGGTTAGTTTTGGTTGGTAAAGATTATTTAGATTTTTTGGACTAGGAGACTGACAGACTTACCTTGGTAAGAGTCCACTCTGTGGTTTTGAAATAGAAACACATAAAAGCACTTTTAGGCATTTTTAGACAGCCTGACACAATTCTCCACACTTCAATTTACCTGGGAGAAATCTACATCAGCCATCACCTTTTTGGATGTAGAGGTAACACTCCAGAATGGAAATATCAACACAGGAATTCACATCAAACCGACAAACCACCTACAATATCTCCATTTCGACAGCAACCACCCAATAAACATAAAACGATCCATTCCATACAGTCAAGCAATCAGGGGTAAGAGAATCTGTTCGAATGATAGGGAATTGGAAGATTTTAATAGAAAGATATCAACAGCCTTCCAGAGAAGAGGATACCCAAAAAAACTCATTGAAAACCAAATTCATTCAGCACAATCCTCGGTTCACCATAAACCACAAACAGAAGAAAATAAACTGTCTTTAATAACAGACTACCATCCTGGTCTACATAAACTCAACAAGATATTGAGAGATGGCTTCAAAATTCTTCAAGCTTCCGTCCACACCAAAAATCTTTTCACCGATCCACCGAAAATTTGGTACAAGCAACCTCCCAACTTGAAAAACATCCTAAACTAACCGACCCTGATGCAGAGAAACCACACAAACTTCCTCATGGCTCCTTCCCATGCAATACACCTAGATGCAAGACGTGTCCAATACACCCCTCAGCAAATAGTTTCAACAGCCAACCAACAAAAATGGTCTTCAAAATACATCGTCATCATAATTGTACATCGAAAAATGTCATATACCCGCTACAATGTAAACTTTGCTCAGCACAGTACATAGGCCTGATCACGGATGGTCTGAATATCAGAATGAATGGCCACAGATATGATGTTAAAATTATGAATATGGATGGACCAACAGCTCAACATGCTGCGAGTCACAACATCACAACTTTTGATGACTGCTATACCACAAAAATAATTAAATCACTCCCCCCTGATTGCAATCCCTCAGAACTGAGAAGGTGGGAACTATCATACCAGTGGTATACCAAGTCCAGAGAATCCCCTAACCTCAACATCAGATAAATACATTCATTTTTTTGTTTTTTTTGTTTTTTTTATTTTTGTTCCAAATAGCCTTATCTCTTTTCCCCTGACAGACTTATATAAACTATAATCACTCATATGTTCATGGAAACAATATATATATATCTTTAATCTGTGACATCTGATTTCTACTCTACACAATCTGTGATTACAATTATTTTATTTCATTCTCTCATATTTCTTTTTGTGTTTTCTCTTTGATTGACAAAGACCACTGTGTGGTTGAAATATATCATTGTTTAAGTGCTTTTATGTGTTTCTATTTCAAGACTACAGAGTGGACTCTTACCAAGGTAAGTCTGTCAGTCTCCTAGTCCAAAAAAAAAAAATATATATATATATATATATATATATAGGAATTTTTTGGACTTGATAGGAGACTGACAGACTTACCTAAAGGCAATAGTCCAAAACTGCCATCTCTTGGAAATAAGCACATATAAAACACTTAATATACTTTTATTTGAAATATTTCGATCAACATGATCTTGATTTGTTGACGTTACACACATCTTCTCTTGATTTGCGTGTATGATGTTTTTATATAGTATGTCTTCTGTATATTTGGTCTGTAAGTTCATTAAATAGTTGTGTATGTTTTTATAACTGGGTTATTTTTCTAGTGAGTTTAATTCTATTGGGTTATTATTTATTTCAAGTATGATTAGGTTATTTTCGTAGGTTATTATACGTATTTTTGTTATTTCATGTTTATGTGATATTAGGTGTG
The DNA here is from genome assembly GCA_036971475.1 of Prosapia bicincta. Taxonomy (NCBI): domain Eukaryota; kingdom Metazoa; phylum Arthropoda; class Insecta; order Hemiptera; family Cercopidae; genus Prosapia; species Prosapia bicincta. Next base: position 30,759,426 of record JBAIZL010000009.1, on the reverse strand, counting down.
CTGCAACATTTGATACTTTTGTATTTTTATTTTTTAATGGTCTGTAATGTTCTTCAAATCTTATTTTAAATGATGTGGTAGTTTTTCCTATGTAAAATGCATTGCAGTCGTTACATGTAATTTTGTAAACTCCTGATAGGTTATGTTTTTCTGTATTTGTTTTGTGGTTTGTGTTATTAAGATATTTTATTATTTTGTTGTTTGGTTTGTATGTTGGAGTGTAGTATTCTTTGTTGTATATATTTGTTAGTTTTTCTATTTTGTTATTGGTGTATTTCTATTTTAGGTAGATTTTTTTATTTTTATTATTTTTGTGTTCAGGTTGTAGTGTTATGTTAAGGTTAGGTTTTTTTTGTAAATTTATTGTATATATTTTTTATAAGGTGTTTGTTGTACCCATTTTCTATTGCTATTTTTGTAATGTTGTCTCATTTAATTTTTGTTTGTTATCTTGTGTGTATTTTATTGCTTTATATATCATGTTACTGTAAGTGTTAATTTTGTGTGTCCAGGGGTGGTTAGATTTGTAGTGTATTGTGGTGTTGTTGGAAGTAGGTTTTCTGTGTACTATAGTTTCTATTTTATTGTTATTTATATTTAAAGTGATGTCAAGATAGTTAATTGTTCTGTTTGTTTCTGTTTCGACAGTGAATTGTATGTTTTCGTTGTATATATTTAGTTTGTTTAGTATTATGATGTGTTCGTTGTGAATTGTGGGTTGGTATATTACAAGTATATCGTCTACGTATCTTGTCCATAGTAAAATATTATGTGTGTTTAGTATAGGTTTAATTATTATTTGTTCAAAGTGTTGCAGATATATTTCTGACATGACTGATGATATGGCTGATCCCATGGGGAGTCCAGTTGTTTGTTGATAGTATTTATTGTTAAATTGAAAGTAATTTTGGTTACATATGTGTTTTGTTAGTGTTATGATACCATTTATTGTGTTTTCTTTTTCGTTATTGTGTATTAGTTTGTTTTTCATTATTTCTATGGTTTCTTCTATTGGGATACTAGGGGACATGTTAGTTATGTCATAACTTATTATTTTAGTGTTGTTTGTTTCTATGTTTTTTATTTTATTAATTCATATCCATTTTTTATATTGTATGTGTTGTTGATTTGTATTTTAGATCTTATTATTTTGTCTAGTATTTTTGCGATTATGTAGGATAGTGCTGTTTTGAAATTTATTAGTGGTCTGAATGGTGTGTCGGGTTTGTGGATTTTTGGTATTCCTGTTAATATTGGTGCCCATGGTTTGAATGGGTATAGTCTTGTGTGGTATTTTAATTTATTGTTATAGTTTAGGGTATTTCGGTGTGTGACTATTAGGTTTTTTATTGTAATAAGGTATTTGCTAGTTGGGTCTGGGATATTTTTGTATTCATTTCCTTTTATATAGTTAGTCATTGAATCGACGTATTTGGTATTTTCTATTATTACTGGTGTATTTGTTTTATCGGGTTTTAATATTAAGTAGTTGTCGTTTTCTAGTTAAATTTCTTTTTTATTTATATATTGTTCCGTTTTTTTTCGTTTTTATTAGGTTAATTTTATTATTAATATTGTTTCTTATGTGTTCAGTATTTTGGTGGGTAATTTTGTGGATGTTGGATTCTGTGTCAATTATTAGGTTTTTTATCATTTGTTTTTTGTTGAAATTAGGTAGGTTATATTTGAAGGAATTTGTTATTATTTTTTCTTTTTCAGTAAACTGTGTTTTAGTTAAGTTTATGAATTTATTGTTGTTAGAGGTGTATTGGTTCTAGGCTATTTTTTAGGTTATGTTGTTGTTTTGATAAATTTTCGATTTTTCTTGTTTTGTCTATTTATTGGGTTTGTTTTATTATAATTTGTTGTTTTTTCGTGTATAATAGGTGTGAGAGTATTAAAAGTTTTCATTATTTCCAAATTGGTTGCGTAAAGTTGTAAGTTGATTTGGCTTTTTTATGGTAGGCAGATTTAATGTTTTCTTTAATTATGTGTAATTCGGCTATTTTTGTTGCTTTATTGATAATTGCATTTTGTTTATCAATTCTTTTCGGAGTAATAAGTTAATGTCCACGTATCAACGGCGCGCCGTATACATATATTTAAATAGGCCTACCTATAAAGTATCTAGTTACAATAGATTTTGTTGTAATTTTAAACAATACTCTATCTACATTAAAATATACCTGTAAAGTGTTCAGTCAGGATATTTGGTTGTAATTTTATACAACATTACCTAATTAAACGTCTATATATACGAAGTAATACTTCATCACGTGATCTCTATTCTAGCCTTACATGTGTATATTTCGTTAAACGTATAAAATTACAACCAAATCTATCCTGACTGGATACTTCATATAAAATTAACCTTTTGTGGCAATAACAAACAATAATTGTCAATATAGCTTCAGGACATGTTTTTGATTCATTTTATATGCATTGTTCATGGGGGAGGACAATGTGCACTTTTACCATCACTATTAGCACCACGTTTGGGGGGGGGGGTAATTATATTTTCAGAACTGTAAACTTTTGGGGCGTGAGTGAAAGTTTTGATAAATTTTTTCGAATCTCTGATGACTTTCTTCGTCGCCCGGTATAATTTTTTCGCTATAATTAAACATATGGGAACGGAAATAAATACCAACTTTCAGTTCAATGGGCACAGTAATTTTTACGTAATTAAGTAATACACATACAGACAGGCACAGTTAGATTTTCATATAATAGTATATATTAGTTCCTAATAAATATATCGAACTATAAACTTACTGATTATTGTCTTGAAAACCAAGGGAAGGAGAAACAATGTAACTCAACACTTGTAAAGTAACTTATAACTAACCTCGAAAGATGAATAACAAACAATCACAACTACTATCAGCTGTTTAAAAGTTATTGTTACAGGTCATTATCAGCTGATTAAATCAAGTTAAGAATTATATGGAGTATAGAAAATTGAGTGTTAAGGGGGTTTTCAAGGCCTCAATTTTTAAATAAAAATAGGCCTATGTGTTAACCCGGGACTCTATGAATATCTATGTAAAATTTCGGCTCAATTGGTAAAGTAATTTTTACGTGATTGAGTAACACACACAAACACCATTAGATTTTTATATATTGGTGTGTGTGTGTGTGTGTGTGTGTATAGACTCTTGTTATGTAACAATATACTAGCAATAATATATTGAATAATATAGAGTTTACACCTTTAATGTCTATATTACAACTAAATTTATATATTTCCTTCATATTTTGAAAAACATTATAATACCTCAATAGTTTAAATTACTTCCAAGCTGAAATATATTTAAAAAAGTATTTTGAAATGTACCTACATTTTATTAAACCATTATTATATTAGATAATAAATGTGGTATAACGTATTTTGGCAACCGCTATACCAAAAATATTACACACAAAACATGGTCTTTAATTTTAAGCTAGCCGTGAAAAATTTATGGAGAGACTTTGTTATTATATCTTAGAACTACTATTTGTCAGAAGCTTGCAAACTACCAAGGATAAATTGGTGCAAAAGCGTTACGCCATACAAATTCAATTAAAGAAAAGATACCATCTCAGTTAAATTGATAAATATGATGCTGTTTTACCTATTACGTTTAGCGCTACTGCAGATTGCAAGCAGGTACTGCATGTGTATTCTGAACATGAAGCTAAGCCAAAGAAACGGTCTATGGGGATGTTATGGTTAGAACATAAAAAGTGCCTGAATGAAGAATGGACCTAATATGCATAAGAGCGTTTCATGGTCATTTGACCGAATACATTGAAACAAAACTGAGAAGTGAAAAGTATTTTGGCAGTAATTTATAAAGGTATTGCAAACTAGTTACTTCTAAATGTTGAGGTTAATAAATCCTTTAAAAAACTTATTTGTACAAGTTGAATGAAGATGATCGCCTCTAGAAACCAGCAAAATTAAAAACAAGCATCACCAGCTACATAGTATCATGGATTTCGGAAGCATGGAGAGAATTTCCCCAGGAATCATCTGTAACTCAGTTTTGAGGTCCTGTTTGTTGAATGGCTCTCAAGACTAAGTAATTTGAAAACACAGTGAAGTTAGTTGGTGCAATTTTTTCCCTAAAAATCATTTCCTCAAACAAGGATCGAGTCTTAAAATTTATGCTTTTATACATCCCAAAAATTGTTTCCAAAACATGTTTTCCTATCGCCTCAAATATAAAGCAATACTGTGCAATTCACTTTCAGTTTTTTAGACAGATCTGCTCTTCAGGCCCTCCAAAAAGGAAATACAAACCTCGCGCAAAAAATCAATACCCTCCTGTCTTTAATTGAGGAAAAGAAGAAGCTTTGTACACTTCAATGGATCCCGGCACACGCCGACATCAAAGGGAACGAAGAGGCCGATTCTCTGGCCAAGGAAGCGAGGACCATCGAACCAGCCCTCGTGATTACATCTTCCGACGTCAATGCCGTTCCAAAACAGAAGCTCTGCCATAACAACCGAAGAAAATCATCACTTCCCGAGCTTAACTTCGACAGGGAAATAACAAAAACAATTGCCAGACTGAGGACAATGCTCCTCAAAGACATGAAAATCTTGCCTGATGGATCAAGAACATACCCTGAATGTAGGCACTGCCCAGGGATACAGCTTAATCCCGATCACCTCTTTATCATTGCAGCACTATTTAAAATTGACTTAAACTGTTCTAGGGAGACCCTTTATACGGACAAAGCTGCAGATGTGGCCAGTTCAGTGCTTCACCCTATCCAAATGAATTGAGCCTATATTTTTTATAGTTCTATATTTTTTTGGGCTTCCAAGCTTTTCAACAACAAATAGGACCCGAAATTGGGTTTCCCATAGAACAATGTTGCAACAATTACTTGAAAACTGCGCCATCCAATTTTTATTATGCTAAACTTTTAACGTCTGCAACAGTTGACTGTCTATCGCCCAAGTTGTTACCCGTAATTCCTTTATCTGATTAATCCACAATTAGTTTATACGTTAACAATAAGACAACTCGCTTTATCACAAACAAAACAACGGACCGATGTTAAGAGTACTACCAAAGTAGTGAGTCAAAGACACACTGACTGACTAATCAAAACTAGTTAAAGTTCGGCTGGGCAGGGCACCTGGCAACAGACGACCTACAAACTGCAAGGAGATGGTGACTCAGCATCTAGATAATGATAGTGGGACACTATCTTCATAAAGAAATGGCCTAGGATATGTAGACAGAATCTTTATTTTGCATATCGTTGTACGTTTCCATCATAATTTTTTCTTTCTGAAATATCTAATAGCTATCTGAACTAGATTGTAAAGTAAAAAACTACAACTAATACAAATTATTATTCAAACTTTGTAAAAAAATATCCTTGATCCCAGTTACAGGTAGAAATCATTGAATATTTAATTTTGAAGTAACCACTTGGTTTTCAAAGTTAGTGTTTACAAATACAAAATGACCTTGGCAGAAAAGATGTTTTTACAGATTTTAGTTTCCAGTACCTAAGGATATTGCTTGAATTGGACAACTGAACTGCCTGACAAATCATTCTCAGAATAGATTACAGTTTAATCGCTCAACTCCAATAATTACTGCTTGTTAATTTTGTTGCTAAAAACTTACAGATGTCTTGATTTTCTTTACTTCAACAGCAAAGATTTAATCTCAGCATTATCTAAGTATAGAGATAATGTTTTGTAAGAAATAATACAAGCTTACTAAATCCAAACCAACATTTTCTATTGGAATTGATGTAAGTACATTCATTCTAATAGAACTTGACTGTTTGAATTTAGTAAACTTGTGTTATTTCTTACACACAAGAAGTTGATGTTTGTGTGACAATTTCAACTTATTTTATCACTTTTTACGCGCCTAGTTGTGTTTAAGCAATATATTTTCACCAGTTTCACACAAAGTTTATTTATCATTGAATTTAATCATTGTAATTTTCATTTATAAATAAATTAAAGATTTATTTTTTCCTCATTTTGATATTTTCTCTTAGTGACCTAATTGATTATTGTACAGATTCCACATTAAGGTACTCGTGCATATGGCTTTGAGACATCGCACAGGATTTCTTGTATACTATCACTTCTGAAAACGTGTTACATATTCAGAATGCTCTATACATCATCACCTTCTGTATTCAATATATCTACACATATATCAAGATTGTTATTTCATACCGATGCTAATTTATCTAAAACAAGCGTCTCAAGCAAGTTATCTTATACAGTTCACAAAATTATGCTTTGTCAGTCCTTATAGTGTTTGTAAGAAAGTATTTATACTAGCTTAAGTCAGTCTCACCTATAGCACTCTCGTAAAGCCAAGTGCATCGTTAAATGGTCCCAACAGTACTTGATTCTTTTCCCTTATAATTTCCTCTTATTGCCCTCATTTGTGTCATATTCCCTTACAACAATATAGATAACACTGTGACCCTATTTAATCTCACAACAATGTAGACAATTAAATATGTTTTATCACATTTATACAACACAACAAAAAGAACAGTTTCTAAAATATATTACACCTCCGAACTGGAGTGTCAAACACATGGCATGACAAGGATGGTATTGTATTTAATAGAAAAGTTCATTGCTTTGCCATCTCATAGTTCTTCTACAGAAGAAAAAAATTTGGTAGACAAGATCTAGAACCTAATTCTTCACTGTATGGGGGACAACCCATGTCATGAACCTGTTGCAGATAATTATGAATCTTGCAACCTCAGGAGATCACAACATCTTGTGTACAACATAGTGTATGTGTTAATCAAATGCTTGAAAGTTTATAAAAATCTACGGGCATAAGCATACACAATATCAATACTGATAGTGACGATGATGACTCTGATACTGAAATTTTGAAAACAGTGAAATTACTGAAATTATACATCCTCAATGTTTTAGAATAGAAAATAAAAGTTATTTATTTCTTTAAATTGTGATTATTAAATTTCCAACTAAAAGAGTGATGTGTACTTAGTATTGTCTGAATTTCATCAGTTTGCGTTCATTATTTTTTACATATTCTATTTTAGTGAAGCACACCAAAAAGTATAACTTTAGTGCAATTTAAATACTATCATAATTATTAAACCATGTAGATAAATTCCTCTAAGGTAAAAAATAAATTGCTTACTTTGGCAGACGCATCACAAGCTCCTGACACAAATGTGCGCATATCAGGTGCTAAGGAAAGGGACATCACATCTCCTGTGTGTCCTATGAAAGAGGTACATTGTTGACCTGTTTCTATATCCCACAAAGCACTGGAAATTAATAACAAAAAAAAGTTAACATCTATAATCTGAATATAACAATATTTTTCCGGTATTGTTAATTATTAATAACAAAATGTGTTTTCAAAAGGTTTAAGATGATAAACATTTCTTATAATGAATGTATGATTTCACAAGGAAAGGAAAACTGTTGTTAAAATATTTCTGTACACACATTCTAACTGTAGATTTCTGATAATCTAACCTATGAACTTTTGAATTGTGGTTTTTAAAGTAAAGGAATTATTTTTTTAACTATTATAGGCTGGTTGAAATTTAGTTTTCTCCTATTATCAACCCTCAACTTCTTGATGACAAGCCATTGTTAGAGTACACCTGCAGTAAGTTACAATAAATTTAAATGAATGCTGACAGCTCATTGGTTCTCAGGCTTCATTTGAGATAGTACAAGGAGCATCATATGCGTCATTTCGTTCAGCATATGCAGCAGGTATATATGTCATAGCATTATATTATATTGAATCATTTATTAAGAAGATCTCCTAATATTAAAAAAAGTCAAATATCTATCAACAACATATCTTAATATACAATATCAAGAGCACAGTGGTACAATATATTAATTACAATGAAAATATTGGAAAGAACCCCAATACAAAAAAAAATAATAATAAAAAATAACAAATAATACTAGTTACTTAAAATTAAACCCTTATGTACATTTCGATGACCATGTCATGATCATCAAAGGGTCCTATTACCAAACAACAATCTAGCAAACAAGAAGTTACAAACTAGAGTGAACTAGCGACCTAGTTACTCTAGTTTGTAACTTCTTGTTTGCTAGAATGTTATTTTGTAATAGGGCCCTCTGATGATGATGACATGGTCATCGAAATGTACATAAGGGTTCTTTCGCATATTTTCAGTGAATTCTAAGGAAATATGTAAGTTTGTTCTTTAAATCTTTTTCAAATTTGCCTATAAAAAGTTATATAAACTATTAGCAATAGAAGTAACAAATTGTTTATTAAATTAAATAATAAATTTAAAACAGTTATGGTTAACAACATATGGATTAATTTTTAGAGCTTCAACAATATATTTACTTAAAAATTACCTACACCACATCGTAGATGTTTTAATAGAAATGCTGGGAAACGAAACTGGTGTCAAATGAGACAGAAACCATTCTTTCAGTACTTAAAGTTTTACACTCTAACATTATCAACAAATTAAATATTAATTATAATGGAAAACTACTCTTATTTAGAGTATCATAATTACCTGCCATTCCCAGAATCGTCACACTCCACATTGACGATTATCAAAAAAGTAGAAAATTACTAAGAGAAAACGGCTCTGTTAAATCTATTAATGTTTTACTATTTTAGAGAAAAAAATTGTAAGTAGGTAAATTTACCCTTGAAATTGTCGCCCTTGTTGCATTGCTATCTTCATAGATTTTGAGAAATAAATAAAGTGTTTATAAGAATCCAACACTTGCTTAATGTTTGTCTTACTTCATTGAACTGAAAACTTTAAGAGAGATTATGGCTCAAAATATACTTAACACTTTAAAGCCTAGCCCCTTAGTAGGTGCCCGTCTATTTATACTTTGTTTTAAAGGGAATGAAACAAGCTTTCAGGATATATATATATATATTCTTGATATTTTACGTTATCCATTGTTTTTCATTGTTTTTCCGTTGCACTGACTTTATGAAGTTAATATATTACTATGTAAGTAATTTTATCCACCATTAAGTGCAATGATTTTACCTTGAGTGATGAGGCGCCTTTCGGTCACTTGACCATTGTCGAATCACTGATTATTTTTTCTTAATTTTTCTGGTGCGGATGTTCGGTCCGTCGTGTTGGTAATTGTTGACGTCATATACGTTTCCTCTTGAGTCTTGTGTATTATGTTTTTGAATAGTATGTCTTCTGTATATGTTGTTTGTAGATTCATTAAATTGTTGTGTATGTTTTTATAAATGTGGTATTTTTCTTGTGAGTTAAACCTATACTAAACACACACAATATTTCACATGGACAAGGTATGTAGACGATATACTTGTAATATACCAACCTACACAACGAACACATCATAATATTAAAGAAACTAAATACATACAACGAAAACATACAATTCACCGTTGAAACAAAAACAAATAGAACAATCAACTATCTCGACATCACATTAAATATAAATGATAATAAAATAGAAACTACAGTATACAGGAAACCTACTTCCAACAACACCACAATACACTACAAATCTAACTACCCCTGGACACACAAAATTAACACTTACAGTAACATGATAAATAAAGCAATAAAATACACACAGGATAACAAACAAAAATTAAATGAAGAATTAGATAACATTTACAAAAATAGCAATAGAAAATGGATACAACAAACACCTTATAAAAAATATATACAATAAATTCACAAAAAAAACCTAACCTCAACACAACACTACAACCGGAACACAAAAATAATAAAAATTAAAAAATCTACCTAAAATATAAATACACCAATAATAAAATAGAAAAAATAATAAATATATACAACAAAGAATACTACACTCCAACATACAAACCAAACAACAAAATAATAAAATATCTTAATAACACAAACCACAAAACAAATTCAGAAAAACATAAACTATCAAGAATTTACGAAATTACATGTAACAACTGCAACACATTTTACATAGGGAATACAACCAGATCATTTAAAATAAGGTTTGAAGAACATTATAGAGCATTCAAAAACAAAAATTCAAAAGTATCAAAAGTTGCAGCACACCTAATATCCCATAAACATGAAATAACAAATTACGAAAATAACCTAACCATACTTGAAATAAATAATAACCCAATAGAACTAAACTCACTAGAAAAATACCAATTTATAAAAACATACACAACAACTTAATGAATCTACAAACAACATATACAGAAGACATACTATTCAAAAACATAATACACAAGACTCAAGAGGAAACGTATATGACGTCAACAATTACCAACACGACGGACCGAACATCCGCACCAAAAAAATTAAGAAAAAATAATCAGTGATTCGACAATGGTCAAGTGACCGAAAGGCGCCTCATCACACAAGGTAAAATTGTTGCACTTAATGGTGGATAAAATTACTTACAATAGTAATATATTAACTTCATATATATATATATATATATATATATATATATATATATATATATACATGTGAACTGATTACTTACATATAGATAAAGCTATGCTCATTTGAAAAATGTATAAAAGTCAACAAAATAAAACAGCAACACTATACATATTTTACATTGGAAACAAAATAAATATTACATGTTACACATCATTTTAAAACTAAAAGAAAATGTAATTTAGAAATATTTCTTTTAAAATTTAGAAAACTCTAAAATCAGCTCATTTACATTTTCAATCAGTTCATCAATGAAAGATATGTTGATTGTACTTCAGCCAAAATAGGTTTCATTGTCACTGTTGCTGTCTAAACAACATATCTCATATTGAATCGCTTCACAAACTGTCTTTAGCCATTATATCTATATCTCAATATCTCTAACAATAAAAACTAAATATACTAAACAACTGAAAGATAAATTTAAAGCAAAAAGCAACACACTCAGAAGCCTAAACAAAAATTACACAAACCTCAAATTAAAAAAGAACCCTAAATGACATATAGATAGAATTTAAAATAAACAACAAACTTGGAAGGTACACAACATGCACTAATAAATCACTCACTATCTGACCAGACAAACCAACATCTGTCTAATAGCTCTCTGTTGCCAGACTTAACCAAATACAAAACTAAAGACACTGTAAAATGGTTGTTAACTGGCTGCCATAATGAACCCCAGAATGAGTCCAACTGGTTGCGAATCTGCGCAGAATATGTGTTGACCAAAGTATGATAGTGTGTCTTTGTTCATAAAATAAACTATGAATGGCCTAAAGGTAGACATGTAAAATAGAATAACCAATGTAAAGAACAATATAGACAAAACTGAGAATACTCGGGAATTATTTGCTGTAGAAATAAATACGGGAAACAAGCTCGTAAAACAATTTTGTTACTCTGGGTTAATAAGTAATTTTAATTTAAATATCACTTTACTTAGCATGTAACATACCAAGACATATCTCCTGAGCTGGTGACTATTTGGTTATCATCGAGGAAGCGGCAACATGACAGGTAGCCTGTATGGCCTGGCAGTTCTCGGCTGACTCGTACATTTCCTTCTCTAGTTTTTAAACTTAAATAAAAATATACAAAGTAAGATTACTGAGATAATTATCAAGGAACATTATTGTTAAAGCAATAATATTTATCTTTTTTTTGTTTTCGTTGTACTGACTTTATGAAGTTATTATTAATTGTAAAAAATTTTTTCCACCACTAAGTGCATTAATTTAACCATATGTGATGAGGCACCTTTCGGTCACTTGACCATTGTTAAATCACTCCAGTGATAAGTAAAATTATTGCGCTTGGTGGTGGAAAAAATTGTTTACAATTAATAATAATAATAATATATATATATATAGTTTTGGTTGGTAAAGATTATTTAGATTTTTTGGACTACGAGACTGACAGACTTACCTTGGTAAGAGTCCACTTTGTAGTCTTGATATAGAAACACATAAAAGCACTTGACCAATGAAATATTTCAACCACACAGTGGTCTTTGTGAATCAAAGAGAAAACACAAGTGTTTTCATTGGCTAAGTGCTTTTATGTTTCTATTTCAAGACTAGAGAGTGGACTATTACCAAGGTAAGTCTTGTCAGTCTCCTAGTCCAAAAATTCTATATATATAGATGTGTATATATATAGATTTTTTGGACTAGGAGACTGACAGACTTACCTTGGTAAGAGTCCACTCTGTAGTCTTGAAAAAAAAAAAAAAAAAAAAAAAAAAAAAAAAAAAATATATATATATATATATATATATATATATACATACAAATATAAGACTGCAGTCTTTTTTTTTTGAATGATAAAGATCATTAAATATTTCAGTAGTACAATGTATTTTTATGTGTGTCTATCTATTTATTTCCAAGAGATTGCAGTTTTGGACTATTCCCACTAGGTAAGTATGTCAGTCTCCTATCTAGTCCAAAAATTTCTATGTATATTATATATGTTTTAGGTTAGTTCTAGTACAGCCTAAAGCTTATTTAGAAATTTTTGGACTAGATAGTAGACTGACAGACTTACCTAATGGGAATAGTCCAAAACTGCAATCTCTTGGAAATAAATAAATAGATACATATAAAATACTTATCACACTATTGAAATATTTCGATCAAACAATGATCATTGTCAATCAAAAAAGAGAAAAAAAAGACTGAAGTGAACCACAGATGTGCATAAATATCCAAATGTCACAGATTCACAGATTTATAGTTTATGATATAGTGCTATATGTGATTTGTATAAATATTGATTATTTGAAACTAGATATTAATAGTCTGTCAAAAGGAAAGTAAATGGAGTTGTTAAAAATAGTAGAAGTTAGGGGGAAGGTAAAAGGAGTTTTATCTGATGTTGAGGTTAGGAGGTTCTCTAGGTAAATTTTGCCCAGCACAGTACATAGGCCTTACCATGGATGGTCTGAGCAACAGAATGAATGGCCACAGACATGACGTTGGAACCATGAACATAGACAGGCCAACCGCTCAACACGCTGCTAGTCACAACATCATATCTTCCAATGATTGTTATACCACCAAAATAATTAAGGCCCTCACCCCTGATTGCAACCCTTCAGAATTGAGAAGATGGGAGTTATCATACCAGTGGTACATTAAATCTAGAGAACCTAGATTCTCTATTTATTATATATATATATATATATATATATATATATATATATATTTAGGTTAGTTTTGGTTGGTAAAGATTATTTAGATTATTGTTTAAGTGCTTTTATGTGTTTCTATTTCAAGACTACAGTGTGGACTCTTACCAAGGTAAGTCTGTCAGTCTCCTAGTCCAAAAAATCTATATATATATATATATAAAATGAATTTTATTATTACTTAAAACATTTTAATGTCAAATGGTACCATTTAATTGAAAATTCTAAACACAATTTAACACATTGTTTTAGTAGTACCTATAATGAATTAAGGTACTGAATTAGATACTAACATGGGTCAGAATTCAGGAACCACAAATACTGGATTTGTTTTAATCTAGGAAGGGTAAAATGGCAGGTTAACGACATTTAGGTTAGTGGTAAATAATACAAAATTAGATTTTATAACACAAAGGTATTATTTATTTTTATGCGCAACTTAAAAGTTGAATTAAACTTAGTTGAAGAAAGACTAAACAATATTCATGTTCTAAACCATTACAAAAACATGGTTCTACAAATGTTGAGTATAAAGCTAAATGGTAAGTATTGCATTTTAGGATGTAATTTTATTTACAAAAATTAATTTTTCTGAGAAAAAAATTAAGATTTCTTAATTTTCTTAAAGACAGTATTTATCAGATTTAGGTCAACATTCTTCGGAATAGAATGCACTGTGTGAAAGCTGAGTTCAAACTGAAGGCTAACAGAAAAATAGTACTAGCAGCATATCCCGAAAAAGATTTTTGTGTCTTAATAATTTGATTAAAATGTTGTGCGACCACTGATACCTAGTATTAAAAAAACTTTTACCCTTACAAAATTACAACTATTAATTGACGCTTTATCTGGATAAATGTTTCTACCTGTATATGGAGCAGATGTTGTCAAGACCGCCACAAGCAACATAGCTTCCTGATGGTGCATAGGCACAGGTCATCACCCAACTTGAACGTAAAGGAATTGCGTGTACTTTGTTAGTTGTGTAACTATCCCATACTATGAGCTTGCCGTCTTGTGAGGCTGACACTAGATTCCTAGAACAATATTATCAATCTTTATAAGATTTTTTTATTCAATTAAAATACAGAAAATATAAATTTTTTAGATTTAAAATTTTACAATATGAATGTAGAACTTCAAAAAATTTATTATTTTCATAAAAAGTTTGGTTGTTTCTAATTGATGTAATCGACAAGTATCAGGATTCACTAAAACTAAAGTCATATTTGAAGATGACTAATAAAACAGGTAATAAACCTGTATCTATAACACACATTAACACAATATCTTATCCATACCTAAGCCCAGAGAAAAAACTAAGTAGGTATGAAATTTATTTCTTTTTTTTTTACTTTGACCCTGATAAAGAAGGTAGGCGACCCTGACCTTGTCCAGTATCTCTTTATGTTTTCTTAGTACTAACTTTTTTCTACATATCATTCTTTCTAAAATGAATATCTAACAGCATTGCTCAGTTTCGAACCATTAGTGTAAATGGTTTCACTATTGTTGATTGTTTTAAAATTGTCTTTAAAACGTCTGGTCATATAAAACAACACCAACATTGTCTTTAACACAATTGGACACAGATAAATCAAAAAGTAAAACTTCTGTGCTCCACAGAGAAAGAAACAAATTGGTCACCAGATGATACTTCTACGTTTGCTATATGCAATGTCTGTATGCTATAAAAAGCAGTTGACATTTGATAAGAACCCTAATAACCTTCAAGAGAGTTGTGGAAAGCTACTCTTTGAACACTAGACATTTGGTTTGATGTTCAAAATCACCTGTTTACCTGTTTGAATGATATTTTTTAAGAATACAAAAATATCTGTCACAAAGTTTTGTAAGCGTTGTTCACGCAGAAATGAAAAGTGAGTGGGGGGGAAAGGCCTGCTATAGAACGGATGACTCGCCTTAGATGCTTGTGTACATGCATGCACGCACATTTATTTACTCTACTCCAGCTGTCATAGGTAACAGGTCGTAGCTCTTATGATATGCTTTTAAATAAATTCATAATAATACATTTAGTTTGACTTCTGACTGCCAATATTATGCCGAACAGACCTGTCTTCGATTGAGCCATACTTAGTATTGAAAAATACTGTTTTGTTCAATACACTAATCACTGTCAAACCTATTAAAATGATATCGGAACTATTTGGTGTGTTATGCATTCAAGCAAGTCTCCAGATCCTCTCTCCTCTGCCGTGCTACCTGTACCACTATTTCTCTCACCATCGTATCTCTACCAAATCCATTTAATGCGCATACACTTACAAAACTCTTGACTCTACTTGATAACTGGAGATATTTAAACATGGTGTAATGACAAAGCCGATTCCAGTTCATATATTGAGAATGGACTTATTAAAGTGGAATCATCAGACTGACTGATCTTTGAGTCTTGTTTAACTGTTGACATTTTTAAAATCATCAACATAAGCATTAAATAAGAACATTGAAAAAATGTGCTTAGGACGATAGCACTATGGTCAATATCATAGTTTACACTTCCACATGAATGGATTCATCACAATGGATGTGTTCCATGCTGTTCTTAAACACAAAGAATTTTATATTTCTCAAAGATTTCCTTAAATTCAGCTTTAAGGAGCTGAAATCTCCTCTAAGTGCTTTATTACAAATGAAAAATGTTTATACATTAATCATATTACCACAATGGTTGACATTAATGAGATGGCATTTAATTTTTTTTTGTTGTAAACAAAAATATATTTAGTGAAGTTATCAACAAAGGCCAAATAATCTATGTAATGGTAGCAACTTAGTTCCATTGGGAGTTAACTCTTAAGACAAGTACACACCAGATAATTTTGGGTTCACATTACTTTTAATCACAAACAAATCCTGTCTTTATGGTTTTTATTTTATAGCCATATTTTTCTCTCCTTTGAAATGAAAAGGAACAAGTTTCTTGAATTTTTTTAAAAATCAACGGCACACTTAAAATCTATTACCATTATGTCACAGTTTTACACTAAGAAAGAGCAAGGACTGATCAACATTTTCTTGGGCATAAATCCATTGTTACAATATATTACTTGAACAGACACAAATATATAATTTTATAGTGAAAATGAAATGGATTTTTACAAACCACTATTTAAAACACAAAATTGCTATGGAGACAAACAACATTTTATGTCACATATACAACTTTCAGATTATTCATAGTTAGCAGTGTAGCCATATCATAAAAGTAAACGCAAGATTGTGTTGAAATTAATTTCTATGCAAAAGTAGAAGAAATTAGAATTTTTTTAATTTTATTTTTTTCTTGAAGTGAAACCTAAATAATTTTATTATTAATAGGGGTGAACCAATTTCGATTCTCGATACTCCATTGATTAAAGTGCAAAATTGAAGTAATAAACATTACCAAAATACTTAATTAATCGGCCTCACCAGGTCTATTTTATTTATTTAAATTAGACCTTTCTCTGTACGTATCGTAGAAGATAATAAAATGTCAAATCGTTGCTAATAGTGTACTACTTACCTGGAGTCCGAACCCCAGTGCATTGCATATATTTTGGCCAGATGGCCACGTAATGTGCGTCTTGTTCGCATTTGTATCCTTCCAATTGGTTCCATATTGCTGGTCGCTTGAACCAAGCTTGTGTCGCATGCTGCTTTTCTGGCATCCTGTATAAGAAAAAGTTATTAATTATAAAAAATTATTATATATGATAAAGTACAATAATATCATAGAGCACAGGGTTACTAGACAAAAGTACTGCATGTAGATTTAGAATCTAATTACATTTAATACTGTAATACCTTCAACTGTGTAAGGACCTTTTTTTGATGAATACCTAATAGGGTTATTTATCATCAATGGCACGATAAATATATTAATTTTAATATTTAATTACTCAGTAGGTTAAAGTTGAGCCATCATGATGTTAAAGCAGTAAAATTTATATTAGCTGAAACTTTAAAACCCTTAAGGAGTTTCAATTTCACCTTATAAACACATAAAAGGACACAATGTTTCTTACTGAAATTTCAGATTAGCTAATGAAACTTACTGAGGGTGAGCTATTATGAATCTAAGTTCTGAAAAATTTTTTTATCATTGTTTCACGGACATCATTGTTGCCTTAAACGATATTAGTACTTATTAGACATGGTTCAATTTAAAGGTCAATGGTCAAAATTTTGAAGCTCTGACCACTTGTGCTTCTATATTCTGGTATTATACTATGGATTGATTACTGGCAAAACTAAATTCAGTTTAGAGCCACATGATAACTTCCTTATGCACTTTACAAGTGCTAGATAAAGAGAGAAATTATATCCTACACATGACATTCAACAATAAATAATCAGAGGAACTTTTTCAAAAATTCAACTAATGAAAAAGAGCTTACTGACTGCCTAGGTATTTTTTCAGTTCATATTTTCAATGTTTTCATATTTTTGGTGTTACTATCTACCTTCGATTTTTTAATTTTTAGATATGTTATGTATACACACCAACACACATGAAACTATCTAAATATTTCTTTACTAAAACAATTGTTTACTGCAGTAAATAATTATGCAATATACCAACATAGTATTTAGTTAGAATAAATTATTTTTAAAAATTACCTTCTCAATAATAATGTTAGATGAAGAAACTGTTTTAAAACAAAATAAATCCAGCGATTAAATAAACTTATCTAAGTTTAGTACCCATGACATGTTTTTACACAAGATGTATTCAAAAAGTAACAAGAATATAATTATTTCTAAACAATTATTCAATTCTTTAACAATTTATTACAATGAATTACAATTAGATATTATATACATATGACAGGGTTTCTTTGAATCCCCATTATAGTTCTAGAACTTCCAACCTTGAGATACCATTTAGGTCTTTCAATTGTGCATTTTTAATCTCCAACTACGCTTGTAAAATAATAACCCAGAAATTTTGTTTTTCTGGGTAAGAGGAAAAAGTACATTGAGCCATATCTGGTGAATATGGTGGCTGAGGGATCGTATAGTGTTGCCTTTCTCAAAATTCTTACGGAAACAATGAAGTAATAAAATGCGAGCAGACCTATTATTGTTGGGCAAAAACCATGAAATTATTTTGCTAAAAACCTAGGTGTCTTTTCCAGAATGCTTATTCCAATTGGAATGGGGACTTTTAGGTAGCTCCTTATAGATTGATTGGCCAATAACTCATGATGCACTACACTATTAAAATATAAGAAATCAGTTATAAATGTCCACATTTGACAGCAATTGCCAAGCTTTTTTATTTCGTAATTTTAGAATGTCTACCCTGAGACTCAAATCTTGGCTTCAAAGTCAAACCTGTAGACCCAAGTTTTGCCATCTGTTATTGTACATTTCAAAAACATCTAAAAAGATATCATGAAATAACCTAACTGATATGTAAAATCATCACCAACTTCTCTAATTGTGGATTGGCGATCATAATACATTTCATAAACATTTCTTTCACTATTTCCCCATTTTTAAACAATTGTTGAGGTGCTGGGGCATTCAGAAAGTTCATCTTCCTCAATATCTTTATTGCCCTCTTGGAAACGCTTGTACCGTTCATAAATTCTTGTTTCAGTGGTCTCACTAAAAGCAATACTGAAAAGCAACATTTCTAAAAATCTTTATATTGTATTCAGTGTTAATAGCAAAATCTAAATCCCATTCTTACATATACCTATAAAGCAACTACAAATTTATGCTAGTTATAGTCACCTCAGTCAAAAAAAAAATTATGTTTACTAATAAAAACATGAAATGTTCAAGCTGTAAGTGACACACTAACTATATATATAATTTTATTTTATAAACATTCGTTTCATACAGCTTCATGTGTTCAGAATTTTTTTCAAAAATTGCAGCATTATTTTACAGATTTAGGTTTTTTTAAAATTGGTAAATTTTTTTTTTAGAATAAATTGTTTAATAACATATCTGAAAAAAAACAGGTTGTCCTTGATAAGTAAAAGTTTTATATTTTCATTTTATTGCGTCAGAGAATATTATGTTGTTTCTTTTAAAATATAAAACTTTTATAGAAAACTCCAAAATTTCAAATCTTACAAAATTAATGCATACATTTTAGAAGTACGAATAAGCAGAAGTAAAAAGAAAGATATTCATGAAAGACTTTTTTCAATTATGGAAATAGCAAGAAAACCCATATTTTTTAAAAAGATTTAGCAAATTCTAAATGTTTTCCCTAATACACGACCTAAAGACTGGGTAAGACTGAAGTATCAAGTTTCTAAAGTACTCTGCTATATAACTAAACTTCTGATTTCAATTTTATTTTCTAGACATTTCACTGAAAATAAGAACTCAATGAAATTTTCAGTATGACTAAAATAAAGTGTCAAGATTTCTTCAAATTTGCTTTGATGATTTAGTTGAAATTTTAGTTAATATGGAGTCTGATGACGCATATTACTAATCAAGCAAGTGTTACAATTTAGGAGTAAATTGGTAAACGCTAAATATTTACTGCCAGTACAATTACTTTAACCGCTAAACAATAAATTCCATGTAATTACTAAAAGTTTATTCTTTACCATTTAATGGATATTTTAAACAATTACTTTTCGAGAGTTGTGTAACACAAAAATGTCTGTCTACAACCAGAGATTTCGGATTGTACAAATTATCTCTAACCAGCAAATCGAATTAAACTACTAAAAATGATAGTCATACGGGCCAACACAGGTCGTGCTTAACCAAAAGACTTTTTAAAAGTGAAAAAGCCAAGTAGTTAACAGCATTATGGAAGTCGATTGACAGGTGTAACAGTCTGTCAGGGGAACGTAGTCCCTCCTACCTCCCACCACTACATACAAAGATGGCCGCTACTTTATTGATCGCTCGTCGCCCAACCCATCTCATCCTGACCTGTAGAACAGAAACTACAACTTCAATGTGCTACTTCTTCTTTTACGCAATTGGTATATTTTCTCAACAAAATATTCAATTTCTAAAGAAGGATTGTTGAATATAATAGAAAATAAAATGCTCAAAATATATCGAGTAAAAACTAATGATTAAATAGAAATTAAATTCAGTCAAAATTACTTATCTCTTTTATCAACTAGCAGTATATTTACTATTGCACTGCATTACTACTGCCAAGTTATGGATGATTTATTCTCTATTTACTAAAAAAAATAAATAAACTGCAATGCTGAGTCAATTACGCAGTACGTCCTTGAATTTTACTCACTTTTAGGATGGGAACCCTTTTTTACAAAAACCTAAATTTATAGCCTCGAAAAAGCTTTGTTTTGTAAATAATTTTGAATCGCTTTCTATGGAAGGGTTAGAAAACTTGTCTAAATTATGTTCAATATTTCAAACGTGAGAAGTTTTGATTATTTTTACTAAAAAACTTAACTATGTTACACATCCTTTTAGGGTCACTGAATTTTGATTAAACCGACAAAAATATATTTTTGTTACCACTACGAATCCAGAATCTAAATTTTCCTGGTTCAAAAACATTATTGTTACCTGTAGATAAAAAGTTCGCTTCTCTTCAGGTTTAGCTTAAAATCTTACTTTTAATCATCCAATATAAAAAGTAATCAATGTTAGAACAGGATGGTCATTGTAATTGAAATATAAATAGATACTGCAACAAAGTTCAGAGTGAAATATAACTAGCTATAGAGTCCGCAAACGTAGGAAGTGGGTAAACGAAAATAACCTGTTACATGATATGTTCAGAATCGTATCATAGATGCAAGGATGAATTTGATTTCAATTCCGTATCATCAATTTAGACTAACGTTTATTAGTTATGAATGACAAAACCATGTTTTCTGTACTTCGTTTTCCTGAAATCTGTAAAAAAACATCCTTAAATAGGAGTAAATCACAAACATGGGAAAGAGAGGTAACTTGAAGGCAAAAATGTATTCATAAATTTAATAAAAACGCGTGAAAAAATAATTTTTTGAAATATTTCTGGATTGATTCTGATATATTTCAATTAAAAAATTAAGGTTAACGACATTTTTTAAACGAGTTTTCTTATTTTGAGTTAAATGATATCACACAATATCAAGAGCACAGTGGTACAATATATTACAATAAAAATATTGAAAAGAACCCCAATACCACAAAAATAATCAAAAATAACAAATAAGACAAGTTACTTAAGATTAAACCCTCAAGGGTTTAATCTTAAGTAACTTGTCTTATTTGTTATTTTTGATTATTTTTGTGGTATTGGGGTTCTTTTCAATATTTTTATTGTAATTAAATGATATCAGTTATAAAACGTAATTTTATTTCATTATAATCACATTATAGTATAAATAATAGTGTAGTGTATATATATATATATATATATATATATATATATATATATATATATATATATATATATATATATATAATAAAGTTTTTCATTTGAAAATTTAGAGTAAAATGTTTCTCTGTTTTATTTCAAATTTATTCTGATGAAGCAGATTTGTATTGAGTAAAAATAAAGTGAAAGCTAGGACAAAGCTCTTGATGTGTTTAAGCACACATAACTATATCTAATAACATAAATACTTTTTGGTCAAAGAGGATTAAAAGGATAGATGTGACAAAATTATATTAGGTAAAATATAGAACCTGATAGTAGGCCTGTCTGGCTAAGAAAGTTTTCACCAATAAGTTATAAGTCAATAGTCATTGATTCTTGTTTTATCCTCAGTTAAACTGCAGTTATAGCTAGAGTGTTATTATACTGAATTTTTTATCATTCAAATAATAAATAATATGATATTATCTATTACTTTAAACATAAACAACATTTCCTAATTTTCCCTTAATTTAAAACATGAAATATTTCCATTGTTGGTTCCTGACCGCTTCTACCATTACTTTCATAATCTATTTACATGACCTTCAATCTTTTATCAGCTTTGTTCCATTGCCTCTGTCCCGGTTTTTGTTAAGTACCTTACATTACAGTAAGGTATTATTTTCTCATTAGAAATAACTATGGAAAGACTTCTCACAGTAAAAAAATGCTTGATAATTATTCAAAAACTACCAACTAGAAAAACATTCAAAAGGTAACTATACAAAAATTGTGAGATGCTCTCCAAAAACAAAATTAAAAAAAAAAAAAAACTAAGCAAACTCTCAACAAACTTAACTAAAAAACATTAGCTTAAGGGAACCCTCCATCTAGACCCTATTTGGATGTTATAAAACTTGTGTTGGCATTGTTATAAAATTGCTTAAGGGAACCCTCCATCTAGACTCTATTTAGATGTTATAAAACTTGTGTTGGCATTGTTATAAAATTGCTTAAGGGAACCCTCCATCTAGACCCTATTTGGATGTTATAAAACTTGTGTTGGCATTGTTATAAAATTGCTTAAGGGAACCCTCCATCTAGACTCTATTTGGATGTTATAAAACCTTGTGTTGGCATTGTTATAAAATTGCTTAAGGGAACCCTCCATCTAGACTCTATTTAGATGTTATAAAACTTGTGTTGGCATTGTTATAAAATTGCTTAAGGGAACCCTCCATCTAGACTCTATTTGGATGTTATAAAACTTGTGTTGGCATTGTTATAAAATTGCATAAGGGAACCCACCATCTAGACTCTATTTGGATGTTATAAAACTTGTGTTGGCATTGTTATAAAATTGCTTAAGGGAACCCTCCATCTAGACTCTATTTGGATGTTATAAAACTTGTGTTGGCATTGTTATAGAATTGCATAAGGGAACCCTCCATCTAGACTCTATTTAGATGTTATACAACCTTGTGTTGGCATTGTTATAAAATTGCTTAAGGGAACCCTCCATCTACTCTATTTGGATGTTATAAAACTTGTGTTGGCATTGTTATAAAATTGCTTAAGGGAACCCTCCATCTAGATCCTATTTGGATGTTATAAAACTTGTGTTGGCATTGTTATAAAATTGCTTAAGGGAACCCTCCATCTACTCTATTTGGATGTTATAAAACTTGTGTTGGCATTGTTATAAAATTGCTTAAGGGAACCCTCCATCTACTCTATTTGGATGTTATAAAACTTGTGTTGGCATTGTTATAAAATTGCTTAAGGGAACCCTCCATCTAGACCCTATTTGGATGTTATAAAACTTGTGTTGGCATTGTTATAAAATTGCTTAAGGGAACCCTCCATTTAGACTCTATTTGGATGTTATAAAACTTGTGTTGGCATTGTTATAAAATTGCTTAAGGGAACCCTCCATCTAGACTCTATTTAGATGTTATAAAACCTTGTGTTGGCATTGTTATAAAATTGCTTAAGGGAACCCTCCATCTAGACCCTATTTGGATGTTATAAAACTTGTGTTGGCATTGTTATAAAATTGCTTAAGGGAACCCTCCATCTAGACTCTATTTGGATGTTATAAAACTTGTGTTGGCATTGTTATAAAATTGCTTAAGGGAACCCTCCATCTAGACTCTATTTAGATGTTATAAAACTTGTGTTGGCATTGTTATAAAATTGCTTAAGGGAACCCTCCATCTAGACCCTATTTGGATGTTATAAAACTTGTGTTGGCATTGTTATAAAATTGCTTAAGGGAACCCTCCATCTAGACTCTATTTGGATGTTATAAAACTTGTGTTGGCATTGTTATAAAATTGCTTAAGGGAACCCTCCATCTAGACTCTATTTGGATGTTATAAAACTTGTGTTGGCATTGTTATAAAATTGCTTAAGGGAACCCTCCATCTAGACTCTATTTAGATGTTATAAAACCTTGTGTTGGCATTGTTATAAAATTGCTTAAGGGAACCCTCCATCTAGACCCTATTTGGATGTTATAAAACTTGTGTTGGCATTGTTATAAAATTGCTTAAGGGAACCCTCCATCTAGACTCTATTTGGATGTTATAAAACTTGTGTTGGCATTGTTATAAAATTGCTTAAGGGAACCCTCCATCTACTCTATTTGGATGTTATAAAACTTGTGTTGGCATTGTTATAAAATTGCTTAAGGGAACCCTCCATCTAGACTCTATTTGGATGTTATAAAACTTGTGTTGGCATTGTTATAAAATTGCTTAAGGGAACCCTCCATCTAGATCCTATTTGGATGTTATAAAACTTGTGTTGGCATTGTTATAAAATTGCTTAAGGGAACCCTACATCTACTCTATTTGGATGTTATAAAACTTGTGTTGGCATTGTTATAAAATTGCTTAAGGGAACCCTCCATCTACTCTATTTGGATGTTATAAAACTTGTGTTGGCATTGTTATAAAATTGCTTAAGGGAACCCTCCATCTAGACCCTATTTGGATGTTATAAAACTTGTGTTGGCATTGTTATAAAATTGCTTAAGGGAACCCTCCATCTAGATCCTATTTGGATGTTATAAAACTTGTGTTGGCATTGTTATAAAATTGCTTAAGGGAACCCTCCATCTAGACCCTATTTGGATGTTATAAAACTTGGGTTGGCATTGTTATAAAATTGCTTAAGGGAACCTTCCATCTAGACCCTATTTGGATGTTATAAAACTTGTGTTGGCATTGTTATAAAATTGCTTAAGGGAACCCTCCATCTAGACTCTATTTGGATGTTATAAAACTTGTGTTGGCATTGTTATAAAATTGCTCATGGGAACCCTCCATCTAGACCCTATTTGGATGTTATAAAACTTGTGTTGGCATTGTTATAAAATTGCTTAAGGGAACCCTCCATCTAGACCCTATTTGGATGTTATAAAACTTGTGTTGGCATTGTTATAAAATTGCTTAAGGGAATCCTCCATCTAGACCCTATTTGGATGTTATAAAACTTGTGTTGGCATTGTTATAAAATTGCTTATGGGAACCCTCCATCTAGACCCTATTTGGATGTTATAAAACTTGGGTTGGTATTGTTATAAAATTGCTTAAGGGAACCCTCCATCTAGACCCTATTTGGATGTTATAAAACTTGTGTTGGCATTGTTATAAAATTGCTTATGGGAACCCTCCATCTAGACCCTATTTGGATGTTATAAAACTTGTGTTGGCATTGTTATAAAATTGCTTAAGGGAACCCTCCATCTAAACCCTATTTGGATGTTATAAAACTTGTGTTGGCATTGTTATAAAATTGCTTAAGGGAACCCTCCATCTAAACCCTATTTGGATGTTATAAAACTTGTGTTGGCATTGTTATAAAATTGCTTAAGGGAACCCTCCATCTAAACCCTATTTGGATGTTATAAAACTTGTGTTGGCATTGTTATAAAATTGCTTAAGGGAACCCTCCATCTAAACCCTATTTGGATGTTATAAAACTTGTGTTGGCATTGTTATAAAATTGCTTATGGGAACCCTCCATCTAGACCCTATTTGGATGTTATAAAACTTGTGTTGGCATTGTTATAAAATTGCTTATGGGAACCCTCCATCTAGACTCTATTTGGATGTTATAAAACTTGTGTTGGCATTGTTATAAAATTGCTTAAGGGAACCCTCCATCTAGACTCTATTTGGATGTTATAAAACTTGTGTTGGTATTGTTATAAAATTGCTTAGGGGAACCCTCTATCTAGACTCTATTTGGATGTTATAAAACCTTGTGTTGGCATTGTTATAAAATTGCTTAAGGGAACCCTCCATCTAGACTCTATTTGGATGTTATAAAACCTTGTGTTGGCATTGTTATAAAATTGCTTAAGGGAACTCTCCATCTAGACTCTATTTGGATGTTATAAAACTTGTGTTGGCATTGTTATAAAATTGCTTATGGGAACCCTCCATCAAGACTCTATTTGGATGTTATAAAACTTGTGTTGGCATTGTTACAAAATTGCTTAAGGGAACCCTCCATCTAGACCCTATTTGGATGTTATAAAACTTGTGTTGGCATTGTTATAAAATTGCTTATTGGAACCCTCCATCAAGACTCTATTTGGATGTTATAAAACTTGTGTTGGCATTGTTACAAAATTGCTTAAGGGAACCCTCCATCTAGACCCTATTTGGATGTTATAAAACTTGTGTTGGCATTGTTATAAAATTGCTTAAGGGAACCCTCCATCTAGACTCTATTTGAATGTTATAAAACTTGTGTTGGCATTGTTATAAAATTGCTTAAGGGAACCCTCCATCTAGATCCTATTTGGATGTTATAAAACTTGTGTTGGCATTGTTATAAAATTGCTTAAGGGAACCCTCCATCTAGACCCTATTTGGATGTTATAAAACTTGTGTTGGCATTGTTATAAAATTGCTTATGGGAACCCTCCATCAAGACTCTATTTGGATGTTATAAAACTTGTGTTGGCATTGTTACAAAATTGCTTAAGGGAACCCTCCATCTAGACCCTATTTGGATGTTATAAAACTTGTGTTGGCATTGTTATAAAATTGCTTATTGGAACCCTCCATCAAGACTCTATTTGGATGTTATAAAACTTGTGTTGGCATTGTTACAAAATTGCTTAAGGGAACCCTCCATCTAGACCCTATTTGGATGTTATAAAACTTGTGTTGGCATTGTTATAAAATTGCTTAAGGGAACCCTCCATCTAGACTCTATTTGGATGTTATAAAACTTGTGTAGGCATTGTTATAAAATTGCTTATGGGAACCATCCATCTAGACCCTATTTGGATGTTATAAAACTTGTGTTGGCATTGTTATAAAATTGCTTAAGGGAACCCTCCATCTAGATCCTATTTGGATGTTATAAAACTTGTGTTGGCATTGTTATAAAATTGCTTAAGGGAACCCTCCATCTAGACCCTATTTGGATGTTATAAAACTTGTGTTGGCATTGTTATAAAATTGCTTAAGGGAACCCTCTATCTAGATCCTATTTGGATGTTATAAAACTTGTGTTGGCATTGTTATAAAATTGCTTAAGGGAACCCTCCATCTAGACCCTATTTGGATGTTATAAAACTTGGGTTGGCATTGTTATAAAATTGCTTAAGGGAACCTTCCATCTAGACCCTATTTGGATGTTATAAAACTTGTGTTGGCATTGTTATAAAATTGCTTAAGGGAACCCTCCATCTAGACTCTATTTGGATGTTATAAAACTTGTGTTGGCATTGTTATAAAATTGCTCATGGGAACCCTCCATCTAGACCCTATTTGGATGTTATAAAACTTGTGTTGGCATTGTTATAAAATTGCTTAAGGGAACCCTCCATCTAGACCCTATTTGGATGTTATAAAACTTGTGTTGGCATTGTTATAAAATTGCTTAAGGGAATCCTCCATCTAGACCCTATTTGGATGTTATAAAACTTGTGTTGGCATTGTTATAAAATTGCTTATGGGAACCCTCCATCTAGACCCTATTTGGATGTTATAAAACTTGGGTTGGTATTGTTATAAAATTGCTTAAGGGAACCCTCCATCTAGACCCTATTTGGATGTTATAAAACTTGTGTTGGCATTGTTATAAAATTGCTTATGGGAACCCTCCATCTAGACCCTATTTGGATGTTATAAAACTTGTGTTGGCATTGTTATAAAATTGCTTAAGGGAACCCTCCATCTAAACCCTATTTGGATGTTATAAAACTTGTGTTGGCATTGTTATAAAATTGCTTAAGGGAACCCTCCATCTAAACCCTATTTGGATGTTATAAAACTTGTGTTGGCATTGTTATAAAATTGCTTAAGGGAACCCTCCATCTAAACCCTATTTGGATGTTATAAAACTTGTGTTGGCATTGTTATAAAATTGCTTAAGGGAACCCTCCATCTAAACCCTATTTGGATGTTATAAAACTTGTGTTGGCATTGTTATAAAATTGCTTATGGGAACCCTCCATCTAGACCCTATTTGGATGTTATAAAACTTGTGTTGGCATTGTTATAAAATTGCTTATGGGAACCCTCCATCTAGACTCTATTTGGATGTTATAAAACTTGTGTTGGCATTGTTATAAAATTGCTTAAGGGAACCCTCCATCTAGACTCTATTTGGATGTTATAAAACTTGTGTTGGTATTGTTATAAAATTGCTTAGGGGAACCCTCCATCTAGACTCTATTTGGATGTTATAAAACCTTGTGTTGGCATTGTTATAAAATTGCTTAAGGGAACCCTCCATCTAGACTCTATTTGGATGTTATAAAACCTTGTGTTGGCATTGTTATAAAATTGCTTAAGGGAACTCTCCATCTAGACTCTATTTGGATGTTATAAAACTTGTGTTGGCATTGTTATAAAATTGCTTATGGGAACCCTCCATCAAGACTCTATTTGGATGTTATAAAACTTGTGTTGGCATTGTTACAAAATTGCTTAAGGGAACCCTCCATCTAGACCCTATTTGGATGTTATAAAACTTGTGTTGGCATTGTTATAAAATTGCTTATTGGAACCCTCCATCAAGACTCTATTTGGATGTTATAAAACTTGTGTTGGCATTGTTACAAAATTGCTTAAGGGAACCCTCCATCTAGACCCTATTTGGATGTTATAAAACTTGTGTTGGCATTGTTATAAAATTGCTTAAGGGAACCCTCCATCTAGACTCTATTTGAATGTTATAAAACTTGTGTTGGCATTGTTATAAAATTGCTTAAGGGAACCCTCCATCTAGATCCTATTTGGATGTTATAAAACTTGTGTTGGCATTGTTACAAAATTGCTTAAGGGAACCCTCCATCTAGACCCTATTTGGATGTTATAAAACTTGTGTTGGCATTGTTATAAAATTGCTTATTGGAACCCTCCATCAAGACTCTATTTGGATGTTATAAAACTTGTGTTGGCATTGTTACAAAATTGCTTAAGGGAACCCTCCATCTAGACCCTATTTGGATGTTATAAAACTTGTGTTGGCATTGTTATAAAATTGCTTAAGGGAACCCTCCATCTAGACTCTATTTGGATGTTATAAAACTTGTGTAGGCATTGTTATAAAATTGCTTATGGGAACCATCCATCTAGACCCTATTTGGATGTTATAAAACTTGTGTTGGCATTGTTATAAAATTGCTTAAGGGAACCCTCCATCTAGACCCTATTTGGATGTTATAAAACTTGTGTTGGCATTGTTATAAAATTGCTTAAGGGAACCCTCCATCTACTCTATTTGGATGTTATAAAACTTGTGTTGGCATTGTTATAAAATTGCTTAAGGGAACCCTCCATCTAGACTCTATTTGGATGTTATAAAACTTGTGTTGGCATTGTTATAAAATTGCTTAAGGGAACCCTCCATCTAGACCCTATTTGGATGTTATAAAACTTGTGTTGGCATTATTATAAAATTGCTTAAGGGAACCCTCCATCTAGACCCTATTTGGATGTTATAAAACTTGTGTTGACATTGTTATAAAATTGCTTCAGGGAACCCTCCATCTAGACCCTATTTGGATGTTATAAAACTTGTGTTGGCATTGTTATAAAATTGCTTAAGGGAACCCTCCATCTAGACCCTATTTGGATGTTATAAAACTTGTGTTGGCATTGTTATAAAATTGCTTAAGGGAACCCTCCATCTAGACCCTATTTGGATGTTATAAAACTTGTGTTGGCATTGTTATAAAATTGCTTAAGGGAACCCTCCATCTAGACCCTATTTGGATGTTATAAAACTTGTGTTGGCATTGTTATAAAATTGCTGAAGGGAACCCTCCATCTAGACTCTATTTGGATGTTATAAAACTTGTGTTGGCATTGTTATAAAATTGCTTAAGGGAACCCTCCATCTAGACCCTATTTGGATGTTATCAAACTTGTGTTGGCATTGTTATAAAATTGCTTAAGGGAACCCTCCATCTAGACCAGGGGTTCCCAAACTGGGGGGCGCGCCCCCCTGGGAGGGCGTGGAGAAAGTCCGGGGGGGCGTGACACAGAAATGAAATAAATAAAAAAATTACAAAAATAATTTCCTCAGATCTTTGAAATAAAGTCTTTCTAAGTTTTCATAATTGTTTTTGTAAAGTTTCAATAAAGTTGTGTGGTGTGTGTACCATTACCTCGGTTTGGCCTTTCCATTCTGCGTTACCGCATTTAACAGTGAACAAAAAAAATCTACGTGTAGTGGGCGTGGGGTCCTCCAAATAACCAGAGGGGGCGTGGTACAAAAAAGTTTGGGAACCCCTGATCTAGACCCTATTTGGATGTTATAAAACTTGTGTTGGCATTGTTATAAAATTCAATTTTCTCAAATTTATTATAATAAAAAGTGATTTTCATCCATTACCAGCAAAATTTCTTTTAGTTAATTAATTTTAAAAAGGTTAATTTCAAAAATAAGTAAAAGTTAACTTTTCTTAATTATTTTATCTGTAAGGAATCATCCAAGTTACTCAGAAAGAAACATTTATTTTAAGTCCACAAAATAACTTGTAAAAAATAATTTGTTCAACGGTCATTTAAATAATGTCACACAACTTTTTCACAAAATTACAAGTTAAAATTTACAAAGACAAAAGTTAAAAAAATTTTTACACTGGAAGTTACAAGACAAAATACAACTACTTTCATAGTCATTAGGCAGTATCTACAATGATTTATTTGAAAAGAACTAGATCGGAATTATAAAATAATTTTTCATTAAAGGTAAAATTGTAGTTTAAGTTTACAAATTATTGTTAAAATTTTTTTAATGATACATTACTTGAATTTTCTAAATTTTTAAATAAGTAATTTCCAAATATATACAAAAATTATGTTATGGTAGATATACCAAATACATACAAAAATTTATGGTTAGATTGAGAATCAATATAATTGTATAATTTGCATATATAATCCAATTGGTAATACAATTAAATAATAAAAAATGCCAACTAAAAATATAAAATTTCAATAACAATAATTTAGTACAATAAAAGCTATTGGCAAACCCCAATACCACAAATATAATTAGTCAGTTTGTAAATTATTGTATTCTAGATTGTAATTTTGTAATACGACACTGATGATGATGATATGGTGAGCTGGTGTTCCTTATTAATTAATAATGAACAGTTGTTCCGATTTTTTAAATAATTAACCATAAATAAAGAATTCCATGATTTTAGGCATACATATTGCTTAAACAGAAGTCAAACAAAATAATGAGCATTTAAAAGGAATGTGAAGCAATTATACAAAGAAATAGATAAACTTACAAGTGCCTTATCTTATCAGCTAGCCTACATGTTCCAAAAGTAAATATAAACAGTGATTTAGCTAGGGAAGATGATAGGGCATCAAAGCATCTAACAAAGCATTTTCTACAGTTTTATTCGTTATGATTCAAAAGTATTTTATAAAGAGATTTGATTTGTAGTTTTGGAACAAAGTGTAACCACTCACAATATGAGTTTTCCTAAGAAAAAATATAGACTTGAAATTGGGGTTATCTTTTTACCACTATACCATATCTTGCAAAAACATTTTTATTTAAAAAAATGTGATATTACTACAGAGCTTAGAGGTCATGGTTATGCTCTGATTTATAAAAAGTTGAAGATTAGCTAAATAGAGAGTAGAATTCTATCGAGATAAAACTGTTGGAGATCAATCTAACTTTACCTACTGCCACGTAATTCCCTTTTACCTTAAGATTTAAATTTTCAACATGGAAATCCTTCCTTATTATGTAACAATATTTTTTACTAATGTATAGAATCTTTTGTTTCTTGAACAGTTGTTTTTTGCAGTTTTCATGTTGAACTACTAGCATTAACCCTGCTTCTCCTGATAACTAGCTTGATGTTTAGATTGTCATTACTATAAACAGCTCAAGTCTATATCATGCTCTCTCATGATAACTGCTTGATGTTTAGACTGTCATTACTATAAACAGCTCAAGTCTTTATCATGTTCTCTTCTGACAACCGCTTGATGTTTAGATTGTCATTACTATAAACAGCTCAAGTCTTTATCATGTTCTCTTCTGACAACCGCTTGATGTTTAGATTGTCAATACTATAAACAGCTCAAGTCTTTATCATGTTCTCTTCTGATAACTGCTGATGTTTAGATTGTCATTACTATAAACAGCTCAAGTCTTTATCATGTTCTCTTCTGACAACCGCTTGATGTTTAGATTGTCAATACTATAAACAGCTCAAGTCTTTATCATGTTCTCTTCTGACAACCGCTTGATGTTTAGATTGTCATTACTATAAACAGCTCAAGTCTTTATCATGTTCTCTTCTGACAACCGCTTGATGTTTAGATTGTCAATACTATAAACAGCTCAAGTCTTTATCATGTTCTCTTCTGATAACTGCTGATGTTTAGATTGTCATTACTATAAACAGCTCAAGTCTATATCATGCTCTCTCATGATAACTGCTTGATGTTTAGACTGTCATTACTATAAACAGCTCAAGTCTTTATCATGTTCTCTTCTGACAACCGCTTGATGTTTAGATTGTCAATACTATAAACAGCTCAAGTCTATATCATGCTCTCTCATGATAACTAGCTTGATGTTTAGATTGTCAATACTATAAACAGCTCAAGTCTTTATCATGTTCTCTTCTGACAACCGCTTGATGTTTAGATTGTCAATACTATAAACAGCTCAAGTCTTTATCATGTTCTCTTCTGATAACTGCTTGATGTTTAGACTGTCATTACTATAAACAGCTCAAGTCTTTATCGTGCTCTCTTCTGATAACTGCTGATGTTTAGATTGTCATTACTATAAACAGCTCAAGTCTATATCATGCTCTCTCATGATAACTGCTTGATGTTTAGACTGTCATTACTATAAACAGCTCAAGTCTTTATCATGTTCTCTTCTGACAACCGCTTGATGTTTAGATTGTTAATACTATAAACAGCTCAAGTCTTTATCATGTTCTCTTCTGATAACTGCTTGATGTTTAGACTGTCATTACTATAAAAAGCTCAAGTCTTTATCTTGCTCTCTTCTGATAACTGCTTGATGTTTAGATTGTCAATACTATAAACAGCTCAAGTCTTTATCGAGCTCTCTTCTGATAACTGCTTGATGTTTAGACTGTCATTACTATAAAAAGCTCAAGTCTTTATCTTGCTCTCTTCTGATAACTGCTTGATGTTTAGATTGTCAATACTATAAACAGCTCAAGTCTTTATCATGTTCTCTTCTGATAACTGCTTGATGTTTAGACTGTCATTACTATAAAAAGCTCAAGTCTTTATCTTGCTCTCTTCTGACAACCGCTTGATGTTTAGACTGTCATTACTATAAAAAGCTCAAGTCTTTATCATGTTCTCTTCTGACAACCGCTTGATGTTTAGACTGTCATTACTATAAAAAGCTCAAGTCTTTATCATGTTCTCTTCTGACAACCGCTTGATGTTTAGACTGTCATTACTATAAAAAGCTCAAGTCTTTATCATGTTCTCTTCTGACAACCGCTTGATGTTTAGACTGTCATTACTATAAAAAGCTCAAGTCTTTATCATGTTCTCTTCTGACAACCGCTTGATGTTTAGACTGTCATTACTATAAAAAGCTCAAGTCTTTATCATGTTCTCTTTTGACAACCGCTTGATGTTTAGACTGTCATTACTATAAAAAGCTCAAGTCTTTATCATGTTCTCTTCTGACAACCGCTTGATGTTTAGACTGTCATTACTATAAACAGCTCAAGTCTTTATCATGCTCTCTTCTGACAACCGCTTGATGTTTAGATTGTCATTACTATAAAAAGCTCAAGTCTTTATCATGTTCTCTTCTGACAACCGCTTGATGTTTAGACTGTCATTACTATAAAAAGCTCAAGTCTTTATCATGTTCTCTTCTGACAACCGCTTGATGTTTAGATTGTCAATACTATAAACAGCTCAAGTCTTTATCATGTTCTCTTCTGATAACTGCTTGATGTTTAGACTGTCATTACTATAAAAAGCTCAAGTCTTTATCTTGCTCTCTTCTGATAACTGCTTGATGTTTAGATTGTCAATACTATAAACAGCTCAAGTCTTTATCGAGCTCTCTTCTGATAACTGCTTGATGTTTAGATTGTCAATACTACAAACAGCTCAAGTCTTTATCAGGCTCTCTTATGATAACCGCTTGATGTTTAGATTGTCATTACTACAAACAGCTCAAGTCTTTATCAGGCTCTCTTATGATATCTGCTTGATGTTTAGATTGTCAACAATATAAACAGCTCAAGACTTAATCGTGCTCTCTTATGATACCTGCTTGATGTTTAGATTGTCAATAATGTAAACAGCTCAAGTCTTTATCGTGCTCTCTTCTGATAACTGCTTGATGTTTAGATTGTCCTTACTATAAACAGCTCAAGTCTATATCATGCTCTCTTATGATAACTGCTTGATGTTTAGATTGTCAATAATATAAACAGCTCAAGTCTTTATCATGCTCTCTTCTGATAACTGCTTTATGTTTAGATTGTCATTACTATTAACGGCTCAAGTTTATCCTGCTGCCTTCTGATAACTGCTTTATGTTTAGATTGTCATTACTATTAACGGCTCAAGTTTATCCTGCTCCCTTCTGATAACTGCTTGATGTTTAGATTGTCATTACTATAAACAGCTCAAGTCTTTATCGTGCTCTCTTCTGATAACTGCTTGATGTTTAGATTGTCAATACTATAAACAGCTCAAGTCTTTATCGAGCTCTCTTCTGATAACTGCTTGATGTTTAGATTGTCAATACTACAAACAGCTCAAGTCTTTATCAGGCTCTCTTATGATAACCGCTTGATGTTTAGATTGTCATTACTACAAACAGCTCAAGTCTTTATCAGGCTCTCTTATGATATCTGCTTGATGTTTAGATTGTCAACAATATAAACAGCTCAAGACTTAATCGTGCTCTCTTATGATACCAGCTTGATGTTTAGATTGTCAATAATGTAAACAGCTCAAGTCTTTATCGTGCTCTCTTCTGATAACTGCTTGATGTTTAGATTGTCCTTACTATAAACAGCTCAAGTCTATATCATGCTCTCTTATGATAACTGCTTGATGTTTAGATTGTCAATAATATAAACAGCTCAAGTCTTTATCATGCTCTCTTCTGATAACTGCTTTATGTTTAGATTGTCATTACTATTAACGGCTCAAGTTTATCCTGCTCCCTTCTGATAACTGCTTTATGTTTAGATTGTCATTACTATTAACGGCTCAAGTTTATCCTGCTCCCTTCTGATAACTGCTTGATGTTTAGATTGTCATTACTATAAACAGCTCAAGTCTTTATCGTGCTCTCTTCTGATAACTGCTTGATGTTTAGATTGTCAATACTATAAACAGCTCAAGTCTTTATCATGCTCTCTTATGATATCTGCTTGATGTTTAGATTGTCAATACTACAAACAGCTCAAGTCTTTATCAGGCTCTCTTATGATATCTGCTTGATGTTTAGATTGTCATTACTACAAACAGCTCAAGTCTTTATCAGGCTCTCTTATGATAACCGCTTGATGTTTAGATTGTCATTACTACAAACAGCTCAAGTCTTTATCAGGCTCTCTTATGATATCTGCTTGATGTTTAGATTGTCATTACTACAAACAGCTCAAGTCTTTATCAGGCTCTCTTATGATAACCGCTTGATGTTTAGATTGTCATTACTACAAACAGCTCAAGTCTTTATCAGGCTCTCTTATGATATCTGCTTGATGTTTAGATTGTCAACAATATAAACAGCTCAAGACTTTATCGTGCTCTCTTATGATACCTGCTTGATGTTTAGATTGTCAATACTATAAACAGCTCAAGTTTTTATGGAGCTCTCTTCCTATAACCGCTTGATGTTTAGATTGTCAATACTATAAACAGCTCAAGTCTTTATCGTGCTCTCTTCTGATAACTGCTTGATGTTTAGATTGTCATTACTATAAACAGCTCAAGTCTTTATCTCTGCTCTCTTCATTGGTTTCGATATCCATTTTCACATGGTTTCAATGCCCATTTTCAGTTGGTATCAATACTCTTTTTTCAGTTGGTTTCAATGACCATTTTTAGTTGTTTTTAATACCCATTTTCAGTTGATTTGTATGTCCATTTTCAGTTGGTTTCAATACCCTTCTTTCGTTTGTTTCAATGCCCATTTTCAGTTGATTTCAATATCCATTCTAAATTGGTTTCAATATCCATTTTCAGTGGTGTTAAGAAAAAGGTGATTGATTTCACCTCGTTGAATATATTTTGGTTACTTTTTTCTTCTAATAAAGAATTGCAAAATAATTCTATAAGAATTTAACCCTAGATTTTCCAGTGAGATATGTTTAATGTATTGATTAAGAAATAATATATACATACATGTTACAAAAAAAACCCTCTTGGCAAATTGCAGAAGCCCTGTGCAAACAGACTTATGATTTCATGACATTATTACTTTTACAGTATGTGCATATATTTTACATTTTCTAAAATTGCCTAAAATATTGTACATATAGAATATACAATGTGTAGGGGAAATTGAAAAACTATGCAAACCCCTTATTTCGGATTTGTAATTTTACAATTAAAAGGTTTTGTTTCAAGGTAACATTTTAATTGTTTCTCCATATAACTACATTTTATGGCACACAAATTTTATGTTTCAAATAGTACTTTTCTTTTATTATTCAAAACTTAATCATTTGTTTTTACCCATTATTTGATCACAAAACTTTATAATTATGTGCCTTTTTCTTCAGTTTTTATATTTTCTGAAAAAAAATCCATTAATTTTTTTCTTTTTCCAACAAATATACTTTTTTTCTCTGAAAAGACATTTTCTTCTTGTACATAAAATTCTACAAAATTTGTTCATATTTGCTATTTTTAATGATTTTTATAAAAAGGCTTCTAAAGCATGACAAATTGGTGTTGCATTTTGTAGTTTCAACAAGCTTCAAGACAATCTAGGCTAGTCGTCTTGTATGCTCAGTGTTTCTGTAATGTCGCAATTCAAATGACAATTTTTCTAAGCCACTCAAATACTCGATAAGAGATCTATGTAGCAGTGACACAAAATCCCTAATATTTATAAAATATTATAATAACAAAAATTTTCACTTTCTCTGGCCCATTATCAAGTGTGCAAGTTTGGATATCTTGTTTCCCCCAGATAGATATTGTACTGAAAAGAAATGATCAGAAGGGACTAGATTGATGAGAGTTTGTAGAAACAGATTAATGAAAGAGTATATTCTAAGAAACTTACGTGATTTGCATTTTCCCAACACCATCCTCATACGGTAACAGTATTCACGTTATTTGATTTTAAGGCTGAGGGTAAGGAAGTTCAAACCATTAGTTTTTTTTGCTGTTATTCATTACTGTAGATTGGTGTAACAGAATATTTTAAAATATACTAAGTGTTAAAATTACTGAAATATTTGAATTAATCTGGAAAAAAAACTTTAATTTCGTTTCAGTGGATTACATTGTATAAATAATATACTTTTTAAATTAACATCTTGTGAGACGTAGTTTGTCAAGCGTTTTATAACTGACAAAATACAAATTCTAAGGCATTACCTATTTTGTGACTTTTCTTAGAATATTATTTTCCATCAACGAGTATTAATTTAAAAAAATGTTTGATCCTGAAAGACAAGTTCAAGAGAAATCATCAGGTCTTATATTAGGCCTTTGCCACAATAGTTCACATACACCACACCTTAAGAACTTGTAATATCCTTCTTAGGTGAAATGTCGACTTTAGTAGTCACTCAATTGTCTTCTGCTGGCCAAGACACCATTTCTACACGTAGTTTCAGTCTGGAGATGTCGTAATTGTTTTGGGACACATAACTAATATGCCATTTTGAGGATTTAATCTTTTAATAATATACAAAAGGGCTTTATACATACAAATAGTATATGTAATAGTCTATTTTTATAAATTATTTATTGGATATATTTAAATCTACATAAACAAATCTGTGACACAAGTATAACTACTATTACATATTTATACTACTAAACTCATAAGGCATTATGAAATACAAACTGAGTGAGATCATACATGTGATACTGCTGGAGTTCAACAGCTTTTGACAAATTGCAGCACTTTACAGGGGTAATAATTACTTTGTGTTGTTGGAATTTGATCTGGGAGGTAAGCAATGGCAAATCACAGTTCAAGATGAAAGGGAATGGCTATACAACTATAGAGCAATAACGTTAAATTCCATGCAGAATGCAAACAGTTGAGCAATAATATAATATACTAAGGGCTTATAAGGGCAAATGCCCCTATTCATATTGAAACAAATTTTAAACTCTTGCACAGTATTTTATTTTTAAATACAAATGAAATTTAATATAATTCAAGCTTTTTGTAACAAAATTTCCCCATAAACTATATTTATAGTGAATGTGTTTTCAATTTGATTATTTTGACCAATCGTATTTTCAATATGTATCTTTAATCCATCTTGAGATTTTACTCGACTTAGTGCAACATAAAATTGACCATTTGTAAAAACAGATTTGGTTGATTTAAGCTTAACTTATAGTTATTGAAAATCCAAGTCAAAAGAAATTGGTTCCCTTTTGTTTGAAATGGAATGTTAGGATCTGTTGATATTAATTTAATTATTGGTAAAAATATGTTTCCTTTTCCAGAACTAGTGATTACTTCTAATTTAAAACACTTGTCAAACATATTTAGTACGATATGACGTGCCCATTAACTAAACCTGATCTAAAGTTCATATTTCTAATTAACCTTTAATACTGATAAAATATTTGTACTCAGCTGTTTTTAATATATTTGTACAGCTGTTTCTCAGCTGAAATATTTGAAAATCATACTCAGCTGTTTTTCATTGCAATTTATTTCTTATGGAGATTTTTGGTAACTTTAAGTTCCTCAAAACCCTATAAATGTTGAAAATTGAGAAAAACCTATATTTTTCCTTGAATGATGATCCCAGCTCTGTACGATCTTCCAAGCTCCCAAAACTTTTCTCTCAAAATTATATATATGGATTATGAATCTATATACATTTTCTTATTTGTGGTAAAAACTATTAATCCTGGACGCTTATGAAAATTTAAAATTTACTTTATAAAAAATTTTCACTGGACATTATTTGATAAATTTCATAGATTTTGACTAACACACAAAATATAAAACATTGCATAACACTTTCTAACTTTTAAGTTATTTAGGTATCTTTAAATATTTTAGGTATTTGAAGCATTGCTACACATTTTTTTTTTAATTTCGAATTTTATATTTGTTAGTTATTTACATTATGGAACCATTTAGATATGTGTGAAAACATTCTTAAACATGTCCTTTGGCTACATTGATTTTTTTTTGAAAGTTATTTTAATTAGATTTTAGTTGGGACTACTTTTTTGGACTCGCAGTAGCAGCTATGTGGATACCTATAAGGCATCCAGTCAGGATAAATTTGGTTATACAACATGACTCCAAACATAAGGTGAGAATAGAGATCACAAAGTACACTGTGGAAGCAGACGACTAATTGCTTCC
Source organism: Prosapia bicincta (assembly GCA_036971475.1). NCBI lineage: Eukaryota > Metazoa > Arthropoda > Insecta > Hemiptera > Cercopidae > Prosapia > Prosapia bicincta. The sequence continues at coordinate 30,719,857 of JBAIZL010000009.1, read as the reverse complement.
TGAATGTAAATTTTTACCTTAAAACTTATATGTACACTGAATTATTTTATTTCAATGGACGGTGATATATGTTAACATATTCACCTTTGGTTCAAGTCTTCAAGTGTTTTCCTTCAACTAGAAAACAATTTACTGATTATACATTGAATGCCAAGGAAGGAAATTAAAACAAAGACTGTAACTGCATTAATACCTATTAAAGGAAATACAGACCTATAGCTCAAATATCGTTAATTTAAAACTCAAGAAAATGCTCAATGAAAGGGCAGTATAAATATACAGAACAGGTGAATTAAAATTAGTCAATCTTATTTGAAAAACAAATAATTACTAGGAATAGCTTATATAGTTACAGAGACAAATTTTAATTTCTTTTACTACATTGGGCTTGCTTTGAAGGTTTATAAACAGGATTGTAATCATAATCTAGATTTTCTTATTGGAAGTGAATAAACAACATGTATATTAAAAATATTGCTATTAAATCTATAAATATCAACACAATATACTGAGAGTGAACATGATTTTGCTGTGGCAATATATATATAGGTAAAATAATGCATAAATTCACTATATTACAGTGATCTTTATTATAACACCATTATATTGAAGGATTTTTGTCTTCTCATATGAGTCATGTTAAGTATTAAAAGTAATGATTGTTGTTTCTAGTAGCACTTACTCAATAAGGATAACAAACCAGTTGTTGAAACATCTTTAAAATAAATACATTTTCTTGACTCTCTTATCAACTTCTTATTCAACTTTCTGCAATTGAATATATGTATTAAATTTATATTTTGAAAACAGTTTATCATGCTACAAATTATAATTATATAGGATAAAAAAAAAATTGTTGATACTTACTCTAATGGCATTTTTTAAAGTTTCTGCTTCCTGCCGTAAGCTGTCCAACTCATTCATACTTGCTCAGACGCTCTCCTAACCGACAGGAGCTGCAACAAAATTAATATTTTCTTTTATTATTTGCATTAGCAACATAACGCAACCTAAAATTTCCTCATGTTAATTTCCCCAATGTGCGTGTGTGTATGAGAAAAAGATTTCAAATTTTATACATTAAGTAAAGTGTAATACAATTAAAATATATGATATAGCAAAATTTTAAATATTAATATTTTTTGAAGTGATTTAGTCATAATGTAATCCGTTTGCAATCCTTTGATTTACTAAAATCTTAAATTGTGATGGCAGCAAAAATAGTAGGAACCTGTTGTTTAAGCTTTTAGAAAGTGATTTAAGAAATGTATGCCTTAATTTTGTTTGAAACTTTTAAAGCACATTAAGGATCTGTTTTACTGAAAATTGTTTATTACTAATAATTAGTTAATGATTCTAATAAAAAAATATTAACTAGCTTTAACAAAATGAATTTGAAGGGAATCAAATAATAAATTAACTGCTTCGGAATGGTGACTAACACATAATTTAAAAGCTATTCAGATAAAAATAAATTAATTAACAAAATTTCACACAATATACCAGAAGTTATACTTATAAAAAAATGATTCTGGATTTTTTTAATTACACTTACTCTATGTATAACATTGGCTCTACTGAGAAATGAAAATTATGATGGTAAAAACAAGAAAAGCAAAACAAAAACAAAAATTTTAGTAAATATTTAGATGGAGAATTATATATTTTCTAAATAGATACCTTGTGCATTGTAATATACTGTAATAGCATGAGTATAAGAATTATAACAAAGTAAAAAATGTTTTTTGAAACTTAAATTTCAAACAACAGGAATTTCAAATGGTTTGATAAAATGGAAAATTAGGTTGTGTCAAGACCAAAACATAAATTTTTTAAGTTTAAAAAGGGTGGAATTATCTAGCAAATAGTATATTTCAATATTTTAATCAAAATTAGCCAGTTTGAAGCAGTCGGTTACACTGCAGTTAAATTTATTATTAAATATGTTTTTATTCTTTATGAATAATTGCACCTATTATTTATTAATCTTCACAACACCAATTAAAAATATTCAAAATAACATTTGAAACAATTCAAGTTTTTCTACAATATTTTTCCATATAATTATCTATCTCAATTTCAATTAATAGTGGCAATTTTATTTTTCTTTATATTCAATATCCCTACAATTATATCGAAAAAGTACGCCTTTCTAAATTTCAATGCAATATTCAAGAATATTCTGTAATAAAATCAATAATAATAACACTATAAATAATGGAAATAAATATTAACAATAGTACTAATCTATACATACGACATCAACCCTGTACTGCTGTATTTTATCATTCATACCTATTGAATGGCAACAACTGCTGTATTTTATCATTCATACCTATTGAATGGCAACAACTGCTGTATTTTATCATTCATACCTATTGAATGGCAACAACTGCTGTATTTTATCATTCATACCTATTGAATGGCAACAACTGCTGTATTTTATCATTCATACCTATTGAATGGCAACAACTGCTGTATTTTATCATTCATACCTATTGAATGGCAACAACTGCTGTATTTTATCATTCATACCTATTGAATGGCAACAACTGCTGTATTTTATCATTCATACCTATTGAATGGCAACAACTGCTGTATTTTATCATTCATACCTATTGAATGGCAACAACTGCTGTATTTTATCATTCATACCTATTGAATGGCAACAACTGCTGTATTTTATCATTCATACCTATTGAATGGCAACAACTGCTGTATTTTATCATTCATACCTATTGAATGGCAACAACTACTGTATTTTATCATTCATACCTATTGAATTGCAACAACTGCTGTATTTTATCATTCATACCTATTGAATGGCAACAACTGCTGTATTTTATCATTCATACCTATTGAATGGCAACAACTGAAGATTATCGTCCTAGTGTTAAGATTGAAATGTTGAGATTTGTTTGTAATTTTCTATCAAAGTTTTTAATCCCATTGTTAAAATTAATTTAGAGTCAGAAGCCCAAAACTTACCGAAATCATGAATTGAATCTCTTGTACATGTCTAGAAATAACCTCATCATCTCCACTCTGCATAAGTTCTTATTTTAAAATATATTTTATCAAAAATATGAAATCATCACAAGCTTACGAACCATAAATCAGTAGACTTAATCAATTACCAATATTTTGATTCATTATATACTTCCTGTTAAAAACTTAGTTTTCATTCGCTATATGATGCTCACAGAAACTTGTACCTTTAACATGATACAATTACAGTTTCTCCAGCATAGTCACTTTATATTCCTCTAAACTTTTATAAATAACTTTCACCGTAAGTTCAGCAAATTGTTACTGTGAAGACTGTCTCCTTCAATCATAAAGAATAAGAAAATCCAGTAAAAACATGTAATTTTTTTACCAATATTAAGAATGAAGGAAAATATTGGTAAATAACCTAGTCTACTTATCTGCTATCATTATGTTCTGTGATAAGTACTATCATAGGTTCTGTGATGATTTTATGTTTTAGACAAAAAGGGTTTTTTTTTGTTTTGGATTTTATGTTTGTGTTAAACTTAAACCAAATAATACATAAGCAGAGTGGTGTAGACATGTGAAAGATATTTAATTCATGACTTCATTTAGGCTTTAAATTCTAAATTTATTTTTAAAAAACTCGCCATTTGAATAGACTTACATTACATACATGCTAGATTGTACTTAATTTTTGTTATCTTCCTATCTGTTTCAAAAACTTAATAGATATTAATTTCCTGTTCCCAGGGAATTGTTTATAGCAAAAATAATTATACGGGCAATCAAAAAACCTACAATAATTATCAAAATCTCTGTTCATGCCCCAAAAATTAAAAATTTTGGAAAATAGCAATTTTCTCACCCCCTCCACAGTACACCTAAAACTTTACTAATTCAACACTTTGCATTATTTTTATGGCGTAGTAACTCGCAAAATGTCTCAAAATGTAATTAAACTTGCTGTTGACTCCCAAAATATTTATCATAAAAATTTGAGTTATATAATTTACACTTCAATTTCACACTGCTATGCTCAGCAAGTTCTATCGTTTCTAGCCCAAAATTAACAATAAAAGGTGTTCAATGCAATTATTTTCAGTTTTGAGCGAGGAATAATGTCTGTAAGTGTTTGTTTCACCCTTTTGAGTAATTTTGTGACTTAATATCGCAAAAGTATAAGATGTGTGTGCAGATTTTATAATTATATCATGATTGTGTGGTGGGTGAAACGTGGTGCTAATAGTGGTTTATTAAAGTTTTTTGGGAGTCAATAGGAAGTTAAATTACATTACGAGGCACTTGGTGAGTTACCAAGTCGAAAAATAAGCCAAAACGTTTATTTTCTAAAATTTTCAAATTTTGGAGTGTCAGCTGAAATTTTTATATTATTTCGTATTCCTGATGACTTTCTGCGTTGTCCAGTATAATTTTCTTCACTAAAATCCATTACATGGGAACGAGAAATAGATACCACATAATAATACTTATCTTATATACATATTGAAGATATCTTACAGTATCACATACCTGCTAATTTTGTACACATAAGAAGTATTAAATAATTTATGAGTTAGGGATGATAATTGCTTTCCGTTTCTTGTTCACCTCTTTAGTATAATACCCCTAAGAATTTTATTTGCATACATTTCAAGGGATTTTTGTTTAAAATAAATCGTACTATGCTACAGAAAGAAACATCTTTTCACATATATTTTTTTTTGTCTTGGATAACACTCAAATAACTCTTACACTGGTGGAAGGACTGAAAAGACACAAATTTTATCTTTACAAAGTCTTTTTTTTAATATCCCACAGGCATTTAGTATTAAGCAGCTATACTGCTTTCTTACGTTAATATTGATTTTAGATACATAATTTACTTCTTGTATCAAACATTGTGTTTTATTCTAAATGTGTTTTATTTATTTAAAAAAATGACCAACTGCAATGGCCAGTTGTCCACACAAAAAACAAACATCCGAACAAAAAAACTTCAAATTAATCTACACAACACAAATGTCATGCAAATAAATACATTAGCAATTCTAAATTTCCAGAAGGCTGATACATTCATTGATAAATATTGTTTAACATGTTGTTGAACTTCAGTATAAATATTATTGATGTATATTTCATGGGACACTTTCAAATCAAATTTATTTTACAAGTGTAAGTAAAAATTTAAATTTGCTACCAATGGATATAATTCTCTAGAAATTCTTGAAAACTTCCACAAAACTGCATTAACATAAGTTGTATTATAGTAATTGTAAAAAAATAGGACTACAGACTATTTCTTAGCTTCATATTTTAAATATCTGGGCATATTACAATTAAGTACTTGTCAGCCTAGAACTCACAATTATATAATTATAAGACATAGCCTATTTATTTTTTTGTTTATAACCTTCACTCACAAGCCAGCTCGAATATTGTTCATTTTAAAATGATGTTACTAAATCAATTTCATAAAAAGTGAGGTTAATAATTATAAGCCTTTTTCAAATTTATTGCTCATATTTGGCAAAATATTTCTTGTATTTCAACATTTTTGACATTATTTTTAAAACATTGAATTTAACAAATCATATAAAAATATTTTTGTCAAAATGTCAAATTTTTATTTGACATTTTGACAAAAATATTTTAAAAAAAATCTCTTTGAACAAATTTTTGCTTTTTTAAGATAATAATTTTGACAAATAGGCATGGAAAGGCTTTTGCATAGATAAGGTGGGTGGTCAGATATCTCTAGATCGGAGACATTGGGAAAGATGAATGACATTATTGTAGACCCCTCCTTCTGTGTAATAAGATATCTAATTTTCTTTGTATCTGTAAATTAATATACAGTAAATATTTGTATACAGACCTATGCAAATTAGTTTGGTATATAGCAACCATTAACTACTATCATTAGGTTATAAATGATTTATATTTAAAAAGGAAATTTGGGGGGGGGATTGTGAATTGAAAAGTTATGTTGGTTTTAAATCTCGAGTTTTAGCTTTTCCAAATCAAGTTTTGAAGTTATTTTTCTAGTTCCAGAATAAAGAAAAACATATGATCTTAAAAATATAGTAAATATGAACTCTTTTTCATGAAGGAGAAGAATAAAAACTTACAATAAACATAAAGCTTCTACTTTGTTTTTGCTTTAAAATTGGCAAAAATTTGCATATTATTAATATTTTGTTAACAACAACAAAAAAACAGTTCATTTGAAAAGTTTTCTTTACTAGCCCTATGCATACACATACATAGAGCATTATTAATATGCAGAAATATGAAATATTTTGGACATTATTCGTCATGAAATATTTGTAACAGAATTGCTAAAATATGAATAAACTCGCAGACAGACTGAACACATTTATTATTAGACAGGCTAAAATATTTATCTAAACTATGAAATCATGAATAAACCAGCACACACACTATTTATTCACATTCAATATGGAGTCTATTCATTCGTGTAACAAATCATTAAAGAGGAAGTAAAACTATATTGCAATCAAATAGTTCTCAAAATTTTCGATATCGTGATACATTTAAAAATTCGTAACAAATTTTAAGTGAAGGCTAAGAACATAAATATATATTACTTGCATATTTTAGGTATTAAACATGAGTCTGAAAAATACGATCAAGCCTGCGCCGACAAAATTTTATAAATTCACAATACTAGATTACGTCTTTAATGCAAACCCCCTATTAAAAATTTCGGCCGTCTTTTAATACTAATCAGAAGTACAACTTTAGAGAGAAAACAGTTTAAAGATTTTTGATTAAGCTACGTTCAAAATGACGTATAAACTGACTTATATTTTTATAACTAATATACTTTTGGTTATTTTCCATCAAGTACAAAATTTAACTACAGCAAAGAAAACTAAAATTTGATTAATGTAAAATGTGAACTGCCATACCTCAAAGTACAGAATCAAAGTTCAGGATGAAACTGCCATCCTGCTAAATTTCGTTGTCAAACAACCTCACACTTGCACAATAAAACAGCATAAACCCAAAGAGTACACATGAAATAAATATTATTCACAACACTAACACACACAATATTCAAGACATTAATCCGTATTCAGAAAGCTGTACCACGCCCAACTACCGACTGATAGGCAAGCCTCCAGACAGGATACATCTCATGCGCATGCCCAAGCTTACAAATTAATTGGTATATCCTGGTGCTGCTACCTACAGTCAACTCTTGGATCCATGTTTGCTAGTCAAATCAAAATTATTATTCACATTCGCGTGAAAACATTAAGATTTTAATACTCCCTTTTTACTTACGGAAGGTCATTTAACTTCACTCTTATCTATTATAAAACGCTAATCAATAAACCTTGTTTAATGTATAAACAAATAATCTGACAATTGTTACACCTTGCATACAATATTTAAGATGGTTGAATAGGAATTACTCTTATCGTTTATGCAAGAGTTTAATCGTTTATTGAGATAAAAACGGGTTTGCAAATTGTTAATTATTTAACGGTTTTTAAATTTAAATAAGTTAGGTTTTACACAGATTGAATTATCATTCAATTATGAGAATAAATGAGCTTTTTTTTAAAGAAATAATTGGGGACAAGATTACTTACAAGAATACTGGTATTCAGATAAAAAAAAACCTCTGGCTTTAAATTCATTTTCGATCAAGATCTCCTTTTTCTCCAGCATTAATTTTTTTATCTATACCTTTCAATCTAACAACTTCAATTACATTCCTTAATGACACAATTATATTAATAATTTGTTTTATATATAATGCTAAGTTTAGAATTGCACATTACAGCACAAGTTGAACCAAGAGGCTTAAAGTTTATATCTTTAATAAATAAGGTGTGTTTATTTATAATGTTCATAAACCAATTTGTTTACATTACTTTTACAATACTACTAATGATTTTTTTTCTTAGCGATGATAGTGTAGTTTGCACTGTGTTAATAATGCTGTTTTGACACAATTATATTAATAATTTGTTTTATATATAATGCTAAGTTTAGAATTGCACATTACAGCACAAGTTGAACCAAGAGGCTTAAAGTTTATATCTTTAATAAATAAGGTGTGTTTATTTATAATGTTCATAAACCAATTTGTTTACATTACTTTTACAATACTACTAATGATTTTTTTTTCTTAGCGATGATAGTGTAGTTTGCACTGTGTTAATAATGCTGTTTTGCAATTTAGAAATAAATAGACAGAATAAAAATGCTAGTTGAAATACTATCATAAATAGAATTTTTACAATTTGTATTATAAACTTCTTAATAACACTGTTATTAGTTTATAAAGAATATGCTAGCCCTAAAGAAATTTTTTTACTTTATTTCAAATGATAGCAGGATTTCTAATTCTACAATAAGAAGTAATATTATTTAAAACCAAATTATTTAGTACCAATGTTAAATGATATTTGAACTTGTAATTATAAAATGTTCCACTTATTTTAAGATAATTTACTTTCTTAAACATTTGCATGCATCAGAATTTTATTATTTTTTAAAATTTTACACATACATGCATTTAACAATGAATGCAATTTTTTAACCTAGAGATTGTTATAAGAAACACAAATTTTATTATGTTTTGTTGACTTTATTGTACTGTGATGTTTTTATTACAGTTAATAAAAAATAAATAACATACAGATTTAGAAATGTTGTAATGTATGCAATGGCTATTTTTTAATTTGAGGATAAAGTAAACATTTTGTAAAAGTATAAGTTTGTTAAAAAATCTTAGTACTAATTAGGCTCAGTGTGAATCCTTTTCAAATATTTTTTTTATTTAATTTTTAGAACCAATGGAGTTTTAGAACTGCCTGCCAAGAAACAAATCAATCAAAACATAAGTAATATTAATTATTGATTGAAATTATTAAAAATAATATGAAAAAATAATTAAATTGCTTTCTTTAAAATGGAAATATAATAAACAGAATAAATGCCTTTCTTTAAACAAAAAGAATTTCATGCCTATCAAATATAATTAATAGCTCAACTCAAACTATAGTAATAAAAAGATACACATGTCTTTATAACAGTCATTTACATTTTTTTTTTTTTTTAAACTTGACTACATTCACTCGAATGAACAAAAAATTGTTGTAGTTTGAAAGCTCACTTTTTGATATCATATTTTATACATTAAATCTATTTTTATGTAAAATTTGTATTTGTCAAAATATTTTAGGAGAGTAAAAGCAATAGCTAAAATAAGCAGTATATGTTTTTTTAACAATTTTAAACAATATTAACACAATGAAAGAGTAATGCAACGAAATCATGTGGTGATAACCTTTAATAATTTTTTTTTTAATTTATAGTTATCATTTCAAATTAATTAGAATGCGTCATTTAATCTTCTAATAATGTTTTTAGTTTTCAGAGAAAATCATTTAATTAGGCCCCAAAGGAGATGAACTGAACAAGAATTCTTAATGTGTGATGCAAGTGGTAGGTTTATTAATGTGAATGTAAAATCTTACAAATGTTTCAAGTTCAATTTGACTGATGTCTAAGCCCTTCTATAGCACTGCCACTGGTATTTATGTCAAAACGAAAAGCCATTGAGAAAATCTGTCAAAAAGAAAGATAGACAACTACAAAAACAAGAAACATGATAGAGCAGATTCTGGAAAGCTGAAGCATGGATTAATTCCCATTATGCCAGAGTTCCATACAGTTGACATCTGACATTCAGCCAAGATTGTTAAAAGTGCTATTGAGCCTCATTCATATCCTCAACGTACTCATTGAAGATGAGTTCAAACATCTGATAATATTACCTTAGTTTTGCATGACAAACCTGATTTTAAGGTTTGTTTCACAAAATCATGAGTATATCTTTTTTTTCTACACCAAGATCTCTCAAAAAGTACAAGATAGGGTAGGAAAGTATTCCTAACTTTAAAGGTAAATTGAAAAATAAAAAATGTTGGAATAAAACTTTATTGTGGCATCAGATAGATAAATCTTCAAGTTAATTTGACTTTGTTTTAAACAAAGTATTATTCAATTTATGTCCCTTAATATCAATGCACTGCTTCAACACGTTCTGTAAGTTCTGCATAACTCTGCAAAGCAACTGTTGCGAAATGCAGGCTAATTCAAGATTCTAAGGTCTTAAACACCTCACTCTTAAGGTATTCCCCCAAAAAATAGTCACATTGAGTTAAATCTAGTGGGATGTTGCCAAACCTGGGAGATCAAGCGCCCAGGGAACATTTCTTTCAAAACAGCTATCACATTTCTAACAGTATGGGTCGTGGCACCATCCTGCTGAAATCATACTAGTCCAAAATTATTCTGTTGAAGTTGTGGTTCAAGAAATTGTTGGATCATGTCTACATATGGTTCTCAATTAACAGTAACACCATGATTTGTTCTTCAAAGAAATAAGGCCCAATGCCTTCACTGCTGATTGCACACCAAACTGTCACTGTTTAAAGGCCTCTCATGAATTACTCTAGGTTTTCACCACTTCAATAACGCATGTTCTGCTTGTTAACACGTCCAGAAATGTGAGTACGCCTCTTCACTAAGCAAAACATGTAGATCATGCTGAGTTTTGAATCAAAGTTTCACATGCCTGCAGTGGATTTTTCAGCCCTGCTATGAGAGCTCTTGAGCTATCTACATTTTGTATGAATGGAAGTATAGGTATACATGAAGAATGTGATGCACAGTACAACTACAAAGCGCCAGGGTGCTTGGGAGCAGAATGTTTGCACAGCAACCTTATTCCAATTGTGTATCCCTTTGCAAATTATTACCATAAAATGTACCCCTGGATTTGGTTCTAGATTAGAGGCAATAACAAAGTTCAAATTTCTGGTAGGGATAAAGACAATTTGAAATAGATTCTAGTGTATAAGTACATTTTGTATGAGTCAATATTTTGTGTATTTAGCATTGCATTGCAGTTTTAACAAGAAATACAATAACAACTAAACATATTTTTAAAATTCAACTTGTCCACTAGTTTTGTTATTTATATAACAAAGTTTATGAAAAAAATGGGGTCTCTGTTCTTGTTTTGATGCACACAGTTTTTTGAAGTTCCCCTCGAAAGAAGCCAAGAACAGTCTCATACCAGAGGCTGCATCCTACTTTTTCCTGTATTTGATTTTTTTAATAAAAGCATAGGATGAAAATGCTCTTTCCACCTTTACAGTGGATGGAAAAGGGAACAAAACCTTCAGTGCCATGTCAAACAAACGTTCCACAGTTGAGGCCCAACAAAAAGTTTATGAAAGGTTTTGCCTTGAAAGATGATTTCAGTGTAGTGTCATTAGATACTTTAATCAGAGTGGTTTTGTGCAATATCTAACTGTGCTGACAAAAAATTCTCAAGATAAAAAGGAAGAGAAGGTTTTGAACCCAGAGAATACTTTCATCAAGCTTTAGAAAATACCTCACAAATGATGATGTTATCAGATATTTGCCGTTTAACATCACTAGAAAATTGCAACTCATTCCCTTTCAAAACGTCGAATGCAAAGTCTCAAATATTTCTCTCTAGCTCTTGAGAATACAAGATCTCCAAGAGTCAATCTTTTTCCTCATAGATTCTATCTCCTCTGTCTGATACTCTGAAGATCATCATTGAACTCATCTGAAGGGTCAGATTAACATCACTGATTAGTAGAAATATATCAGATAAGCAAGCTAAACATTGCAGCCAATTGTTGTCATGTAACATGTCATTTGACCTGAGTCATTTTTTATGTTTTACGAAAAATATGTATTTATGACAAAAATACATTTGTGTGAAGTTTTGGCACATGATTTAACAGTTGGGTCAAACATTACTTGGGAAAGACTGAACAATATTAATATTCTCTAAACCAGGGTATTTCAAACTGGCGGCGTAAAACATTATCAGGGCTGTGGGTCAGTCCACAGAAAAGATGTGTGCATCCTTAATTAGTGTACCTGCAGGGGATAGACTGAACTACCTCATTGTTTATTCTTGAATGCTTAGACTTGATTGACCCTTGTTATTGAGCTATGGTGTTTGTGCTCAAAGATAAGTACAAATGGGAAGCATGGAAAAAGTTTAGAACTCTGACCAATCGATCTACCTGCAATAGATGCAACACCATATTGTGAAGAGCTATTTTAGAGGAAAGAGGAAGTCGTGGAGGGAGTTTGTGAACTCTATGAGCGACAACACTCCTGCGAGCACAGTGTGGAAGAGGTTCCAGGCAACAAGTGGTGAAACATCAAAGCAAATTAACACTATAAGAAGGTCGGATGGAAAATTACTAGTAACTGACAAGGAAAAAGCGAAAGCTTTTAGACACTGCCTGTCCGAGAAATCAGGAAAAAGGATTCCATGTCCAATGTACTTGGACAAAGAAGAGCAAAGGGTCACCTGCCACTTGGAATGACTGTGTCTCCAGGAGGACCCAGATGATGAGCTTTTCTCACCTAATGAACTGAATAGCTGTATATCAAAACTGAAAAGTTCTGCCCCAGGTCAGGACGACATACATAATGAAATGCTGAAACATTGCTCTCCAGAAATGCTGACAAGAATAACAGTCTTTTTTAATGAGATTTGAGAAAACAGAAATATTCCACAAAAATGGAAAACTGAGCAAATTATTCCTTTACGAAGACCGGGAAAGGATGAATCCAAAGTGGAGTCATACAGACCTATTGCGCTAACATCGTGTCATGGGAAGCTTCTAGAGCGCCTAGTAAATAATCGATTGTCATGGCGACTCGAGAAGAACCATGTGTCAAATGCATTTCAATTTGGATTTCGGAAACAAAGAAGTACTACCGATGCTTTGCTATATTTCATGGATAGTCTTTATAAAGGATTTCAAAGAAAATAATCAACAGTTGCGGTAATGATGGATTTTGAAGCAGTATTTGATAGGGTGCCACATGCAATGGTGATTCTTCAATGCTTAAGACTGGGGATTAGGGCGAGGATACTGAATACATTAATAACTTCTTGCGAGACCGAACTATTCGAGCATCTGTTAATGGAACCGAATCATCTTCTTACGTTGTTGCTAATGGTATACCACAAGGGGGCACTGTCTGTCCGATGCTGTTCAATATTCCATCGCATGATCTTACAAAGTCCTTACCTGAGCAGATACGTTGTTTTACCTATGCAGATGACAACACCATATGGGCCACTGATTCAAATCAAGAAAAGGCAGTGGAGTTGATTCAGACAGAGCTTGATTGCATGGTGGGTTGGTGCAGAAAATGGTAATCTTAAAATGTCTGCTAAAAAAACAGAACTCTCTAGCCAATTTCACTTTAAGCCTGAGAGGAAATTTTACTCCAAGGTCAATGGAAAATCCTTAAAGCACAACCGAAACCCTAAACATCTGGGTATATTACTGGAGCCAAAACTTAGATGGGCAGCTCATGTTGGCCACATTCTCGAAACCTGTATTCGTAGAATAAATGCACTAGAAGCTGTTTCCAGCCCACAATGGGGTGCTGATACAACAAAGATGAAAACATTCATTTAATGTTTGTGCGATCCAAGGCGACTTATGGCTGTGAAGTGTGGGGTGGAGCTGCTGCAACTCACCTTACAAAGACACGACGGCTGCAATCGGCAGCTCTAAGGCTCTGTATGGGTTGTATGAAGACTACACCGAGCTTCTTCAGTTATCAAGTAAGAAAAATTTCATAACAATTACCAATCAATAGCCCAGAACACATCCCTATTGTGTATGCTGAGTCTCCTCACAGATGGGTAGGGGCTCGATTGAGACATATTTGCCTATTAAATTGACAAAAGAGTGTCATCCAGAACACCTACGCGCTGAAGTCATTGCTCCCATTGTATTAGTAATAGGAATGTAATGAAAGGTATACTGTTTCCTATTTACTATTGTAATAGGAATGTAAAGAAATTTATACTGCTTTCTATATACTATTGTAATAGGAATGTAATGAAAGGAATACTGCTTCCTATTTACTATTGTAATAGGAATGTAAAGAAATTTATACTGCTTTCTATATACTATTGTAATAGGAATGTAATGAAAGGAATACTGCTTCCTATTTACTATTGTAATAGGAATGTAATGAAAGGTATACTGTTTCCTATTTACTATGGTAATAGGAATGTAATGAAAGGTATACTGCTTCCTATTTACTATTGTAATAGGAATGTAAAGAAATTTATACTGCTTTCTATATACTATTGTAATAGGAATGTAATGAAAGGAATACTGCTTCCTATTTACTATTGTAATAGGAATGTAAAGAAATTTATACTGCTTTCTATATACTATTGTAATAGGAATGTAATGAAAGGAATACTGCTTCCTATTTACTATTGTAATAGGAATGTAAAGAAATTTATACTGCTTCCTATTTACTATTGTAATAGGAATGTAATGAAAGGTATACTGCTTCCTATTTACTATTGTAATAGGAATGTAAAGAAATTTATACTGCTTTCTATATACTATTGTAATAGGAATGTAATGAAAGGAATACTGCTTCCCATTTACTATTGTAATAGGAATGTAAAGAAATTTATACTGCTTCCTATTTACTATGGTAATAGGAATGTAATGAAAGGTATACTGCTTCCTATTTACTATTGTAATAGGAATGTAAAGAAATTTATACTGCTTTCTATATACTATTGTAATAGGAATGTAATGAAAGGAATACTGCTTCCTATTTACTATTGTAATAGGAATGTAAAGAAATTTATACTGCTTCCTATTTACTATGGTAATAGGAATGTAATGAAAGGAATACTGCTTCCTATTTACTATTGTAATAGGAATGTAAAGAAATTTATACTGCTTTCTATATACTATTGTAATAGGAATGTAATGAAAGGAATACTGCTTCCTATTTACTATTGTAATAGGAATGTAATGAAAGAGATACTGTTTCCTATTTACTATGGTAATAGGAATGTAATGAAAGGTATACTGCTTCCTATTTACTATTGTAATAGGAATGTAAAGAAATTTATACTGCTTTCTATATACTATTGTAATAGGAATGTAATGAAAGGAATACTGCTTCCTATTTACTATTGTAATAGGAATGTAAAGAAATTTATACTGCTTTCTATATACTATTGTAATAGGAATGTAATGAAAGGAATACTGCTTCCTATTTACTATTGTAATAGGAATGTAAAGAAATTTATATTGCTTCCTATTTACTATTGTAATAGGAATGTAATGAAAGGAATACTGCTTCCTATTTACTATTGTAATAGGAATGTAAAGAAATTTATACTGCTTCCTATTTACTATTGTAATAGGAATGTAACGAAAGGTATACTGCTTCCTATTTACTATTGTCATAGGAATGTAAAGAAATTTATACTGCTATCTATTTACTTTTGTAATAGGAATGTAATGAAAGGTATACTGCTTCCTATTTACTATTGTAATAGGAATGTAATGGAAGGTCTACTGCTTCCTATTTACTATTGTTAAGGGATGTAATAAAAGGAATACTGCTTCCTATTTACTATTGTAATAGGAATGTAATAAAAGGTATACTGCTTCCTATTTACTATTGTAATAGGAATGTAATAAAAGGTATACTGCTTGACATTTACTATTGCAATAGGAATGTATAAAAGGTATACTGCTTCCTATTTACTTTGGTAATAGGAATGTAATGAAAGGTATACTGCTTCCTATTTACTATAGTAATAGGAATGTAATAAAAGGTATACTGCTTGACATTTACTATTGCAATAGGAATGTATAAAAGGTATACTGCTTCCTATTTACTTTGGTAATAGGAATGTAATGAAAGGTATACTGCTTCCTATTTACTTTGGTAATAGGAATGTAATGAAAGGTATACTACTTCCTAATTACTTTGGTAATAGGAATGTAACGAAAGGTATACTGCTTCCTATTTACTTTGGTAATAGGAATGTAATGAAAGGTATACTACTTCCTAATTACTTTGGTAATAGGAATGTAACGAAAGGTATACTGCTTCCTATTTACTTTGGTAATAGGAATGTAACGAAAGGTATACTGCTTTCTATTTACTATAGTAATAGGAATGTAATGAAAGGTATACTGCTTCCTATTTACTTTGGTAATAGGAATGTAATGAAAGGTATACTGCTTCCTATTTACTTTGGTAATAGGAATGTAATGAAAGGTATACTACTTCCTAATTACTTTGGTAATAGGAATGTAACGAAAGGTATACTGCTTCCTATTTACTTTGGTAATAGGAATGTAATGAAAGGTATACTACTTCCTAATTACTTTGGTAATAGGAATGTAACGAAAGGTATACTGCTTCCTATTTACTTTGGTAATAGGAATGTAACGAAAGGTATACTGCTTTCTATTTACTATAGTAATAGGAATGTAATGAAAGGTAAACTGCTTTCTATTTACTATTGTAATAGGAATGTAATGAAAGGTATAATGCTTCCTATTTACTTTGGTAATAGGAATGTAATGAAAGGTTTACTGCTTTCTATTTACTTTTGTAATAGGAATGTAATGAAAGGTATACTGCTTTCTATCTACTTTTGTAATAGGAATGTAATGAAAGGTTTAGTGCTTTCTATTTACTTTTGTAATAGGAATGTAATGGAAGGTCTACTGCTTCCTATTTACTATTGTTAAGGGATGTAATAAAAGGAATACTGCTTCCTATTTACTATTGTAATAGGAATGTAATAAAAGGTATACTGCTTCCTATTTACTATTGTAATAGGAATGTAATAAAAGGTATACTGCTTGACATTTACTATTGCAATAGGAATGTATAAAAGGTATACTGCTTCCTATTTACTTTGGTAATAGGAATGTAATGAAAGGTATACTGCTTCCTATTTACTTTGGTAATAGGAATGTAATGAAAGGTATACTACTTCCTAATTACTTTGGTAATAGGAATGTAACGAAAGGTATACTGCTTTCTATCTACTTTTGTAATAGGAATGTAATGAAAGGTTTAGTGCTTTCTATTTACTTTTGTAATAGGAATGTAATGAAAGGTATACTGCTTCCTATTTACTTTGGTAATAGGAATGTAACGAAAGGTATACTGCTTTCTATTTACTATTGTAATAGGAATGTAATGAAAGGTATAATGCTTTCTATCTACTTTTGTAATAGGAATGTAATGAAAGGTTTACTGCTTTCTATTTACTTTGGTAATAGGAATGTAACGAAAGGTATACTGCTTTCTATTTACTTTTGTAATAGGAATGTAATGAAACGTTTACTGCTTTCTATTTACTTTTGTAATAGGTATGTAATGAAAGGTATAATGCTTTCTATCTACTTTTGTAATAGGAATGTAATGAAACGTTTACTGCTTTCTATTTACTTTTGTAATAGGAATGTAACGAAAGGTATACTGCTTTCTATTTACTTTTGTAATAGGAATGTAATGAAAGGTTTACTGCTTTCTATTTACTTTTGTAATAGGAATGTAACGAAAGGTATACTGCTTTCTATTTACTTTTGTAATAGAAATGTAATGAAAGGTTTACTGCTTTCTATTTACTTTTGTAATAGGAATGTAACGAAAGGTATAATGCTTTCTATCTACTTTTGTAATAGGAATGTAATGAAAGGTTTACTGCTTTCTATTTACTTTTGTAATAGGAATGTAATGAAAGGTTTACTGCTTTCTATTTACTTTTGTAATAGGAATGTAACGAAAGGTATAATGCTTTCTATCTACTTTTGTAATAGGAATGTAATGAAAGGTTTACTGCTTTCTATTTACTTTTGTAATAGGAATGTAACGAAAGGTATACTGCTTTCTATTTACTTTTGTAATAGGAATGTAATGAAAGGTTTACTGCTTTCTATTTACTTTTGTAATAGGAATGTAATGAAAGGTATACTGCTTCCTATTTACTTTGGTAATAGGAATGTAACGAAAGGTTTACTGCTTTCTATTTACTTTTGTAATAGGAATGTAATGAAAGGTATACTGCTTCCTATTTACTTTGGTAATAGGAATGTAATGAAAGGTATACTGCTTCCTATTTATTTTTGTAATAGGAATGTAATGAAAGGTATACTGCTTTCTATTTACTTTGGTAATAGGAATGTAACGAAAGGTTTACTGCTTTCTATTTACTTTGGTAATAGGAATGTAACGAAAGGTATACTGCTTCCTATTTACTTTGGTAATAGGAATGTAACGAAAGGTTTACTGCTTTCTATTTACTTTTGTAATAGGAATGTAATGAAAGGTATACTGCTTCCTATTTACTTTGGTAATAGGAATGTAATGAAAGGTATACTGCTTTCTATTTACTTTTGTAATAGGAATGTAATGAAAGGTATACTGCTTCCTATTTACTTTGGTAATAGGAATGTAACGAAAGGTATACTGCTTCCTATTTACTTTGGTAATAGGAATGTAACGAAAGGTATACTGCTTCCTATTTACTTTGGTAATAGGAATGTAATGAAAGGTTTACTGCTTTCTATTTACTTTGGTAATAGGAATGTAGCGAAAGGTATACTGCTTTCTATTTACTTTTGTAATAGGAATGTAATGAAAGGTTTACTGCTTTCTATTTACTTTTGTAATAGGAATGTAATGAAAGGTATACTGCTTTCTATTTACTTTGGTAATAGGAATGTAACGAAAGGTATACTGCTTTCTATTTACTATAGTAATAGGAATGTAATGAAAGGTAAACTGCTTTCTATCTACTTTTGTAATAGGAATGTAATGAAAGGTTTACTGCTTTCTATTTACTTTTGTAATAGGAATGTAACGAAAGGTATACTGCTTTCTATTTACTTTTGTAATAGGAATGTAATGAAAGGTTTACTGCTTTCTATTTACTTTTGTAATAGGAATGTAATGAAAGGTATACTGCTTTCTATTTACTTTTGTAATAAGAATGTAATGAAAGGTTTACTGCTTTCTATCTACTTTTGTAATAGGAATGTAATGAAATGTATACTGCTTTCTATTTACTTTTGCAATAGGAATGTAATGAAAGGTATACTGCTTCCTATTTACTTTTGTAATAGGAATGTAATGAAAGGTATGCTGCTTAATAATTACTATTGTAATAGGAATGTAATGAAAGATATACTGCTTCCTATTTACTATTGTAATACGAATGTAATGAAACGTATACTGCTTCCTATTTACTTTTGTAATAGGAATGTAATGAAAGGTATATTCCTTCCTATTGACTTTTGTAATAGAAATGTAATAAAAAGTATACTGCTTCCTATTTACTATTGTAATAGGAATATAATGAAAGGTCTACTGCTTCCTATTT
Organism: Prosapia bicincta; assembly: GCA_036971475.1. Taxonomy (NCBI): domain Eukaryota; kingdom Metazoa; phylum Arthropoda; class Insecta; order Hemiptera; family Cercopidae; genus Prosapia; species Prosapia bicincta. The sequence goes on along the minus strand of JBAIZL010000009.1, from coordinate 30,700,569 downwards.
ACTATTGTTAATGGAATGCAATAAAAGGGATACTGCTTCCTATTTACTATTGTAATAGGAATGTAATAAAAAGGTATACTGCTTCCTATTTACTTTTGTAATAGGAATGTAATGAAAGGTATACTGCTTCCTATTTACTATTGTAATAAGAATGTAATGAAAGGTCTACTGCTTCCTATTTACTATTGTTAATGGAATGTAATAAAAGGTATACTGCTTCCTATTTACTATTGTAATAGGAATGTAATAAAAAGGTATACTGCTTCCTATTTACTATTGTAATAAGAATGTAATGAAAGGTCTACTGATTCCTATTTACTATTGTTAATGGAATGTAATAAAAGGTATACTGCTTCCTATTTACTATTGTAATAGGAATGTAATGAAAGGTATTCTGCTTCCTATTTACTATTGTAATAGTAATGTAATGAAAAGCATTATCTGCTTGCTATTTACTTTTGTAATAGGAATATAATGAAAGGTATACTGCTTCCTATTTACTATTGTAATAGGAATGTAAAGAAAGGTATACTGCTTTCTATTTACTTTTGTAATATTAATGTAATGAAAGGTATACTGCTTCCTATTTACTATTGTAATAGGAATGTAATAAAAAGGTATACTGCTTCCTATTTACTTTTGTAATAGGAATGTAATGAAAGGTATACTGCTTCCTATTTACTATTGTAATAGGAATGTAATAAAAGGTATACTGCTTGACATTTACTATTGTTAAGGGATGTAATAAAAGGTATACTGCTTCCTATTTACTTTTGTAATAGGAATGTAATGAAAGGTATACTCCTTCCTATTGACTTTTGTAATAGAAATGTAATAAAAGGTATACTGCTTCCTATTTATTTTTGTAATAAATTTCTATTGTAACAGGAATGTAATGAGAGATATACTGCTACTTATTTACTATTGTAATAGGGATGTAATGAAAGGAATACTGCTTCCTATTTACTATTGTAATAGGAATGTAATAAAAGGTATACTGCTTGACATTTACTATTGTTAAGGGATGTAATAAAAGGTATACTGCTTCCTATTTACTATTGTAATAGGAATGTAATAAAAGGTATACTGCTTCCTATTTACTTTTGTAATAGGAATGTAATGAAAGGTATACTCCTTCCTATTGACTTTTGTAATAGAAATGTAATAAAAGGTATACTGCTTCCTATTTATTTTTGTAATAAATTTCTATTGTAATAGGAATGTAATGAAAGGTATACTGCTTCCTATTTACTATTGTAATAGGAATGTAATAAAAGGTATACTGCTTGACATTTACTATTGTTAAGGGATGTAATAAAAGGTATACTGCTTCCTATTTACTATTGTAATAGGAATGTAATAAAAGGTATACTGCTTCCTATTTACTTTTGTAATAGGAATGTAATGAAAGGTATACTCCTTCCTATTGACTTTTGTAATAGAAATGTAATAAAAGGTATACTGCTTCCTATTTATTTTTGTAATAAATTTCTATTGTAATAGGAATGTAATGAAAGATATACTGCTTCCTATTTACTATTGTAATAGGGATGTAATGAAAGGAATACTGCTTCCTATTTACTATTGTAATAGGAATGTAATAAAAGGTATACTGCTTGACATTTACTATTGTTAAGGGATGTAATAAAAGGTATACTGCTTCCTATTTACTATTGTAATAGGAATGTAATAAAAGGTATACTGCTTCCTATTTACTTTTGTAATAGGAATGTAATGAAAGGTATACTCCTTCCTATTGACTTTTGTAATAGAAATGTAATAAAAGGTATACTGCTTCCTATTTATTTTTGTAATAAATTTCTATTGTAATAGGAATGTAATGAAAGGTATACTGATTCCTATTTACTTTTGTAATAGGAATGTAATGAAAGGTATACTCCTTCCTATTGACTTTTGTAATAGAAATGTAATAAAAGGTATACTGCTTCCTATTTACCATTGTAATAGGAATGTAATGACAGGTATACTGCTTTCTATTTACTTTTATAATAGGAATGTAATGATAGGTATTCTGCTTCCTATTTACTATTGTAATAGGAATGTATGAAAAGTATCTGCTGGCTATTTACTTTTGTAATAGAAATGTAATGAGAGGTATACTGCTTCTTATTTACCATTGTAATAGGAATGTAATGACAGGTATACTGCTTCCTATTTACTTTTGTAATAGAAATGTAATGAAAGGTATACTGCTTCCTATTTACCATTGTAATAGGAATGTAATGACAGGTATACTGCTTTCTATTTACTTTTATAATAGGAATGTAATGATAGGTATTCTGCTTCCTATTTACTATTGTAATATTAATGTATGAAAAGTATCTGCTGGCTATTTACTTTTGTAATAGAAATGTAATGAAAGGTATACTGCTTCCTATTTAACTATTGTAATAGGAATGTAAAGAAAGGTATACTGCTTTCTATTTACTTTTGTAATAGGAATGTAATGAAAGGTATACTGCTTCCTATTTACTATTGTTATAGGAATGTAATAAAAGGTATACTGCTTCCTATTTACTTTTGTAATAGAAATGTAATGAAAGGTATACTGCTTCCTATTTACCATTGTAATAGGAATGTAATGATAGGTATTCTGCTTCCTATTTACTATTGTTATAGGAATGTAAAGAAAGGTATACTGCTTTCTATTTACTTTTGTAATAGAAATGTAATGAAAGGTATACTGCGTCCTATTTACCATTGTAAAAGGAATGTAATGATAGGTATTCTGCTTCCTATTTACTATTGTAATAGGAATGTATGAAAAGTATCTGCTGGCTATTTACTTTTGTAATAGAAATGTAATGAAAGGTATACTGCTTCTTATTTAACTATTGTAATAGGAATGTAAAGAAAGGTATACTGCTTTCTATTTACTTTTGTAATAGGAATGTAATGAAAGGTATACTGCTTCCTATTTACTATTGTTATAGGAATGTAATAAAAGGTATACTGCTTCCTATTTACTTTTGTAATAGGAATGCAATGAAAGGTTTACTGCTTCCTATTTACTGTTGTAATAGGAATGTAATAAAAAGTATACTGCTTCCTAATTACTTTTGTAATAGGAATGTAATGAAAGGTATACTGCTTCCTATTTATTATTGTAATACGAATGTAATGAAACGTATACTGCTTCCTATTTACTTTTGTAATAGGAATGTAATGAAAGGTATACTCCTTCCTATTGACTTTTGTAATAGAAATGTAATTAAAGGTGTACTGCTTCCTATTTACTTTGGTAATAGGAATGTAATGAAAGGTATACTGCTTCCTATTTACTTTTATAATAGCAATGTAATGAAAGTTATACTGCTTCCTTATTTACTATTGTAATAGGAATGTAATACAAGGTATACTGCTTCCTAATTACTTTTGTAATAGGAATGTAATGAAAGGTATACTGCTTCCTATTTACTTTTATAATAGCAATGTAATGAAAGTTATACTGCTTCCTTATTTACTATTGTAATAGGAATGTAATACAAGGTATACTGCTTGACATTTACTATTGTTAAGGGATGTAATAAAAGGTATACTGCTTCCTATTTACTTTTGTAATAGGAATGTAATGAAAGGTATACTCCTTCCTATTGCCTTTTGTAATAGAAATGTAATAAAAGGTATTCTGTTTCCTATTTACTATTGTAATAGGAATGTAATGAAAAGAATACTGCTTCCTATTTACTTTTGTAATAGGAATGTAATGAAAAATATACTGGTTCCTATTTACTTTTGTAATAAGAATGTAATGGAAGGTATACTGCTTTCTATTTACTATTGTAATAGGAATGTAATGAAAGGTATACTGCTATTTATTTATTTTTATAATAGGAATGTAATGAAAGTTATACTGCTTCCTATTTACTATTGTAATTGGAATGTAATGAAAGGTATACTGCTTCCTATTTACTATTGTAATAGGAATGTAATAAAATGTCCACTGCTTCCTATTTACTATTGTTAAGGGATGTAATAAAAAGGTATACTGCTTCCTATTTACTATTGTAATAGGAATGTAAAAAAGGTATACTGCTTCCTATTTACTTTTGCAATAGGAATGTAATGAAAGGTATACTCCTTCCTATTTACTATTGTAATTGGAATGTAATGAAAGGTATACTGCTTCCTATTTACTATTGTAATAGGAATGTAATAAAAGGTATTTATGTCTGTAATATGAATGTAATGAAAGGTATACTGCATCCTATTTACTATTGTAATATGAATGTAATGAAAGGTATACTGCATCCTATTTACTATTGTAATAGGAATGTAATAAAATGTCCACTGCTTCCTATTTACTATTGTTAAGGGATGTAATAAAAAGGTATACTGCTTCCTATTTACTATTGTAATAGGAATGTAAAAAAGGTATTCTGCTTCCTATTTACTATTGTAATTGGAATGTAATGAAAGGTATACTGCTTCCTATTTACTATTGTAATAGGAATGTAATAAAAGGTATTTATGTCTGTAATATGAATGTAATGAAAGGTATACTGCATCCTATTTACTATTGTAACAGGAATGTAATAAAAGGTATTCTGCTTCCTATTTACTATTGTAATAAGAATGTAATGAAAGGTATACTGCTTCCTATTTACTTTGGTAATAGGAATGTAATGAAAGGTATACTGCTATTTATTTATTTTTATAATAGGAATGTAATGAAAGTTATACTGCTTCCTATTTACTATTGTAATTGGAATGTAATGAAAGGTATACTGCTTCCTATTTACTATTGTAATAGGAATGTAATAAAATTTCCACTGCTTCCTATTTACTATTGTTAAGGGGTGTAATAAAAGGTATACTCCTTCCTATTGCCTTTTGTAATTGAAATGTAATAAAAGGTATTCTGTTTCCTATTTACTATTGTAATAGGAATGTAATGAAAAGTATACTGCTTAATATTTACTTTTGTAATAGGAATGTATGAAAAATATACTGCTTCCTATTTACTTTTGTAATAAGAATGTAATGGAAGGTATACTGCTTTCTATTTACTATAGTGTTAGGAATGTAATGAAAGGTATACCGCTTCCTATTTACCTTTGTAATAGGAATGTAACGAAAGGTATACTGCTTTCTATTTACTATTGTAATAGGAATGTAATGAAAAGTATACTGCTTAATATTTACTTTTGTAATAGGAATGTAACGAAAAATATACTGCTTCCTATTTACTTTTGTAATAAGAATGTAATGGAAGGTATACTGCTTTCTATTTACTATAGTATTAGGAATGTAATGAAAGGTATACCGCTTCCTATTTACCTTTGTAATAGGAATGTAACGAAAGGTATACTGCTTTCTATTTACTATTGTAATAGGAATGTAATAAAAAGTATACTGCTTAATATTTACTTTTGTAATAGGAATGTAATGAAAAATATACTGCTTCCTATTTACTTTTGTAATAGGAATGTAATGGAAGGTATACTGCTTCCTATTTACTTCTGTAATAGGAATGTAATGGAAGGTATACTGCTTCCTATTTACTTTGGTAATAGGAATGTAATGAAAGGTATACTGCTTTCTATTTATTTTTATAATGGGAATGAAATGAAAGTTATACTGCTTCCTATTTACTATAGTGTTAGGAATGTAATGAAAGGTATACTGTTTCCTATTTACTTCTGTAATAGGAATGTAATGAATGGTATACTCCTTCCTACTGCCTTTTGTAATAGGAATGTAATAAAAGGTATTCTGCTTACTATTTACTATTGTAATGAGAATGTAATGAAAGGTTTACTACTTCCTACTTACTTTGGTAATAGGAATGTAATGAAAGGTATACTGCTTTCTATTTATTTTTATAATAGGAATGAAATGAAAGTTATACTGCTTCCTATTTACTATTGTAATTGGAATGTAATGAAAGGTATACTGCTTCCTATTTACTATTGTAATAGGAATGTAATGAATGGTATACTCCTTCCTATTGCCTTTTGTAATAGGAATGTAATATAAGGTATACTGCTTCCTATTTACTATATTAATAGGAACGTAATAAAAGGTCTACTGCTTCCTATTTACTATTGTTAAGGGATGTAATAAAAAGGTATACTGCTTCCTATTTACTATTGTAATAGGAAGGTAATAAAAGGTATACTGCTTCCTATTTACTTTTGTAATAGGAATGTAATGAAAGGTTTACTGCTTCCTATTTACTTTTGTAATAGGAATGTAATGAAAGGTATACCGCTTCCTATTTACTTTTATAATAGTAATGTAATGAAAGGTATACTGCTTCCTATTTACTATTGTAATAGGAATGTAATGAAAGGTATACTGTTTCCTATTTACTATTGTAATTAGAATGTAATAAAAGGTATACTGCTTGACATTTACTATTGCAATAGGAATATATGAAAGGTATACTGCTTCCTATTTTATATTGTAATAGAAATGTAATAAAAGGTATTCTGCTTCCTATTTACTATTGTAATAGGAATGTAATGAAAAGGATTATCTGCTTGCTATTTACTTTTGTAAAAGGAATGTAATGAAAGTTATACCCCTCCTATTGACTTTTGTAATAGAAATGTAATAAAAGGTATTCTGCTTCCTATTTACTATTGTAATAGGAATGTAATGAAAAGTATTATCTGCTTGTTATTTACTATTGTAATAGGAATGTAATGAAAGGTATAATGCTTCCTATTTACTTTGGTAATAGGAATGTAATGAAAGGTATACAGCTTCCTATTTACTTTTATAATAAGAATGTAATGAAAGGTATACTGCTTCCTATTTACTATTGTAATAGAAATGTAATGAACGATATACCCCTCCTATTGACTTTTGTAATAGAAATGTAATAAAAGGTATTCTGCTTCCTATTTACTATTGTAATAGGAATGTAATGAAAAGTATTATCTGCTTGCTATTTACTTTTGTAAAAGGAATGTAATGAAAGGTATACTGCTTCCTATTTACTTTTGAAATAGGAATGTAATGAAAGTTATACTGCTTCCTATTTACTATTGTAATAGGAATGTAATGAAAGGTATAATGCTTCCTATTTACTTTGGTAATAGGAATGTAATGAAAGGTATACAGCTTCCTATTTACTTTTATAATAAGAATGTAATGAAAGGTATACTGCTTCCTATTTACTATTGTAATAGAAATGTAATGAAAGATATACCCCTCCTATTGACTTTTGTAATAGAAATGTAATAAAAGGTATTCTGCTTCCTATTTACTATTGTAATAGGAATGTAATGAAAAGTATTATCTGCTTGCTATTTACTTTTGTAAAAGGAATGTAATGAAAGGTATACTGCTTCCTAATTACTTTTGAAATAGGAATGTAATGAAAGGTATAATGCTTCCTATTTACTTTTGTAATAGGAATGTAATGAAAGGTTTACTGCTTTCTATTTACTTTTGTAATAGGAATGTAATGAAAGGTATAATGCTTCCTATTTACTTTGGTAATAGGAATGTAATGAAAGGTATACAGCTTCCTATTTACTTTTATAATAAGAATGTAATGAAAGGTATACTGCTTCCTATTTACTATTGTAATAGGAATGTAATGAAAGGTTTACTGCTTTCTATTTACTTTTGTAATAGGAATGTAATGAAAGGTATACTGCTTTCTAATTACTTTTGTAATAGGAATGTAATGAAAGGTATACTGCTTCCTATTTGCTATTGTAATAGGAATGTAATGAAAGGTATACAGCTTCCTATTTACTTTTATAATAGGAATGTAATGAAAGGTATACTGCTTCCTATTTACTTTTGTAATAGGAATGTAATGAAAGGTATAATGCTTCCTATTTACTTTGGTAATAGGAATGTATTGAAAGGTATACAGCTTCCTATTTACTTTTATAATAAGAATGTAATAAAAGGTTTACTGCTTCCTATTTACTATTGTAATAGGAATGTAATGAAAGGTTTACTGCTTTCTATTTACTTTTGTAATAGGAATGTAATGAAAGGTATACTGCTTTCTAATTACTTTTGTAATAGGAATATAATGAAAGGTATACTGCTTCCTATTTGCTATTGTAATAGGAATGTAATGAAAGGTATACAGCTTCCTATTTACTTTTATAATAGGAATGTAATGAAAGGTATACTGCTTCCTATTTACTTTTGTAATAGGAATGTAATGAAAGGTATACAGCTTCCTATTTACTTTTATAATAGGAATGTAATGAAAGGTATAATGCTTCCTATTTACTTTTATAATAGGAATGTAATAAAAGGTATACTGCTTCCTATTTACTTTTATAATAGGAATGTAATAAAAGGTATACTGCTTCCTATTTACTTTTGTAATAGGAATGTAATGAAAGGTATACAGCTTCCTATTTACTTTTATAATAGGAATGTAATGAAAGGTATAATGCTTCCTATTTACTTTGGTAATAGGAATGTAATGAAAGGTATACTGCTTCCTATTTACTTTTATAATAGGAATGTAATGAAAGGTATAATGCTTCCTATTTACTTTGGTAATAGGAATGTAATGAAAGGTATACAGCTTCCTATTTACTTTTATAATAGGAATGTAATGAAAGGTATAATGCTTCCTATTTACTTTGGTAATAGGAATGTAATGAAAGGTATACAGCTTCCTATTTACTTTTATAATAAGAATGTAATGAAAGGTATACTGCTTCCTATTTACTATTGTAATAGGAATGTAATGAAAGGTATAATGCTTCCTATTTACTTTGGTAATAGGAATGTAATGAAAGCTATACAGCTTCCTATTTACTTTTATAATAGGAATGTAATGAAAGGTATAATGCTTCCTATTTACTTTGGTAATAGGAATGTAATGAAAGGTATACAGCTTCCTATTTACTTTTATAATAGGAATGTAATGAAAGGTATAATGCTTAATATTTACTTTGGTAATAGGAATGTAATGAAAGGTATACAGCTTCCTATTTACTTTTATAATAAGAATGTAATGAAAGGTATACTGCTTCCTATTTACTATTGTAATAGGAATGTAATGAAAGGTTTACTGCTTTCTATTTACTTTTGTAATAGGAATGTAATGAAAGGTATACTGCTTTCTAATTACTTTTGTAATAGGAATGTAATGAAAGGTATACTGCTTCCTATTTGCTATTGTAATAGGAATGTAATGAAAGGTATACTGCTTCCTTATACTTTTGTAATAGGAATGTAATGAAAGGTATACTGCTTCCTATTTACTTTTGTAATAGGAATGTTATGAAAGGTATACTGCTTCCTATTTGCTATTGTAATAGGAATGTAATGAAAGGTATACTGCTTCCTTATACTTTTGTAATAGGAATGTAATGAAAGGTATACTGCTTCCTATTTACTATTGTAATAGGAATGTAATGAAAGGTATACTCCTTCCTATTGACTTTTGTAATAGAAATGTAATAAAAGGTATACTGCTTCCTATTCACTATTGTAATAGGAATGTAATGAAAGGTATACTGCTTCCTATTTACTATTGTAATAGGAATGTAATGAAAGGTATACTGCTTCCTATTTGCTATTGTAATAGGAATGTAATGAAAGGTATACTGCTTCCTTATACTTTTGTAATAGGAATGTAATGAAAAATATACTGCTTCCTATTTACTTTTGTAATAGGAATGTAATGAAAGGTATACTCCTTCCTATTGACTTTTGTAATAGAAATGTAATAAAAGGTATACTGCTTCCTATTCACTATTGTAATAGGAATGTAATGAAAGGTATACTGCTTTCTATTCACTTTTATAATAGGAATGTAATGAAAGGTATTCTGCTTCCTATTTACTATTGTAATAAGAATGTAATGAAAGGTATACGGCTTCCTATTTACTATTGTAATAGGAATGTTATGAAAGGTCTACTGCTTCCTATTTACTATAGATAAGGGATGAAATAATAGGTATACTGCTTCCTATTTACTATTGTAATAGGAATGTAATAAAACGTATACTGCTTCTTATTTACTTTTGTAATAGGAATGAAATAAAAGGTATACTGCTTCCTAATTACTTTTGTAATAGGAATGTAATGAAAGGTATACTGCTTCCTATTTACTATTGTAATAGGAATGTAATGAAAAGAATACTGCTTCCTATTTACTTTTGTAATAGGAATGTAATCAAAAATATACTGGTTCCTATTTACTTTTGTGATAAGAATGTAATGGAAGGTATACTGCTTTTTATTTAATATAGTAATAGGAATGTTATTTACTATTGTAATAGGAATGTAATGAAAGGTATTTATGTCTGTAATATGAATGTAATGAAAGGTATACTGCATCCTATTTACTATTGTAATAGGAATGTAATAAAAGGTATTCTGCTTCCTATTTACTATTGTAATAAGAATGTAATGAAAGGTATACTGCTTCCTATTTACTTTGGTAATAGGAATGTAATGAAAGGTATACTGCTTCCTAATTACTTTTGTAATAGGAATGTAATAAAAGGTATTCTGTTTCCTATTTACTATTGTAATAGGAATGTAATGAAAAGAATACTGCTTCCTATTTACTTTTGTAATAGGAATGTAATGAAAAATATACTGGTTCCTATTTACTTTTGTAATAAGAATGTAATGGAAGGTATACTGCTTTCTATTTACTATAGTGTTAGGAATGTAATGAAAGGTATACTGTTTCCTATTTACTTCTGTAATAGGAATGTAATGAAAGGTATACTGCTTTTTATTTAATATAGTAATAGGAATGTTATTTACTATTGTAATAGGAATGTAATGAAAGGTAATGTCTGTAATACGAATGTAATGAAAGGTATACTGCATCCTATTTACTATTGTAATAGGAATGTAATAAAAGGTATTCTGCTTCCTATTTACTATTGTAATAAGAATGTAATGAAAGGTATACTGCTTCCTATTTATTTTTATAATAGGAATGTAATGAAAGTTATACTGCTTCCTATTAACTATTGTAATTGGAATGTAATGAAAGGTATACTGCTTCCTATTTACTATTGTAATAGGAATGTAATAAAATGTCCACTGCTTCCTATTTACTATTGTTAAGGGATGTAATAAAAAGTTATACTGCTTCCTATTTACTATTGTAATAGGAATGTAAAAAAGGTATACTGCTTCCTATTTACTTTTGTAATAGGAATGTAATGAAAGGTATACTCCTTCCTACTGCCTTTTGTAATTGAAATGTAATAAAAGGTATTCTGTTTCCTATATACCATTGTAATAGGAATGTAATGAAAATTATACTGCTTAATATTTACTTTTGTAATAGGAATGTAATGAAAGGTATACTGTTTCCTATTTACTTCTGTAATAGGAATGTAATGAAAGGTATACTGCTTTCTATTTACTATTGTAATAGGAATGTAATGAATGGTATTCTGCTTCCTATTTACTATTGTAATGAGAATGTAATGAAAGGTATACTACTTCCTATTTACTTTGGTAATAGGAATGTAATGAAAGGTATTCTGCTTCCTATTTACTATTGTAATGAGAATGTAATGAAAGGTATACTACTTCCTATTTACTTTGGTAATAGGAATGTAATGAAAGGTATACTGCTTCCTATTTATTTTATAATAGGAATGTAATGAAAGTTATACTGCTTCCTATTTACTATTGTAATTGGAATGTAATGAAAGGTATACTGCTTCCTATTTACTAATGTAATAGGAATGTAATGAATGGTATACTCCTTCCTATTGCCTTTTGTAATAGGAATGTAATAAAAGGTATTCTGCTTCCTATTTACTATTGTAATGAGAATGTAATGAAAGGTATACTACTTCCTATTTACTTTGGTAATAGGAATGTAATGAAAGGTATACTGCTTCCTATTTATTTTATAATAGGAATGTAATGAAAGTTATACGGCTTCCTATTTACTATTGTAATTGGAATGTAATGAAAGGTATACTGCTTCCTATTTACTAATGTAATAGGAATGTAATGAATGGTATACTCCTTCCTATTGCCTTTTGTAATAGGAATGTAATAAAAGGTATTCTGCTTCCTATTTACTATTGTAATGAGAATGTAATGAAAGGTATACTGCTTCCTATTTACTATTGTAATAGGAAGGTAATGAAAGGTATATACTGCTTCCTATTTACTATTGTAATAGGAATATAATAAAAGGTCTACTGCTTCCTATTTACTATTGTTAAGGGATGTAATAAAAAGGTATACTGCTTCCTATTTACTATTGTAATAGGAAGGTAATAAAAGGTATACTGCTTCCTATTTACTTTTGTAATAGGAATGTAATGAAAGGTTTACTGCTTCCTATTTACTTTTGTAATAGGAATGTAATGAAAGGTATACCGCTTCCTATTTACTTTTATAATAGTAATGTAATGAAAGGTATACTGCTTCCTATTTACTATTGTAATAGGAATGTAATGAAAGGTATACTGTTTTCTATTTACTATTGTAATTAGAATGTAATAAAAGGTATACTGCTTGACATTTACTATTGCAATAGGAATGTATGAAAGGTATACTACTTCCTATTTTATATTGTAATAGAAATGTAATAAAAGGTATTCTCCTTCCTATTTACTATTGTAATAGGAATGTAATGAAAAGTATTATCTGCTTGCTATTTACTTTTGTAAAAGGAATGTAATGAAAGGTATACTGCTTCCTATTTACTTTTGAAATAGGAATGTAATGAAAGTTATACTGCTTCCTATTTACTATTGTAATAGGAATGTAATGAAAGGTATAATGCTTCCTATTTACTTTGGTAATAGGAATGTAATGAAAGGTATACAGCTTCCTATTTACTTTTATAATAAGAATGTAATGAAAGGTATACTGCTTCCTATTTACTATTGTAATAGAAATGTAATGAAAGATATACCCCTCCTATTGACTTTTGTAATAGAAATGTAATAAAAGGTATTCTGCTTCCTATTTACTATTGTAATAGGAATGTAATGAAAAGTATTATCTGCTTGCTATTTACTTTTATAATAGGAATGCAATAAAAAGTATACTACTTCCCATTTACTATTGTAATAGAAATGTAATAAAAGGTATACTGCTTCCTATTTACTTTTGTAATAGGAATGGAATGAAAGGTTTACTGCTTTCTATTTACTTTTGTAATAGGAATGTAATGAAAGGTATACTGCTTTCTAATTACTTTTGTAATAGGAATGGAATGAAAGGTTTACTGCTTTCTATTTACTTTTGTAATAGGAATGTAATGAAAGGTATACTGCTTTCTAATTACTTTTGTAATAGGAATGTAATGAAAGGTATACTGCTTCTTATTTGCTATTGTAATAGGAATGTAATGAAAGGTATACTGCTTCCTTATACTTTTGTAATAGGAATGTAATGAAAGGTATACTGCTTCCTATTTACTTTTGTAATAGGAATGTAATGAAAGGTATACTGCTTCCTATTTAAATTTGTAAATCATTAATGTATTATTGTAAGTAGCAGAAGAAGACAATTTTGAGAAGGATGAGCCTAGTACATGAACAAACTGTCTAAAGTCAAACTTCCCTCTGGTTTCCTTGGTGCAACTAATGGCAACAGAATAGTAATACCACAAACAGATTATAATTTTGTGCATACTTTAGATGGTACTAATGTACTGCAACCATGATTCCCAACTACTCTGTGTAAAACATCTCCGTGCTTTGCGTAGGAAGACTATAGTTTTCTTGGTTTCCACTAGTTGGTATTTCTTGAATATCCTGAAAGCTTTTTGTCGTAAATGAAGGATTTAACATCATTTATCGTTGCAACACTAAGCAGGTGGTTATCGTGGTTTGAATGAAGTTTCAGAATTAAGTTTACAACGATATTCAAAAAAGAAGTGAGTCAACTCTTTTATCATTAGGCTTAGGAATTGTAGCAGAAGATTTAGTTAATGACCAGAGCTAGTACCTCACTAATTTAATTACCATGCTGGTACACTGGTTTTAAACACGACATACATTTCCGAATTGCTAACATTTGTAGCAGTGTAAGGGATTCAGAATATGAGCCCTATAAAAAAGCTTTTGATACTCTGCATAGATATATCCAAGAGTAGATGACTTCTCAAATGTAAGTTATTAGGAGTGCAGTTGGTTGTCTGTCCTTGTTCTATAGCGGTTCAATATCCACATTTGGAAGTCGGATTGACATAGGTAAGTTTTCCAAGCATAATATGGTAAAATAATTAATGCCAACCAAAGTATCAGGCAATACGGGCGAGACTATGACAACAGGTACACCATAGATCCACACTTGGAAGTAGAATTAACATAGGTTAGTTTTCCAAATGTCTTATGGTAAATTAATTAAAGCCAACCATAGTGCCAGGCAATACGGGCTAGACTATGAGAACAGGTACACCATAGATCCACACTTGGAAGTCGAATTGACATAGGTTAGTTTACCAAATGTCTTATGGTAAAACTAGTTAAATCCAACCATAATGTCATGCATTACTGGAGAAACTATTGAATGGGTATACCATAGATCCACACTTGAAAGTCGAATTGACATAGGTTAGTTCATCAAACGTCTTATGGTAAACTAGTTTAAGCCAACCATAGTGTCATGCATTAAGGGAGAAACTATAGAACTGGTATACCATAGATCCACACTTGGAAGTCGAATTGACATAGGTTAGTTTTCCAAACGTCTTATGGTAAACTAATTAAAGCCAACCATAGTGTCATGCATTAAGGGAGAAACTATAGAACTGGTATACCATAGATCCACACTTGGAAGTCGAATTGACATAGGTTAGTTTTCCAAATGTCTTATGGTAAACTAATTAAAGCCAACCATAGTGTCATGCATTACGGGCGAGACTATGAGAACAGGTACACCATAGATCCACACTTAGAAGTCGAATTGACATAGATTAATTTTAATAAGAAATTTTAATTCAGCAATGGTCAATGATTGTCCTTGTGCCTTGTTTATGGTTATTGCGAATGCAACAAAGAATGTTGTAGTCGTTTGAAATCAATAGGTAGATCTGATGAAATCGTCGGTATTTGTGAAATTAAGACCATCTCTCCTTTGAACTTGCCAGTTCTGATTTCTGCCCGGATCAAGTTGGGTGTCAATTTTTGTGGTTATTATAGTTCCGTTGAACAGCTTTGGATGATTCAAATTTCACAAGAATATTATCGGAGGCCCTACTTTTAATAACAATAACTATATATGATAGCAATAATTGTACATAGAACTTACCAATTTTAAACACTTTAAAATAATTAATAATATATTTTTATTCTTACATATTGTGTATAATTTTCTAAAATTAATTTTAGTAAGACTAGTATGGATATACATTTTAACATTAGACTTATGGAAGGCTGTACACTGAACCATCCTAAGCCTCTGGGGCTAAGCCCTGTGGATGGATCTACACCAAACTTCACACGCACCACCCTGGGAGTATGTTAAACAAACCCTGTAAATTTCCTCAACTTCTGTTCAGCGGTTTAGGTGTTTATAAGACGTATACATACATTCATTGCTTTTTAAACCATCCTAAGCCTTTAACCATCCTAACCCTCTGGGGCAGAGCTCTGTAAATGGATCTAAACCAAACCTCAAAGGAACTATCATGGGAATATGTTAAACAATCCCTCTAAATTCCATTAACTTCTGTTCAGCGATTCAGGCGCCTATAAGATACATACATACATGGGTTTTTGAACCATCATAAGTCTTTGGGGCACAGCCCTGTGGATAGATCTACAGCAAAATTCACAGGAACCATCCTGGGAATATGTTAAACAAAACCTCCAAATTTCATCAACTTCTGTTCAGTGGTTTAGGTGTAACATACGCACAAACATTAGATTTTATAGATATAGATTTATCAATTTGAATAAGATAATGATTAAATTTTTGGATTGAAATAAATTAGTGTACTGAAAAACATAATAGAAACTAAATGGCAATGTTTGTTACTTTAAAACTAGAACAAAATGCAATGTTTATGACTTTAAAATTAAAACTCAAAACATGTTTTTAGACATTTCCATAATTTTTTAAACAGTATTTACATGTTTTTTATAAGTAATATCTGTAGATACAAAACAATTAATTGGTTACTTTATTGAAGATGAATTATAATCAGAAAAAAGAATGGGAGCATACAATTTCTCAACTTCACTTTTTTTGGCACGGCTTATTATTCAACACAAAACA
The DNA here is from genome assembly GCA_036971475.1 of Prosapia bicincta. Taxonomy (NCBI): domain Eukaryota; kingdom Metazoa; phylum Arthropoda; class Insecta; order Hemiptera; family Cercopidae; genus Prosapia; species Prosapia bicincta. Next base: position 30,684,387 of record JBAIZL010000009.1, on the reverse strand, counting down.
CATGTAGATAGATATGAGATGTGTTTTCTTTTGTTCAAAATTATACTGTCTGTTATAAACTGTAGCTAAATGAGCTTTTTAAATAATTGTTTTTAATATACCAATTTTGCAGTTTCTTTATTGTAGCACAATTAATTGAATAAATATCTTTCACTAAAAACAGAGCAAAGTACTACAGTACAGTACAGAACTTAGATAATTCCATGGCCCATCTAGGGTTATAGAAAATCCAGGTTAGTCTGACACTAAGGAAAAATTAAAAGAAGGCATTGTACTTACACAAAAACTCCTTTTTATTTATCAAACAGAGTATTATATATAGTATATTAACTGATATATTGTATATAAAACAGTTAAACTCCATTCCAGTTTATTTCTCGGCAAAAAAATCTGTCAATTTTTACTGTTTAATATTGTGGGCCATTTTTTTGCTGTGCAATCCTGTACTCTTATCAGCACACATTACACTCATTACTTTGTTTATCTCTAGGTTTTTACTGTTGTGTTAGATCTTTTATGCATGAACTGTACTTATTTCATTTGTGTTATTTCTTATTTTCTATTCTACTTCCAAATCATTCTGGGCCATCCGGAGATTCGAGTTAACGGAGTCTGACTTATTGAGGTTCAACTGTATTTACTCTAGAAGAAAATTGCTACTCTACTGACTGCCTTTAGGTTTTAAATGTTGAACTTCTATAATGAATTCAAATTTTCAGACACAATCCTCATCTTATATAAACAAGATAATGTCATGATGCCTAAACAATTACATATTAATTTTTGGCCTGTTTTGAGTCGAATAGAATATCTTTGTAGAGAAAGTATAATAGTGATATGAAATAGACATAGTTTTATTATTCAGGTCTGAAAACTATTCACATTTTTCAAAACTAAATTTAAATTTGTGAAAATAGAAGGTTTTATACTCCAGACCTTTCTTTACAATGGAGTAGACTTTCTACAAGGTCATGTTTGACAACATGAAATGTAAAATTTTATTCCATAAACAACTAATAAAAAAAATATTTGTGTAAATTCCTACTGAGGTTAACAAAACAAAATTTTATTTTAGTTATCCTAGAGCACTATTTATGATATTGTATGGTAACCATAGCATTGTACAAACCATAGGTTGTACAAAGGAGGTTTCGACAACAACCATACCTTTGAGAAATATATTTTTAAGTATAGGAAAGTTGGCACATCGTTTAATATAAATTAAAAAAAAAAAACATTGTAAAACTAATTACTAGATAAGATCGAGATGTAAAGGTGAAGATAAACTTATCACTAGTCACCCGAAATACATGACAATTGATTTCATAAATACAGTTTGTAAATTCAATAGAAGCGGACACAAGACATAAATCCTCAAGTTTTCAGTCACAAAAACACTAAGTGTTACTGCAAAAAATTGTTTATCAATTTTTTTTGATATGCCTTCTTACTATCAATTTCAAGTAAAGATTTATTTAACATGTTGCTGTAAACTTATTAATGCATTCAAGAGCATACAGTTTTTAACATTTTTTTTAATAATAATTTTTTAGCCGAATATTACCTTCAGTAACTGATTAAAAACCGTATGCTGTTTGCTTCCATTTAAACTTGAGTTACTAATATTACATTTAATATTTTATAACTAGAACACTTCCCACTTTTAAATTAAAATTTTTATTTAGAAAACCGAAGTATTAAAATATTTGCAAAGTAAATAATATTTGACACAAAAATTTGATATGAAGTTGACACAAACATAAAATATAATTTATATCCATATTAATAGTAGTTATATAATTTTTTACCTGTTATGTTGTTGTATTTTAGTTAATTATATTCAAACTCAAACCAATATTAACTAAATATCAGACAAAAAACTGTAATCTTTGTTCCATATTATCCATGTTCTCAAGTTCCCAATAACTTTGGTTGAGAATAACTCTAGACCATTTACATTGACCAGGTATGGTAAAACATGAAACGCACTAAATTTTACTAAATTTAAATTTTCACTAAATATTGAATTTACAGGCATTCAAATTTCAAGGCAAATTTAAATTATATTAAGTTGGTTTTTAATGGTTCAATTTTTCTTTTCTTGTATTTATGTAATAGTAGTGACTATTTGAGAGTATTGTAAAAACTGTGTTTATTAGAACTACCGTACAGTCTCAAAATGTCTCGATTTTTGAGCTTCCATTAAATTCAACCCTGGCTTCGAGTTGGCTAAACCGCTAAACATCACCATTGCTGGTTTCATATAAGAATAGAGAATTATTCAGTGTTTTTTTAATGAGTTTATGCCCGAAACGGAAAAGTTTTTAAAAAATAAAGAATTTGGCTCAATTTTAGTAATTTTTGTAAATATTAAGTTTATTGCCGATGCAGAAAATTACAACTAAATCTAACCTGACTGGATACTTAATATGTATATTTTAATATAGGTACATAGTAATGTTGAATAAAATTATAACCAAATTTATCATGACTGGATACTTTTTAGTTATATTTTAATGTAGGTATATAATATTGTTGTATAAAATTATAACCAAAAGTTAAATATTTACATTTTAAGTTTAGTATTAAAATAAATTGATTTTGACGTAGTACATTATGCTGCAGCTACTCCTTGACTGGTTCACGCTATATACATTCCATTACAGACTAACATCTAAAATGTTTAAAAAAATTAACTTTCCGTATTTTCCGCAGAAAAAAGTTAATATTCGTATTCTGCACATTAAAATAAGTAATGAAAAAATAATAATTTTAAACAACATCAATAAGACTCGTTTACTCTACACACGCCATTACAGACTAACATTTAAGATGTAAAAAAAAGTAACTTTCGGTATTTTCCACAGAAAAAAAATAATATTTGTGTTGTACATATAAAAACAATTTTAAAAAAATGTTTTTAAACCAACGTCATTAAGACAATATTTTTAACAGAAAATCAACTTTAACAAACCACTATTAGCACCACTTTAACAAACCACTATTAGCACCACTTTAACAAACCACTATTAGCACCACTTTAACAAACCACTATTAGCACCACAGGACGTTTCACTTTTCACAAAAACCTTATAGAATTATAAAACTCACACTCACATTTTATTTTTTTGCGACAAGTCACAAAATTATTCAATAGGACGAAACAAACATTTACAGACCCTATTTTACGCACAAAACAGATAATATCACGTTGAACTTTTACACACCTTTTACTTCTAACTTTGGCCTAAAAACGATAGAACTTATCGTGCAAAGCAGTGTTGATACTATACTTATTTTTTTTCTAATTCTTTGAGAGTTATTAGCAAGTTTAATACATTTCAAGATAATTTGTGAGTTACTACATTAAAAAAATAAAGCCAAAACATTTGATTCTTAATGTAATTAGGTGTGCCATGGAGGAGAAGGGGAAAATTGCTTTTCTAAAATTTTTTAGCAAAGTTTTTACAAATTGCTTTGTATTTCTGTTGGCTTTCTTGATGGCTCAGAATAAATTTTTCTGCTAAAATCGACTTGTGGGAACAGGATATGAATACCAATCAATCTAATAAAAAAAATGGTAAAATATCGTTGATTTAAAAATTTTGTTTTGTTTTTATATTACTTGTTTTAATGTATAGAAAACGAATATTAACATTTTCCCCCGGAAAATACGAAGATTGTTTTTTTTAATTTCTTTTTTTTAAAAGAGGTTTATAATGTAGGCTATAATGCATGTAGGCCTATTGCATGAACCAGGCGCCCAGTAGCTACAGCATACTGCACTACGTCTAGATTTGGATGTAATTTTTTACAACATTACTATATGTAGTATCCAGTCAGAATAAATTTAGTTACAATTTAATTCAATATTACTATCTACCTATATTAAAATATACCTACAAAGTATCCAGTCAGGATAGATTTGGTTGTAATTTTAGTAAATATTTAGACTTATTGCCGATGCAGAAAATTACAACCAAATCTATCCTGACTAGATACTTCATAGATATATTTTAATGTAAGTATATAGTAATGTTGTAAAAAACTATAACCAAATCTATCCTGACTGGATACTTTATACGTATATTTAAATGTAGGTATATAGTAATGTTATATAAAATTATAACCAAAAGTTAAATATTTACATTTTAAATTTACTTTGACGTAGTGCAGTGCGCTGTAGCTACTGCACGGCCGGTTCACGCTATACATGCGTTACAGACTAACATTAAAAATGTGAAAAAAGTTATATTTGTGTTTTACACATTAAAATAGGTAATTTAAAAAAAAATTAATTAAAAAAACCAACTTTTCGTATTTTTCTGGGGAAAACATTAATATTTGTTTTCTACACATTAAAATAGGTAATTAAAAAAACAATTTTTTTAACAATATCAATAAGACTTGTTTACGCTATACATGCCATTACAGACTAACATTTAAAATGTGAAAAAAGTAACTTTCTGTATTTTCCGCGGAAAAAGAAGTTGATATTTGTGGTCTACATATTAAAACGAGTAATTTAAAAACAAACAAAAATTTTTAAACCAACATCATTAACCATTAGCACACGACTGTCGGGGGAGCCCCACCAAGCCTATATTGCAGTTTACTCGTATGTCGGGGGTCACCCGACATGATTTTCAAATGCCTATAACTCGTCTGCGGTGATGCCCCGACATTCAATCTTTTAACATTTAGTGCTACACTCTATGAAAATAATTTGAACTAAGTTGAAAATGTTTACGAATATGTGAATCATCACAAAACCTAGTTTGCCGCTACGTTGTAAGCTGCAAGTAGGTTACTGTTTTGCAGGTTATTTGTTTACTCGTAGTTTGTCATGGCTCACGTGCAATTAGTGATGCTGAAATTCCTGATCTTTTATTTGATCCTGTTTTATTAGAATGTAGTTCAGTTGTATAAACAAAATAAACAGTTGTTTGTACATATAACCAGTTTATGGGTGGTGTAGATTTAGCTGATCAATATAATGGACCGTACAGTTTTACGAGACGAACAAATAGATGGTGGAGGAAAATGTTTTTCTGGCTATTAGATGTAGCTGTAGTAAACAGTTTTATTATCTATAATAACAAAAAAAGGAAAGGAGAGAATATCCCGTTAAACAAATACGTTTCGCCAAAACTTGGTGAGGGAACTCGTTGGTGATATCAGGAATAACCAGTATAGTAAGAGGGGTCGGCCAACAATTACTGATAAGGAAGAGGCTGAATGGGAAATTACATTTAATGTATTCTAATGATAACAGCAACTCTAAGGATTGTGCAGTTTGCAGTAACAGGAAGATAAAAGGAGGCAGAAGGGAAACTGTTTTTTACTGCAAAACATGCAGAAGAAAACCAGGACTTCATCCGGGAGACTGTTTTGAAAGATATCATACTCTGCAAAACTATAAATAAGATAACAAAATCATATACATACTGTATTAGTAAATATAAATAGCTTAGTTTATTGAAAACAAAGTTTCCCATAAACAATAATGCAACTTGCAGGTGAGGAATTTGTCTCAATTTAATTATAAGTGGGAAGCAAAGCATGTTTAAAAAATCCGAGTGCTAAGGGTTAAGATTATATGTTTACCCTTTTTCCAAATCAAACCTGTGATAACCAGATGCTTTGTAGCTAAATAATAGTGTATGTAATATAAAAGTCCTCAATTTCATAAAATAATCTAAAGTATATGTTTTATTATATAACGAGGAGTTATTTTTTTCAAAATATTTCATTTTCAATCTCGGCACCAAATTTTGTCAATTTTCTTGGAGACAAAACTATAAGTTTAGTCAATGTTTTTTTAATAATCCCAGATAGAATTTTTTAGTGCAATATTGTTGACGAAAGCATGACTGATAAACCTAAAATTCCATAAAATTCAAACTTCGGTAATTATTAAGATCAGCGACTACCGCTCCGATCTGCAAAATCTCTTTTCCCTGATCAATTTGATCTTGCTGAACACAAACCTGAGGTTATTTTTAACGGCAAAAACATAATAAACTAAGAAAACCAGATCAGGTCAGGTTAGGATACGTTATTTTTTTTCCAATCTGTTTGCAGTATAAAAAAGCTTCAGATTTGTGTTCAGCAAGGTCAAACTGATTACGAAAAAAATTCGCCGATCGGAGCAGTAGTCGCTAATCTTAATAACTACCCAAACTTCTAACTACACCTCGCTCAATGGAAATATAGCTAAAAATTGAAGTAGGCCTACATTATTCAAAATTAGGTTCTTTAGTTAGTTTTTTACTTTTATACTCAGAATTAAAAACGTAATTAATTGTTAGCTTTACTTGCTATTAAGAACATGTTTCATTTAAATTATATCCATATATTTTCCTAGAGAAAGCATTTTCACTTAACGTTACCAAAAACTATAAATTACAATCGGTCATTCCACTCGCAAAATATTAATTAACATCTCTAGTCTTTTTCACTTTGCAAATACTTAATTGTAACATTTTTAGACTTCAAATACGAAGTAAATGTAACACTTAAAACCGGCTTTCAGCTAATCATTATTACGCCCAAGTATCGTTATCTGCCGACTGGCTAAAGGCAGTCTTTTTAGTTATCCAGACACGGCGGTATTTAGAAGCTTATTAAAATAGGAATGTTAATATGACTTGATCAATATCATTTTGAATGAAGTCTTACATATCTTACGAACTAAATGAGGGATAATTCGCCACTTAAATATATATATCTAAACTATAAGGCCTACTCTAGGCCTACCTCCTTTTCCCGAACACGTCAGATCGTAATCCAGCCAGCTCCTTTTCCGTCGGTTGCAAGGTGTTGCAAACCACAAATGTACACTTGTTTTAATCTTTCTTTTCTAATATTACTATACAACTTCAATTGCAAACACAATAATTCACATTTAAAATGGGACAGTAGCAACTTTCGTTAGGGATTCATACGAACGCGATTTTGTAAAAACTGTCTTATTTCTAATAAGTAAAAACTATTGACACTGACCACTATCTGGGCAGGGTGCGGCTTCCCTCTACTAAAGTTTGCAAACCCCGTCGCTTGGAATGACGTCACTACTCTGCCGCGAGATTCAAATAAATACCAGACTGAAGCTATTATTATTGAATAACTTCTAAATTTAACCCCAAAACAACCATAATTAAGAAATCGAGTTTAATAACCATCAATACCTTTAAAAGCATGTTAAAATAAAAGGGACACATCTCCCGAAACGGCCGTCCTCAACAAGCAAAGTAAGTGCTACTATAGGCAAGTTAAAACATTTTTTAAAAGTGTAAGTGATGTAAGTGATTACTAGTAGCTCACGCGAAGATGGAATCAACAAATGTTAAAATAAAAGTAAAGTTGTTATAATTTCCATGTAAATATAACTAATAAGACAAAATAATTTATATACAAATTATGTTTTAAGCAACATTGTAAGCTCTGTATGTATTAAGAGTATAAAATGATCAATATATATATATATATATATATATATATATATATATATATATATATATATATATATATATATATATATAGAATATCAAATGTGTTTTCCTGTTAGAATATTTTTAAGATCAAATAATACACACAAATACAGGAATATTCAGAAGATGTTGGTAATGTAAGCCAACGAAAAGCTTTGAGTTTATTGTTCAATAAATTAAATATTCCTGTATTTGTGTGTATTATTTGATCTTAAAAATATATATATATATATATATATATATATATATATATATATATATAAATCCATTGTAAGAACAATTATCACAGTAAATTAAAATATATGTATAATCACACATTTAATTAATTAAATTCATTAAGATTAATTTAGTTTTTTGTTACAGTTTTAAATAACATGGTTTTTTTCAGTGGATGTATAACTTAATTATAACTCATTATTATTCATAATTCTATGGTTTATAAATGAAACATTTTTTTAATCTGTAAACATAACATAACTAAAGTTGCTTGTTCTAATCATCTTGAATTCACTGAATAAACTATAATTAAATTTTACTTAACTAAGTGAATATGTAATAGCTTCCTTGCTGATGCGTTGCGAAACAATTGTTCCTATTACGAAGCAAAGGCTCGCCAATGAAGTCCTTACATATTCACTAAGTTAAGTATTAAAACAAGTATGAAAAAAATCACTTAAACTTGTTTCTTTTCTTCTTTTTGTCAATTTTATGAATATAAAATGGATTATCACCAAAGCAAGCAGCCAGTTTTTAATTTCATCTAATAAAACTCAAGTATGATTTCAGTGTTACTAAAACAAATCTAAAATACTGTTGTGTGTAACATATATTGAATTTCTCTTCCAATGAAAAATTACCTTTTTTCAATGTAAATAAGTTCTTGAATTTTGTAGTCCATGACGTTCAGTGAATCTTATTAATCACTTAAACAATAGTTTATGACTATCCGAAATTTAAATTGTTTAAGTGATTAGTAAATAAGTTGTGCATTTACTATGTTACTTAAATTAAAAACATATATGTTTAAAGTAAAATATCTAAACTTATTATATTGTAGTATTTTATAAACTAAAGTAGTATTATACACAGATAATTAAATTATTATATAGCTTATTCTTATTTAAAAATATAATTATTAATTTAAAATTGCTTAACTTTAAAGATAAATCATATTAAATTTATTAGTTGCTTATTTTTAATTTAAAAATAACCAATAAAAAGGAACAATAACTTTTCTGTTTTTTTTTCTATTTGTAGTAATTGTTAATTTTGTACATCTAGTAAGGTTGTGTTTATCAGCTAACATTTTCAATGTCACTGTATATGTTGCTAGTTGAAAATTGGAAAACGACTTGAATGTGTCAGAATCTACATACCTGCCATCTAATTAATCATTTTCACTTTTAAAATAAAATGCACCCTCAAACTAGCAATACGTGTAGTATTCCACTTTCTTATGAAGTGGATTATCCTGGCTTACTAGTTTGATAACCTCTTGCAGGATTCACTGATGCAAGCAAAGAAGATTGTAAATTGTAGTACAGTATGTCATCAAAATCCTAACAATTTTATTTTTTCTCACACTCTGAATTATTAACTAACAATATAATCAAAATTTAATATACTTACTATAAGTATATACTTACGTATATTTAATAGACTTTAAAAAATAAGTACAGCTTTCTTACTACTAGAAAGTCTAGCAATATCATTAGTTGCATGTGATTTGTATTGTTCTTTACTATGTAAAACAATAGATGTTAATAAAAAAAAATACTTGCCAACATCTATAGGCCAAGATAATGTTTGAAAAAACCTTTCTTCAGAATAAAATGCAAAAAAATGCAATTTACCGAACATATTTATTTCATACATTATAAACAAATTTTCATTTTGGTTCATTATCACAGATATTATTTTTGATTTTTCAACTTTTAGAACACATTTATGGTTAATTGAAGGTCATTAACATCATAAGTATTTTTTTAAAGTGAATCCTCAAGGACTTATAGGGAGGTTGATGACTGTTACCTAAATGACTCCCTCTTAAAATCAAGGGTGTGAACCCATCCACCCAAACCACCACCCTGGCTGAAGTGCTGATTGTTGGTCATTTGTTTAGTGGGGGGGGGGGGGGGGGTTGGAGAGGGTGGTAGTAGGGATATAAAAACCCTTTAAGTTACACTTTTTTGTACAACACAAAAACTGCAACCCTTCAAGTGTCTGGACAGGCCCTTCATGGGCTGCCTACATATCACTCATTCTCTAGGATGTCCTATTTATAGAGAACAATGTTCACATAGATCTTTCCATCTGGCCCTCCCTCCTGTGCTGGCTAAGCATATTCACCACATAAGCTCCCCACCAATGTCGATCCCCAAATAACACAAGATCTTCCAGTCCTTAGAAGAGGAAAAGATCCCTATGGCTACCATATATTTTTAAGTAAGTCCTCAAAATAATTTTATTAGATTATAATAGTAATATAAATAAATTAGCTTTGGGAAATCATACGACTTGTAGGAATCACATAACTTTCGAAAAGTTGTTCATAACGAGCTGGTTGTTAATTATTTATTACACTTTGATATTACTTGTGACCAGACTTTTTGTTAACTAAAGGTTGTTACATTATTAACTTACACTTGTAGAAAACGTTTTCGTCTTACGACTTCTTCAGCCTCGTATTTTTACTACTAGGATTGATGAAATTGTGCTTCTTTGGTACCAATTTTTGAAATATCGAAATCTTGTTGCAGTTCATGACAAGCTGGTTGTTAATTCTTATTACTTTTGCTATTACTTACGCCTAGACTTTTTGTTAACTAAAAGTTGTTAAATTGTACAATTTAACAACTTTTAGTTAACAAAAAGTCTGGTCACAAGTAATAGCAAAAGTGTAATTTTTGAAAGCTAGAAGTGATGTGATCGAAGAGTATGTGTGATCTGTGTCGTGTTTATTCATTTAGGATGTAATTTTTACGTGTGTTGCTATGTCTTTACATTTCATATTGTTCTAGTGTGTTTTAATTTATGGCCTTTGTTGCATGTGTGGAGGATGCTAATGTTATTTTTCATACTATTGCATGAGTGTTTAGTGTCCATGAGGTGATTTGCGAAGGTGGATTCAATAGTAGTGTGCAGTGCCCTTTTGTGTTCTTTATATCTTTCGGCGAAAAAGATCTGTCTGTTTGATCAATATAGAAGTTATTGCAGTTGTTGCATTGTAGTTTGTATATTCCTAGGTTATTGTATGTGTTGGTATTGTTATTAATGCTGTATCTGATAGCCGTTTGGCTTTTATTTGTTGTTCTGTAAGCTACATTGTATCCTGCTTTTTTGAATTGCTGTGCTATTTTATTTGTGAGTTTGTTTTTATATATGTAAGGGTGATGAATTGTTTGTGGTCGTGTTTTTGTTGTTATTACTGTTCTTGTTGAGTATTTTTCTGTGTAGTTTGTCTATTAAATAATTGTCATATCTGTTTTTGTGAGCTAAATATTTGATTGTGTTTAGTTCCTCTGTGTAGTTAGTTGTGGACATAGGTATCTTCTTTAGTCTGTGTAGTAAATGTTTGAATGATGCATGTTTATGTTGTATTGGGTGGTTCGATGTGTTGCGTATCAGTGTGTCTGTCACTGGTCATAGGTACAGCCAGTTTCACATTGAAAAACTAGGCATAATGATTTTCTATAGCCTTTATATTCAGGATTGTTTTTTGTTAAATTCCTCACACTCCTGATATATATTTTGTACATATTTTCAATTGTTAATATTATACGTTTTTATGGATATAATCAAGTTTAAATGAATTTTTTTAAGCCTATAGTGGACGACAATTGGTGTTAATACAGTTTTTTCAAATATTTATCTATATATAAATATATATATAGATTTTTTGGACTAGGAGACTGACAGACTTACCTTGGTAAGAGTCCACTCTGTAGTCTTGAAATAGAAACACATAAAAGCACTTAAACAATGATATATTTCAACCACACAGTGGTCTTTGTCAATCGAAGAGAAAACACAAAAAGAAATATGAGAGAATGAAATAAAATAATTGTAATCACAGATTGTGTAGAGTAGAAATCTGATGTCACAGATGCACAAATTAAAGATATATATATTGTTTCCATGAACATATGAGTGATTATAGTTTATATTAGTCTGTCAGGGGAAAAGAGATAAGGCTATTTGGAAAAAAAAACCAAAAAATGGATTTATCTGATGTTGAGGTTCACAAAGTTCTCACAAATATCTGTACCTCTAACCCCGGTAACTATTTTGGTCACCATAGATGTCACCTCTCTCTATACCAACATCCCTCATGCACACGGCCTATCTGCAATAGAGAATTTTCTAAACAAACGCCCAGGCAAGCCTTCTCCCACTACACCTTTTCTTGTGAACCTGACCAGGTTCATCCTCGAGAAGAACAACTTTCAGTTTGAGGGAAGGAACTACCTTCAAATAAAGGGAACAGCAATGGGCACCAGAATGGCACCATCGTACACAAATCTGTACATGGGATTGTTGGAAGAAAGTTTTCTAAAGACACAAACACACCAGCCATTATGTTGGTATAGATATATAGATGACATCTTCCTAATTAGTACATCCTAAACTACCAGACCCTGATGCAGAGAAACCACACAAACTTCCTCATGGCTCCTTCCCATGCAATAGACCTAGATGCAAGACGTGTCCAATACACCCCTCAGCAAATAGTTTCAACAGCCAAACAACAAAAATGGTCTTCAAAATACAGGGTCATCATAATTGTACATCGAAAAATGTCATATACCAGCTACAATGTAAACTTTGCTCAGCACAGTACATAGGCCTGACCACGGATGGTCTGAATATCAGAATGAATGGCCACAGACATGATGTTAAAAATATGAATATGGATAGACCAACAGCTCAACATGCTGCGAGTCACAACATCGCAACTTTTGATGACTGCTATACCACAAAAATAATTAAATCACTCCCCCCTGATTGCAATCCCTCAGAACTGAGAATGTGGGAACTATCATACCAGTGGTATACCAAGTCCAGAGAATCCCCTAACCTCAACATCAGATAAATCCATTTTTTTTTTTTTATTATTTTTTTTTTATTTTATTTTTTTTTCCAATAGCCTTATCTCTTTTCCCCTGACAGACTTATATAAACTATAATCACTCATATGCTCACGGAAACAATTTATATATATATATATATATATATATATATATATATATATATATATCTTTAATCTGTGCATCTGTGTCATCTGATTTCTACTCTACACAATCTGTGATTACAACTTATATTTATTTAATTTCATTCTCTCATATTTCTTTTTGTGTTTTCTCTTCGATTGTTAAAGACCACTGTGTGGTTGAAATATATCATTGTTTAAGTGCTTTTATGTGTTTCTATTTCAAGACTACAATGTGGACTCTTACCAAGGTAAGTCTGTCAGTCTCCTAGTCCAAAAAATCTATATATATATATATATATATATATATATATATATATGAAGTTAATATATTACTATGTAAGTAATTTTATCCACCATTAGGTGCAATAATTTTACCTTGAGTGATGAGGCACCTTTCGGTCGTTGACCATTGTCGAATCACTGATGTTTTTCTGTTGTGGATGTTCGGTCTGTGAAGTTGGTGTCTGTTGACGTAACGCGCACTTTTTCTTGTTACGTCAACAGACACCAACTTCACAGACCGAACATCCACAACAGAAAAACATCAGTGATTCGACAATGGTCAACGACCGAAAGGTGCCTCATCACTCAAGGTAAAATTATTGCACTTAATTGGTGGATAAAATTACTTACATAGTAATATATTAACTTCATAAAGTCAGTGCAACAGAAAAACAATGGATAACGTTAAATATCAAGAATATATATATATATATATATATATATATATATATATATATATATATATATATATATTCCTGATATTTAATATTATCCATTGTTTTTCCGTTGCACTGACTTTATGAAGTTAATAAATTACCAATTTTGAGTAATTTTATCCACCATTAAGTGCAATAATTTTACCTTGAGTGATGAGGCACCTTTCGGTCTTTGACCATTGTCGAATCAGTGATTGTTCTCTGCTGTGGATGCTATGTCCGTGAAGCCGGTGTTTGTAGAAGTTACGCGCACTATTTCTTGATCTGTGTGTATGAGGTTTCTGTATAGTATGTCTTCTGTATATGTTGTTTGAAACCTCATGTATATAGGTACAGAAACCTCATACACACAGATCAAGAAATAATGCGCGTAACTTCTACAAACACCGGCTTCACGGACATAGCATCCACAGCAGAGAACAATCAGTGATTCGACAATGGTCAAAGACCGAAAGGTGCCTCATCACTCAAGGTAAAATTATTGCACTTAATGGTGGATAATATTACTCAAAATTGGTAATTTATTAACTTCATACATATATATATATATATATATATATATATATATATATATATATATATATATATATATATATATATATATATAGAATATCAAATGTGTTTTCCTGTTAGAATATTTTTAAGATTAAATAATATACACTAATACAGGAATATTGAATTTATTGAATAATATACTTAAAGCTTTTCGTTGGTTTACATTACCAACATCCTCAGGAGTTACAATACTAAGAATGATAAAAAAGCAATTGGTTCGAAGCTAATGTAAACCAACGAAAAGCTTTGAGTATATTATTCAATAAATTCAATATTCCTGTATTAGTGTATATTATTTAATCTTAAATATATATATATATATATATATATATATATATATATATATATATATATATATATATATATATATACAGTGAAACCTCTGTTGAACAGACAGATACGTACGGTTCTCGATATTTTGTCTGCCCATGAGAGGTATCTGTTCAGTGGAGGGATGTTAGGAGCCGAATTTCAAAAATGATTACAGTATTTATCCACTTCACACTTATGCCTAATTAAATACTTAATAGGCTACAGTATTTCTAATACTTATGTATTATTGTATTTAATACTAATACTAATGTACAGTACAGTATTTAATTAATAATGTAGACTACCTTTTTATAAATACAGTATACAAAGCTATAAATTGCTGTATACAGTATACTGTACTGTTATTAAACATAAATTCAAAAGCAAATTTAAAAAACACTGAAATAATACAGTGATAAGGTACTGTACATTAATTTAATTTGTGAATTACTAGAGAGCCTAGTCTATGATTTTTTAAAAATAAAGATTAATTGTCATTTGTTTTGATGAGCGGTGGGACTATACGACTTGATTTTCCATATGCATAATCAGCTCACAAACCACAGCCTAAAAATATAAATCAGCAGTGTCAGCTTTAAATTCAAATGATTTTTTCAAGTCCAAAAGTTTTTTTCTAAAATACTGCTATTTTTTGTATCGACAACATTTTCTTCATGCCAATCTGACATGATGTCTCGAGTCATCCATGACCTCTTACTATAGGTCCATTTGACAGGAAGGTGGCAGATATCCAAATGTTTAAAGCAGGGTGGCATAGCTATAGATAATGTTTTTATCTGTTGTATCTGCTATAATGTTTAATAGTGCTTTCCCTATAGATAATGCTTTTATTTTCTCACCCATCATGAACATAAAAGAACAGCTTCCCGCTCATTTGAAATTTTCCTCCCCACACAGGTTCCATTTTTAAAACACATCGATTTTCCAAGTGAAGCACGGAAAAAAACAGTCCCGTTTCATTGGCACTGAAGATATCTTCACGTGCATATGGTTTGGTAATTCCTGGCAATTTATTTTCCCATTCTCTCACTGTATTTCTCTCTACCGAAGCACTTTTACCCAAAATTGATTTAAAGGAAATCATACGTTGTGTATGAAATTTTTCGAGCCATCTATTAGATGTCTTGAAATCGTCTATCCTGAGTTCACTTGCAACTTCCAAGGCCTTTCTTTGGATTATGGGCTCGAAAGTTTGAATTTTTTGAGCTCTAACCTTTTGAAACCAATCAAAAACTACCTTATATACTGTCGTACCCAATACATGTCCAATAAAGTTTTTTCACACACTTTGGTTTCCGTTTTCACTGAATTGCTTTAAAATCATATCTTTGTTCTGATTGTACAATTAGTTATTTCAGCTATGTTTTGCAGTACATTTGTCTGCATATTAGAAGTACAAAAAAACAAAAAGGCACCATTTGCTGTCCGTTGTTTGTCTAATGGAGTGTCCGTTCAAGAGAAGTGTCCATACGTTGGAGGTGTCTATACATTGAAGGTGTCCGTTCAGGGAGGTTTCACTGTATATACATAAATGAATAAAAATAATTCAAACACAAGAATTTTTTCATTTACACATATAAATTAAATTCTTTTATTTGAAATAGTTTTATTATATTACAATAACATATCCTTTTAATGACCATCACTGTAGTTTACTAATTATTGCCATGTAATTGTTCTATTAACTCCTTGGCCACCAAATATAATAATATCATCTTACCTTAGTCAGTAAGTACCTTGACTTTTTGATGCCAGGAGTAAGGTTCTGACAGACTTACTTGGAAGGTGCTTCAGGTACAGACCGTAAGAGTTTTGTTAGTGTATGGGCAGTAGATGGATATGGTAAAGATACGATGGCGCGAGAAATAGTGGTGTGAGTAGTATGGCATTGGAGGGGTGTTTCACAGCTGACTCGTTGGAATGTACATCACAGCAGAGTTCTGTTATCACTTTAGTTGGCATGACATTGATTAGTCTATTGAGTAAAACATTATTTTTCAATACTAAAGATGCCTCAAAGACAACAAGTCTGTTCCGCAAAGAAGTGGCGCTCAGATGCCAAATTAAATGCATTATTATGAATGTATTTAAAATCATATCTTCTGAAAATCATAATAAGTGTTGCTCAGTAATTTAAGATCGTGTGGTAAACCTTTGGAATACCTGTTCATTCATTAAAGAAATTATTGATGGAGAGAAAATTACTGAGAGAAAACAAAACATTCAGTACACCAGGTAGAATTCCTCCAAGAAAAGTTAACATCAATGATTTTAAAAAATGTGCTCTACAAAAAATAGTTCTTAATTTTCATACTTCTCACCACACGCACACACCATTGAAGAAGGTTTTTCACTAAAATTATTTCAGTAAATTTTCTGGTTTCTCTGTACAGTAGGTTTATATTGTCTAGGCCTATGGGAGCACCTTTTACCTATAAGAGCATCCTCCAATATGGTGGAATAGTTGACATTTCCTTCAGAGCTTTTCAGTAATGTCCACCAACCACAGACAATAAAATAGTAGACTGCAAAAGCTATGATCCATGCTTTACGTCAGGTGGAGTAGAACAAGTCAATCACTAATGCACATAGGCAAGCCTCTAACGTGAATAATTTTTTCTACAGCCGGCTGTATTCTCCCATTACTTCTCCTACTTGCGCTAACTACGCTTACAAAACTTTGCCAGACCGTATCAAATAACAATACAGTTCATAAATTTCATATTATCTAATAGAGAAAACTGTAATTGAATTTCAACTTTATTTACAAGTTTCTTCATTAGTTCAATTTATGGACAAACCTTGAAAGTTTCTCTCTTCGGCACTTTTTACACATTGTTGTCCAAAACATTCAGAAAATCGTAAAAAGAAACTTTACCAACTGTACTCTGTTAATAAAATTTATTGATTTTGTCTAAAATCTTAAATAAAATACTATCATTATTTGTAATATAAATAACATCTTATGTAACAGGAACAGTTATGTTTGTATGTGTAAAATTATTAATTGTTTATTATTTATGGATTTAATAACATTACTTCCATGACGGTTCAACTCATTCTGAGTATAAACAAGAAGTATACTTTGTTTAATATCAATCATTTTAATTTAATAACATACAACAGAGATAATAGCCTAAGCTACAACATAACCTGATGTATTTTTATGAACTCAGAGGTTTGCCTTTCTGAATCTTCAGGACAATTCATTAATCCCTGGAAATCTTACATAAAACTAACTTCAATGTTGTCATATACCTATAGTTTCATTCCCGTTTTAAAAATGTGCTGGGCATACCTAGATAAATTTACCCCATAAACAACAATTTATAAAACTTTAAAATAAACTTAGGACTTACAGGAGTGTGTCAATTAACAGAAATCTTACTAAAATATAATATTTTTACCAAATATCACTCGTATTAAAACTAACCATCAGTGGGGCAAATCTAAAGACTTGTCACATAATAAAAAATCTGATTTTAGAACCAGCTACATTCAGATTGCAAATCCTCCTGGTGTTCTCTCTGACATAGTGATAGTAAGCATTAAATACAATTGTAAAATATTTATCTCGAAATGTTTCTGTCAAATTTACTTACATTAATAACTTTAGAGAAAGTTTTACATCCAATAATTACACATGAATGCTATTGTAATAAATCCTGAATATAAAAATAAGTATTGTAGAAATAAAAGAATTGGTTTATGGGTAAATCACTGTCATTTATTAATTTAGTTGTGATGTTTTAATAACAAATTTGTTACCCTCATCAGGCCTGTACATATGAATAATTATTAATGTTGATACAAATTAAATAATAGCTGTAAACTAATTTTAATTTACAATACAATTGATATTCAATAAATAACAGGGACATTCGCACAATATAATAAAAAACTCAATTTTGAGTATTAGTCATTTCATTTAGCATACTAAAATACAAAATTTAATAAAAATTAAAATGACCACCACTAAACTAATAAAAGACAATGTTAGATTCCCAAAACAGTCATTTTATTTCTACAAAACTTATCAAGTGTAATGTGAAGAATAAAAATAAGTTAATTTATGTTTGTAGATTTACATTAACAAAAATAAATATCACAAATTATTTTAACATCAACATCATTAAATATTTTACCCACATTTACATTTAGGACAAAGTTTAAAGTATTTTATACTGAGAAAATCTAATCTTTAACAACTTAGATTGGAGTAAATAGAATTTTAAACAATTTTAAAAGATAATTTCAAAATATGTTACTTTTAAAGAATGATTACTATTAAATGTTTTATGATTTAAAATGATGGCAAATAAAGTGATAGAAGTGTTAATTTAAAAACATAAATTAATATTTATTGTCATAGATTTATATTTTTCTTCATTCTAGTATCAACAAATTAAACATCCCAGTTATTACATAGCTTTATAGTTTTATCTGTACACAACCATTCGTTTCTTAGAGCGTAATTTCAATTTTATGAAATAATTATATTAATATTTATACAAATATAAATTATATAATCAGCTACATAAAAATGACCGGTTTTATACATTTTGCTTTAATCATTAACTAAAATAATAAATAAAATAAACTATATAAAATATATTATTAACAATTGACTAGTTTTACTGCATCTTCAATAATCATTTTAAAAATTAACTACAATGGAGAATTCAACTGTCAAACGTATGTCGTCTTTCTGCCATTAACTTGAATGAGGTTACTTCTAGAAATCTTATCAAAGAAAAGTAAACCTGAAGCTCTCTCTATACTCTCTGGAGGTACCTAAATGATAAGAGTTCACATAATTAAAAACATAGATTTCATCATATTGTAATACAGTAAGTTTAGGTTAAAATGTTAATTAAGTAAGGGAAAATAATGACAATGGTAAATTATACCTAATTTAATTTTATAAAGTAATATATTAATTGTAATTTGAGATGGATTAAATCCCAGTGATAAAGTGCTGTTGTACTTATCTGAATATAATTTAGACAAATCATTATGTAAGAACATTTCTACTTGGGATGGGGCGATACCTAAAATTTTCGATTCTGACTCTACAATTTTTTTTTACCATTCTCGATTATTTCAAGTTATATATGTCTACATGATAAAATCTAATAATAAATTTGTTTAACATCTTGGTCATATTGTGAAGCCTTTTAAAGAGTTCTGTTTAAAATTAATAGGCTACATAAAATGTTAGACCTGGATTTAAGAATAGGAATTCCTGAAAACATGACAAACTAATCGGATAAAAGTAATGATTTATTTCAAATTATAAATGAGAACGTCAGTTCACAATTACACAATTACTTAAGTAATAGCAATTTCAGTTTGTATAACTGAAGAAATTGGAACAATTTTTTATTTGTTTTGTTTTGACATCTATGAAGCAATGACGGAATAGTGTTGGCCAGAGATGGAGAGAGTCAAGCTCACCCGAGTAAGAGTGAGACAGCAGAGAGAGATGAGTGGTAAAAACAAACAGACCAGATATGCTTCTGATTTTCTTTGTTGTTACGTCATAAATAATAATAGTATTTTTGTTATCTCAAATTGGCATTCAAAGCAACCAATACACAAAAAAGGCAAAGATGGTAACTAATAATTTTTCCAATAAATAACATCGTATATATATTTTGACAATTAAATAAAACAGGAATCAAGATCGGCACTTTAATCAATACAGAATTGAGTATCTATGATTGCTAATACCATTAGAATAGATGATTCCTGGAGTAAAGAATTGGAATCGCTCATCCCTAATTTCTACACATAAATATAAAAGTAATAAATGTTTACATCGAAATTATCAAAAAGTGTAAGTTACTATACATTCTTCGTTGTTACTGTGCTAACTTAGAATGGCTCATCCATACACCTTTAGTGATATTATTAAAATACCAAACTAAAAGGCAATAGTTCAAATGATGGTGTAATTTATCTAAAAAAACAAGTAATACAAACACAAATTTTTTAAAGTAATTTTCTACTTAGTTCAACATAGAAAAATTTTATCTTAGCAGCTTTGTATTAAATAATTACAATTAATATAAAGTAACATAACCTACACGTTAAAACAGCTGCTTTACTACATATCATATAACATAAAAAATCAGCCGGTTAATTAAATTATACGTTATCACTTATATTATGCCAAATGGGATAAAATAACTTTATTGCATACACCGCTCTATTTGTGAAAAGTTTTGCTCCTATATAAAACTAAAATTATTGCATTACTAAATTTAAATAGTGAGTTATTATTTGAAAAAATTATTAACATGACATCTCATCCACTAAAAGTTTTAAACAAATATCTTTGGACTTGAGTGGATGAATAGAAAGTATTTTATTAACGACTGAAAATTTGTACTAGATCTTGATGTGTGTTTGATCTGAGATAAGCTAAAAAATTGATTTTATTATTTTTTTAATATAGTCTCAATAAATTTTATTTTAAAATTAAAACAAATTAAAAATTTACAACATAAGAAAAAAACCAAGAAGATCCAAGAAATGTATTTACATTCATTCATCAAATCAATATTTATTTTTGATTGAAGTAGTCTCTGAGTTATGACCTATCAGAAATATTCGGCACTCTACAAACAATATTTTAATATTAGGGACAGCAAGTAAAGTGTTTATAATTTGAAATTATTAATATACTTCTCATCATTTCTGTTAGGAATATTTCTATATATTTGATATACAACTTTGTTCATATGTAACTTTGTGAAAAATACAATGAAACTTTTATATTATGTTAATAAAGGAAGACGTTTAAATATTTTAAAAAATTTAGAAATTTATAAAGCAAAGTTAGAAAAGGAAAATGTAATAAATGAGCAATTAAATACACGGTTGAACGTTATACGAGGTGTGTTAAAAAAATACCCGGAATTTTCGTTTTTTGAAAAAAATATTTATTTATTCATCTAAATCGATATTGTCCCCTTCAAAGTAGTCCCTACTAGATATTATGCACTTATGCCAGCGCTTTTTCCAATTCTCAAAACACTTCTGGAACTCGATCTTTAAGATAGCTCCGAGCTCTTTCAGCGATGCAGTATTTTTTTTTGGAATAAGGAAAAAGTCACAAGGGGCCATGTCGGGCGAATATGAAGGTTGGGGCATCATTACAGTGTTATTTTTCTCCAAAAAATCACGAACAAGCAACGATGTGTGAGCCGGTGCATTATCGTGATGCAAAAGCCATGAATTGTTTTGCCTCAAATCCGGACGTTTTCTTTGCACTGCTTCACGCAAACGGTGTTGAACTTGTAGATAGTACACTTTATTGATAGTTTGACCTTGTGGTAAGAATTCATGATGCACTGTGCCATTAAAATCAAAGAACACAGTAAGCATAACCTTGACATTCGACTCCACTTGCCGAGCCTTTTCCGTCTTGGAGAGCCAGAATGCTTCCACTGGGATGATTGAGCCTTTGTTTCGACATCATATCCATAAACCCATGGTTCGTTGCCTGTTATAATATATTTCAGTAATTCTGCATTGTCACTGACTTCATTTAGTGATTCCTGACCAACTTCCATTCGCCACTGTTTTTGTTTAAAATTCAACAATTCTGGGACAAATTTTGCTGCCACTTGTTTCATACCCAAAATGTTCGCAAAAATGTCACGGCATGAGCCAATCGATATGCCAACATCATCAGCGACTTCTCTGATTGTGATTCGGCGATCATTCATAACCATTGCTTCCACTTTTTCCCCATTTTCATCAGTTATTGATGGGCTGGGCCGTTCGTCATCGTCAACGTATTCCAGTCGTAAATACTTGTTTTTTTCATAGAAGACTCACCATAGGCCTTTGTTAACATTTTGCGCGCTTTGTTAACTTTATTTCATTTTTTACGCAAAACGTAATACAAATTCTTTAATCCATTTTTTTAAAAAATTGGGTCATACTTCAGGGGCAGTATACCAACACAATAAAATTTTTTGTTGACAATCAGACTCTCCAAACGCGGGAAATTTAAACATTCCGGGTAATTTTTGAACACACCTCGTATTTAAAAGTTTAAAATTATACAGTAGTTGGACCCAAGAAGCATGCGCACCAATGAGAAGCGAGGTCTGGAAGTGGTGGAGGCGTGACTAACAGTATATAAAGGCAAACTCAAAGTTTGGGCGAACAGTACAATTCAAGTTTAGAAAATGGAGTTACTCCGATACGCATGAGCAGAGAAGAATATTGTAATGTTAGGGATGGTAGAAAACTGTACTCAAATATACATGTTTATAGATTGTTACATACATAGTGCGGATTGATTAAATTATAAAATTATCTTTAATGATCACTTACCATGAAAACATTAAGCGGCGTTTGATCATCAATGGATTCATTAGGCATTATATATGCTTCCATATGCAGTTTATTACCAGCAGTCTCCATAACTACTACTTTAAAAAAGTGAGTGGGGACAGCAACGTGGCTCGAACCAATGACCTGGTATTTGACATATAATTTTCCGTCATTTTCTTTCCTTAAAAAAATATATAAGGAAAAAATTAATTTACTGAAAAATAAAACAGATGTACTTTAAAAAAACTGAAAAAACTTGTAATACACAAAAAAATGCTTTAGGTGAATTTTTCAAAAAAAATATAAATTTTAATATATGTTAAAACAGGTATTGAATTTTAGAAAAATGACAAATTGTAGATTTATTTATAAGAAAGCACCATGAAACTGTAAATTCATCTCAGTCTAACTCTCTTAATATTGTAATCAACAACCTTAATTTAACTACAAAGTCTTATATTTTTCTTCCATCTTTGTTTTATGATGTCAAACTCCAATGAGCTTTTTACCCATGATTTGTTAACAGATTCAACGTTGAGTGGCAAATTTCAAAAACTCAATCTAATAAAACTTTTTAAAATTAATTTTTAAATCTATAACCAGAAAGAAAATTTTAAAATTGAATTGCATGTTTTATTATAAATTTACCATGTAGCTCCCAACAGCACATTAATAAATAAAAGAAAAAATCTGTGTTATGCAACACTTTAGAGTTAGCTTACACCAGGCTTTTATATACTTCAGTATCTAATAAAACATCTAAAAACAATGTAAAAAAACCAAAATAACATTTCATTTGAAATTTGGCTTTCAATGACGATTGTGACAAACAAATACTCAGATGTTATAAACGAAACAAAAAAAGCTTCTTACCTATTTTTTATGGTTTTACATACTTTTCAATATAATAAGTAATCATGTTTGTTGAAAATCTCAATTGATTAATTGAATCTCAATTGTTTTATGCTTATTAATTTTCCTCAATCTATTGTTTAGATATTTTGAATTAAATAATTTCTACTCTAGTTGTAACTGTATAAAATGTTTTATGTTGCTTTTGAATTTGTGAATTAAGTAAGAATATAAGAACAAGTTTGTTTCTAGTCAGTAATTACACTGCTCCTCCAAAGTTCAATTTATTCAATGTTAAAATAGCCTTCTTGGCAGTAAACTGTATTTCCATTCTGTTATAGATTGCAGTTTTTTTTTTGTACATCTTGAGGTTTTTATATTACTACTATTGGTATTACTTGGCAAAAAACCACAACTTACTGATATTTTTCAGCAGACACGGTTTACACTAGATCAGTGCATTGTTCGATGCATTGAGTAACGAACAAGACTGTTGCTCAAATGTGTTGTATTAGAGTGATTCTGTGGTGTATTGGTGTAGAAAATGTTACTTTAAGGATTCAAAGCCCACTTAATATATTCTTCAATTTTGGCACCACTTTTGTCATTCTTAGTTCACTAATGACTATTAGACAGTATACTAAACTGATAATAGGCATTTAGACAGAATTTTAGAACAAGGAGAAAAAAGAAAACTTTGCTGTTTATGCAATAGACAACATTCATAGAGTTGGTGTCTGGCAAGAACAGACAAAATAAGTAGTCTCCACCAAAAATTGGTAATTTTATGGATGTTAGATTCTGTGTCACCTAACATCCATAAAATTACCCACCAAAACATTGAACACATAAGAAATAGCATAAATAATAATATTAACCTAATAAAAACCCAAAAATACAAAAAATATATAAACAAAAAAGAAATTACAGAGCTCAAAGAAAAACTAGAAGATAACGACTACATAATATTAAAATCAGATAAAACAAACACACAAGTAATAATTGAAAATGCCAAATACATCAATTCAATGACAAACCTCATAAAAGAAAATAAATACGAACAAATCCCAGACCTAACCAACAAATACCTTAATACAATAAAAAACCTAATAGTAACACACAGAAATACCCTAAACTATAACACTAAATCAAAATACCATGCAAGACTTTACCCATTTAAACTATGTGCACCAATATTAACAGGCATTCCTAAAATCTACAAACCCAACAAACCCTTTAGACCACTAATAAATTTCAAAACAGCACCATCTTATATAATCGCAAAAATACAAGACAAAATAATAAGATCTAAAATACATATCAACAACACATACAATATAAAAAATGGATATGAATTAATTAATAAATTAAAAAACATAGAAACAAACAGCAACACAAAAAAATTAGTTATGACATAACCAACATGTACCCTAGTATCCCAATAGAAGAAACCATAGAAATAATAAAAAACTAAGTAATACACAACAACGAAAAAGAAAACACAATAAATAGTATCATTACACTAACCAAACACATATGTAACCAAAATTACTTCCAATTTAACAATAAATACTATAAACAAACAACTGGACTCACCATGGGATTACCGATGGGTTTTTCCTATGGACTCCCTATGGGATCACCCTTATCATCACCCATGTCAGAAGTATAACTACAACACTTTGAACAAATAATAATTAAACCTATACTAAACACACATAATATTTTACTATGGACAAGATACGTAGACAATATACTTGTAATATACCAACCTACCATTCACAACAACACATCATAATACTAAACCAATTAAATACATACAAAGAAAACATACAATTCACCTTCGAAACAGAAACAAATAGAACAATTAACTACCTTGACATTACATTAAATATAGACAATAATAAAATACAAACTACAGTACACAGAAAACCAACTTCCAACAACACCACAATACACTACAAATCTAACCACCCCTGGACACATGAAATTAACACTTACAGTAACATAATAAATAAAGCAATAAAATACACACAACATAACAAACAAAACTTAAATGAAGAATTAGATAACATTACAAAAATAGGAATAAAAAATGGATACAACAAACACCTTATAAAAAACATATACAATAAATTTACAAAAAAAACCTAGCGTCAACACAAGACTACAACCTGAATACAAAAATAATAATAAAAAAACCTACCTAAAATATAAATACACCAATAACAAAATAGAAAAACTAACAAATATATACAACAAAGAATACTACACTCCAACATACAAACCAAACAAAATAATAAAATATCTTAATAACACAAACCAACAAAACAAATACAGAAAAACATAACCTATCTGGGATTTACAAAATTACATGTAACGATTGCAACACATTTTACATAGGAAAAACGACCAGATCATTTAAAATAAGATTTGAAGAACATTACAGAGCATGCAAAAATAAAAATACAAAAGCATCAAATGTTGCAGCACACCTAATATCACATAAACATGAAATAACAAATTACGAAAATAACTTAACCATACTTAAAATAAATAATAACCCAATAAAACTTAAGTCACTAGAAAAATACCACATTTATAAAAACATACACAACAAATTAATGAACCTACAGACAACATATGCAGATGACGTATTATTCAAAAACATTATACATGAAGAAACATATATGACGTCAACAAATACCAACATCACAAACCGAACATCCACACCAGAAAAATAGAGAAAATTAATTCAGTGATTTGACAGTGGTCAAGTGACTGAAGATTCTTTATCACATAAGGTAAAATTATTGCACTTAGTGGTAGGAAAAAAATTATTTACACGTAATAAAAACAACTTCATAAAGTCAGTGCAACGGGAAAATAATACAACGTGAAATATCACTATATATATATATATATATATATATATAGAAATATAGATGATATATATATATATATATATATATATATATATCTTGATATTTTAACACCTACCAAGGTAAACAACTCTACAGGAAATTCTTTAACCTCAAAATCAAACTCGAAAATTGCATCAACAAAATAAATTTTAATAAACAATGCATAGCACTTAATATCACACCTAAATATGCTAAATTACACTTAAGAAATAAACAAAATACAATTATCAATAAAGCAACAAAAATAGCCGAACTACACATAATTAAAAAAGAAGTGACCGAAAGGTGCCTCATCACAAGAAGGTAAAATTATTGCACTTAGTGGTGGATAAAAGTATTTACAATAGTAATATATCAACCTCATATATATATATATATAGAAAATAAATACTGTAAACCTGGTATTTATAAGTGGCAAAATTACTTAGGTAAATACAATGGTCCAGTGCAAACATAAACGTTACTGTATGTTTTAGTCAGCTTTCTTATATAACTTTCTAAGCGATTCCAAGAGTCTCTATTAAATCCTACACCAACTTGAGGAGCCATATTTGATAGTAAAAATGTTTGTTCACAATGCTTTTGACATGATTTGTGATTTCCTGCAGCAGCCAAATGCCCTCTGTCAAAACCACTTCCCTTGTAATCTGAGTTCTTAGACCTGAAATAAAAATAAAGCAATCAAGCATGTACATAATACATAAGCTTCCTTATACTTACTATTAAACTTTGATTTATTAAAACAGTTTTGCAAATTCATGGAGCTACATTAACATTTCTCCTCATAACAACTTTAATTAACACTACCTAGTGAATATCTTTTAAAATAACTAAAGATAATTCTTCTACTATTAAGTTCACAAAACTGAAGTAAAATCTTGTTGAGTTAACTCTCTACACATATTTGCAGACATTAGTTTGACTACATAAATAAATGTTATATATAACTAAAAACACTAGTACGTATGTTACACACTTGCCTATTATAGTAGCATTTATTTTTTTAATTGTTGAGATCAGCCATTTCGGGAGATGTGTCCTGTTGAAAACTCAAACCATAACTGACTTTTTGGTTTTTTGTAAGTCTAAGTTGACAATGGGACACATCTCCAGAAACGACCGTCCTCAACAATTATAAAAGTAAGTGCTACTATAAGCAAGTGTAACATACGTACTAGTGTTTTTAGTTAAAAATTAGTAGGTCCTGTGAAGATAGAATCAATTAATATGATATACATAAAGCCTGTAGTTATAGAAAAAAGGATGGATTATTGGTTCTTTAATTCATGAATAAGTTTACAATATAATTTAAGTAAAAAATATTGAGAGAAAACATTCTATTTATTGAGAGAAAATATTAATTGATAATGTGCCTGGCCATCATAAGGTATTATTCTTGTCCCTTAATACAAAAACTCTCATCCAACCTTTAGTTAGGAAGTAAGCAAAACTTTTAAAATTCATTACTTCTGTAGAGCATTTAAAAAAGTATTACCAGGAAACACTAGAAGGAAAAAGAAAATTTTAAACATGATTGGTAAATTTTTTATATTAAAGTGGCTGTTGATATAGCTGAATTCTATGATAATGCAACAAATAATTAAATAGGTTATAGACAGGGCCGCCCTTAGAAAAACCGATCCCTGGAGTAAAAAATGTTTGCGAGGCCTTTTTTACAAAAGTGGTCTCTCCTGAAAGATGTTTAAAATTCTCAAACAAAAAAGTTTGTGTAGATCAATTTTGAAGAAGTTATTTCATCTCAAAACACGTCAATCATTCACCAATTATTTACATGATTTTTTTCATTTGCCAGGGTTGAAACGCCGCCGCTATCAAAAAAAGAATCTTGTATTCTTCTAGTCACGATCCCAATATCTTATTCATAGGTTTTGTCATTAATAGATAATTTAACATATTGCACTGATAATCAGACAAATATTTTAGGCTTGTATATCTGTACATTATTATATTATTTTCATTCAAGCAATCCCTTTTACTTATTTTTTAGTGAAAATAAAGCCTTGCAGCATGATACTTTAGCGCAAAGCCTGGAGTGGCCGCTCCACTCCCACCACCCTAAGGACGGCTCTGAATATAGAAAAGTATCTGGAATAGTAGTTGAAAAACTATTACTAACTCAAAAATTAATAATTAGAGTAATTAATCAAAGTGTTGGGCTTGCAGAATAAATTAGATTTGACCCCTCGAATCCCACTCTAAAGAACAATAGATGGAGATCTTGTACAACTTTTAGCAGGCAGTGAAAAAAAAACTTTATGAGTAAACAAATATTACACACAGAAAAGAGTTTAAAATTCAGAAAGCTACGTATGATTTTTAGATAAAGCTGACTGTGATAACGAAAGAAGTGCAGTAATACCTTGACTTACGCAACCCCGTCTTACGCGATTCCCTAGTTACATGGTTTTAAATCATACTGTCTTGACCTTAAGGCACTGTGTGGCTGTCACGTCGCAGTGTCGTCAAAGCTTGTCATGCTCAGTCCACATTCTCGCCAGGCTCAGTTGTGTGTTAGCTTTCTATTGTATTCAGATATGTATATTGTGGTGTCACGTCGAGAGAGCTATCTAAAGTGAAATACATAATATTTGTGTTAAAAAGTTGTTATGTGTATTCATTTTACTTATGGACACTTGATAGACTTTACTATGTCAGTCAAAAGAAGTAGAGGTGATTCTTTTGCACCAAACAAGAAGAGAAAACATGATCTTTAAAATGTAAGTTTGACATTATCAGAGACTTTGGTCCAAAAATAAAAGTTTGTGAATTAACAAAGAAGTTTGATCTATCAGAATCGACAGTCAGAACAGTTATAAAAAGTAGAGATCAAACTCTCGAAGCTGTATAAAATGCCCAATTTTTAAATTCAACCACCATTTGTAAACTTTATGGTATTATTGCTGAGATGGAAACAATGTTAAAATTATTGTGTAATAATCAAGTAACAATGTAGAACTGTCCTGTTTATTAAAATACTATTTGTTCTCAAGCTAAGCTGATTTTTGATGGGTTAAAAGAAGAGGCTGGGTAGATAGCTAAGAATGAAATGTTTAAAGCTAGCAACAGTTGGTTTAGTCGATTTAAAAGTCGCTGTAACTGGCGCATTATTCCAGAAAGTGGAGAGGGTGCTGATAAAGAGGTTGCGTCCCTCTTTCCAGAAAAACTTAAAACTATGATAGAAGAAGGTGGGTATACCAGCCAAACCATATTCAACATGGATGAAACTGGCCTGTTCTGGAAGAAAATGCGTAGAAGATCTTTTATACTGCATGAAGAGACAACATTTCCAGGTTTTATCGATTGTCAGTGATGGTTGGAGCATATACAGCTGGTGACTCTAAATTGCAATCTCTTATAGTTTATGGCTCAGAAAATCCAAGGGCATTAAAAAATGTTTCTAAAGGTAGCTTGCCCGTGAATTGGTAGGCTTGGGTGACAGCTTCCCTTTTGAGGACCGGTTTGGTCATCATTTCATATGTCAAGTCGAACGTTATTGTCGGTCTAAACAAATTCCTTTCAAAGTGATTCTAATTAACTACTGGCAAATTCCTATTGGCAGCTTCTACTGGTCAGTAACTAACAGTAAGTTTATATATTAAGCTACTATACAATAGCTTCTACTGGTCAGTAACTAACAGTAAGTTTATATATTAAGCTACTATACAGTAGCTTCTACTGGTCAGTAACTAACAGTAAGTTTATATATTAAGCTACTATACAATAGCTTCTACTGGTCAGTAACTATCAGTAAGTTTATATATTAAGCTACTATACAATAGCTTCTACTGGTCAGTAACTAACAGTAAGTTTATATATTAAGCTACTATGCAATAGCTTCTACTGGTCAGTAACTAACAGTAAGTTTATATATTAAGCTACTATACAATAGCTTCTACTGGTCAGTAACTAACAGTAAATTTATATATTAAGCTACTATACAATAGCTTCTACTGGTCAGTAACTAACAGTAAGTTTATATATTAAGCTACTATACAATAGCTTCTACTCGTCAGTAACTAACAGTAAGTTTATATATTAAGCTACTATGCAATAGCTTCTACTGGTCAGTAACTAACAGTAAGTTTATATATTAAGCTACTATACAGTAGCTTCTACTGGTCAGTAACTAACAGTAAGTTTATATATTAAGCTACCATACAATAGCTTCTACTGGTCAGTAAGTAACAGTAAGTTTATATATTAAGCTACTATACAATAGCTTCTACTGGTCAGTAACTAACAGTAAGTTTATATATTAAGCTACTATACAATAGCTTCTACTGGTCAGTAACTAACAGTAAGTTTATATATTAAGCTACTATACAATAGCTTCTACTGGTCAGTAACTATCAGTAAGTTTATATATTAAGCTACTATGCAATAGCTTCTACTGGTCAGTAACTAACAGTAAGTTTATATATTAAGCTACTATACAGTAGCTTCTACTGGTCAGTAACTAACAGTAAGTTTATATATTAAGCTACTATACAGTAGCTTCTACTGGTCAGTAACTAACAGTAAGTTTATATATTAAGCTACTATACAATAGCTTCTACTGGTCAGTAACTATCAGTAAGTTTATAAATTAAGCTACTATACAGTAGCTTCTACTGGTCAGTAACTAACAGTAAGTTTATATATTAAGCTACTATACAGTAGCTTCTACTGGTCAGTAACTAACAGTAAGTTTATATATTAAGCTACTATACAATAGCTTCTACTGGTCAGTAACTATCAGTAAGTTTATATATTAAGCTACTATACAATAGCTTCTACTGGTCAGTAACTAACAGTAAGTTTATATATTAAGCTACTATACAATAGCTTCTACTGGTCAGTAACTAACAGTAAGTTTATATATTAAGCTACTATACAGTAGCTTCTACTGGTCAGTAACTAACAGTAAGTTTATATATTAAGCTACTATACAATAGCTTCTACTGGTCAGTAACTATCAGTAAGTTTATATATTAAGCTACTATACAATAGCTTCTACTGGTCAGTAACTATCAGTAAGTTTATATATTAAGCTACTATGCAATAGCTTCTACTGGTCAGTAACTAACAGTAAGTTTATATATTAAGCTACTATACAGTAGCTTCTACTGGTCAGTAACTAACAGTAAGTTTATATATTAAGCTACCATACAATAGCTTCTACTGGTCAGTAAGTAACAGTAAGTTTATATATTAAGCTACTATACAATAGCTTCTACTGGTCAGTAACTAACAGTAAGTTTATATATTAAGCTACCATACAATAGCTTCTACTGGTCAGTAAGTAACAGTAAGTTTATATATTAAGCTACTATACAATAGCTTCTACTGGTCAGTAACTAACAGTAAGTTTATATATTAAGCTACTATACAATAACTTCTACTGGTCAGTAACTAACAGTAAGTTTATATATTAAGCTACTATACAATAGCTTCTACTGGTCAGTAACTAACAGTAAGTTTATATATTAAGCTACTATACAATAGCTTCTACTGGTCAGTAACTAACAGTAAGTTTATATATTAAGCTACTATACAATAGCTTCTACTGGTCAGTAACTAACAGTAAGTTTATATATTAAGCTACTATACAATAGCTTCTACTGGTCAGTAACTAACAGTAAGTTTATATATTAAGCTACCATACAATAGCTTCTACTGGTCAGTAACTAACAGTAAGTTTATATATTAAGCTACTATACAATAGCTTCTACTGGTCAGTAACTAACAGTAAGTTTATATATTAAGCTACCATACAATAGCTTCTACTGGTCAGTAACTAACAGTAAGTTTATATATTAAGCTACTATACAATAGCTTCTACTGGTCAGTAACTAACAGCAAGTTTATATATTAAGCTACTATACAATAGCTTCTACTGGTCAGTAACTAACAGTAAGTTTATATATTAAGCTACTATACAATAGCTTCTACTGATCAGTAACTAACAGTAAGTTTATATATTAAGCTACTATACAATAGCTTCTACTGGTCAGTAACTAACAGTAAGTTTATATATTAAGCTACTATACAATAGCTTCTACTGGTCAGTAACTAACAGTAAGTTTATATATTAAGCTACTATACAATAGCTTCTACTGGTCAGTAACTAACAGTAAGTTTATATATTAAGCTACTATACAACAGCTTCTACTGGTCAGTAACTAACAGTAAGTTTATATATTAAGCTACTATGCAGTAGCTTCTACTGGTCAGTAACTAACATTAAGTTTATATATTAAGCTACCATACAATAGCTTCTACTGGTCAGTAACTAACAGTAAGTTTATATATTAAGCTACTATACAATAGCTTCTACTGGTCAGTAACTAACAGTAAGTTTATATATTAAGCTACTATACAACAGCTTCTACTGGTCAGTAACTAACAGTAAGTTTATATATTAAGCTACCATACAATAGCTTCTACTGGTCAGTAACTAACAGTAAGTTTATATATTAAGCTACTATACAGTAGCTTCTACTGGTCAGTAACTAACAGTAAGTTTATATATTAAGCTACTATACAATAGCTTCTACTGGTCAGTAACTATCAGTAAGTTTATATATTAAGCTACTATGCAATAGCTTCTACTGGTCAGTAACTAACAGTAAGTTTATATATTAAGCTACTATACAGTAGCTTCTACTGGTCAGTAACTAACAGTAAGTTTATATATTAAGCTACCATACAATAGCTTCTACTGGTCAGTAACTAACAGTAAGTTTATATATTAAGCTACCATACAATAGTTTCTACTGGTCAGTAACTAACAGTAAGTTTATATATTAAGCTACTATACAACACCTTCTACTGGTCAGTAACTAACAGTAAGTTTATATATTAAGCTACTATACAATAGCTTTCACTGATCAGTAACTAACAGTAAGTTTATATATTAAGCTACTATACAATAGCTTCTACTGGTCAGTAACTAACAGTAAGTTTATATATTAAGCTACCATACAATAGCTTCTACTGGTCAGTAACTAACAGTAAGTTTATATATTAAGCTACTATACAATAGCTTCTACTGGTCAGTAACTATCAGTAAGTTTATATATTAAGCTACTATACAATAGCTTCTACTGGTCAGTAACTAACAGTAAGTTTATATATTAAGCTACTATGCAATAGCTTCTACTGGTCAGTAACTAACAGTAAGTTTATATATTAAGCTACTATACAATAGCTTCTACTGGTCAGTAACTAACAGTAAGTTTATATATTAAGCTACTATACAGTAGCTTCTACTGGTCAGTAACTAACAGTAAGTTTATATATTAAGCTACTATACAATAGCTTCTACTGGTCAGTAACTATCAGTAAGTTTATATATTAAGCTACTATACAATAGTTCTACTGGTCAGTAACTAACAGTAAGTTTATATATTAAGCTACTATGCAATAGCTTCTACTGGTCAGTAACTAACAGTAAGTTTATATATTAAGCTACTATACAATAGCTTCTACTGGTCAGTAACTAACAGTAAATTTATATATTAAGCTACTATACAATAGCTTCTACTCGTCAGTAACTAACAGTAAGTTTATATATTAAGCTACTATGCAATAGCTTCTACTGGTCAGTAACTAACAGTAAGTTTATATATTAAGCTACTATACAGTAGCTTCTACTGGTCAGTAACTAACAGTAAGTTTATATATTAAGCTACCATACAATAGCTTCTACTGGTCAGTAAGTAACAGTAAGTTTATATATTAAGCTACTATACAATAGCTTCTACTGGTCAGTAACTAACAGTAAGTTTATATATTAAGCTACTATACAATAGCTTCTACTGGTCAGTAACTAACAGTAAGTTTATATATTAAGCTACTATACAATAGCTTCTACTGGTCAGTAACTATCAGTAAGTTTATATATTAAGCTACTATGCAATAGCTTCTACTGGTCAGTAACTAACAGTAAGTTTATATATTAAGCTACTATACAGTAGCTTCTACTGGTCAGTAACTAACAGTAAGTTTATATATTAAGCTACTATACAGTAGCTTCTACTGGTCAGTAACTAACAGTAAGTTTATATATTAAGCTACTATACAATAGCTTCTACTGGTCAGTAACTATCAGTAAGTTTATAAATTAAGCTACTATACAGTAGCTTCTACTGGTCAGTAACTAACAGTAAGTTTATATATTAAGCTACTATACAGTAGCTTCTACTGGTCAGTAACTAACAGTAAGTTTATATATTAAGCTACTATACAATAGCTTCTACTGGTCAGTAACTATCAGTAAGTTTATATATTAAGCTACTATACAATAGCTTCTACTGGTCAGTAACTAACAGTAAGTTTATATATTAAGCTACTATACAATAGCTTCTACTGGTCAGTAACTAACAGTAAGTTTATATATTAAGCTACTATACAGTAGCTTCTACTGGTCAGTAACTAACAGTAAGTTTATATATTAAGCTACTATACAATAGCTTCTACTGGTCAGTAACTATCAGTAAGTTTATATATTAAGCTACTATACAATAGCTTCTACTGGTCAGTAACTATCAGTAAGTTTATATATTAAGCTACTATGCAATAGCTTCTACTGGTCAGTAACTAACAGTAAGTTTATATATTAAGCTACCATACAATAGCTTCTACTGGTCAGTAAGTAACAGTAAGTTTATATATTAAGCTACTATACAATAGCTTCTACTGGTCAGTAACTAACAGTAAGTTTATATATTAAGCTACTATACAATAGCTTCTACTGGTCAGTAACTAACAGTAAGTTTATATATTAAGCTACTATACAATAGCTTCTACTGGTCAGTAACTAACAGTAAGTTTATATATTAAGCTACTATACAATAGCTTCTACTGGTCAGTAACTAACAGTAAGTTTATATATTAAGCTACTATACAATAGCTTTCACTGATCAGTAACTAACAGTAAGTTTATATATTAAGCTACTATACAATAGCTTCTACTGGTCAGTAACTAACAGTAAGTTTATATATTAAGCTACCATACAATAGCTTCTACTGGTCAGTAACTAACAGTAAGTTTATATATTAAGCTACTATACAATAGCTTCTACTGATCAGTAACTAACAGTAAGTTTATATATTAAGCTACTATACAATAGCTTCTACTGGTCAGTAACTAACAGTAAGTTTATATATTAAGCTACTATACAGTAGCTTCTACTGGTCAGTAACTAACAGTAAGTTTATATATTAAGCTACCATACAATAGCTTCTACTGGTCAGTAACTAACAGTAAGTTTATATATTAAGCTACTATACAATAGCTTCTACTGGTCAGTAACTAACAGTAAGTTTATATATTAAGCTACTATACAATAGCTTCTACTGGTCAGTAACTAACAGTAAGTTTATATATTAAGCTACTATACAATAGCTTCTACTGGTCAGTAACTAACAGTAAGTTTATATATTAAGCTACCATACAATAGCTTCTACTGGTCAGTAAGTAACAGTAAGTTTATATATTAAGCTACTATACAATAGCTTCTACTGGTCAGTAACTAACAGTAAGTTTATATATTAAGCTACTATACAATAGCTTCTACTGGTCAGTAACTAACAGTAAGTTTATATATTAAGCTACTATACAATAGCTTCTACTGGTCAGTAACTAACAGTAAGTTTATATATTAAGCTACTATACAATAGCTTCTACTGGTCAGTAACTAACAGTAAGTTTATATATTAAGCTACTATACAATAGCTTTCACTGATCAGTAACTAACAGTAAGTTTATATATTAAGCTACTATACAATAGCTTCTACTGGTCAGTAACTAACAGTAAGTTTATATATTAAGCTACCATACAATAGCTTCTACTGGTCAGTAACTAACAGTAAGTTTATATATTAAGCTACTATACAATAGCTTCTACTGATCAGTAACTAACAGTAAGTTTATATATTAAGCTACTATACAATAGCTTCTACTGGTCAGTAACTAACAGTAAGTTTATATATTAAGCTACTATACAGTAGCTTCTACTGGTCAGTAACTAACAGTAAGTTTATATATTAAGCTACCATACAATAGCTTCTACTGGTCAGTAACTAACAGTAAGTTTATATATTAAGCTACTATACAATAGCTTCTACTGGTCAGTAACTAACAGTAAGTTTATATATTAAGCTACTATACAATAGCTTCTACTGGTCAGTAACTAACAGTAAGTTTATATATTAAGCTACTATACAATAGCTTCTACTGGTCAGTAACTAACAGTAAGTTTATATATTAAGCTACTATACAATAGCTTCTACTGGTCAGTAACTAACAGTAAGTTTATATATTAAGCTACTATACAATAGCTTCTACTGGTCAGTAACTAACAGTAAGTTTATATATTAAGCTACTATACAATAGCTTCTACTGGTCAGTAACTAACAGTAAGTTTATATATTAAGCTACTATACAATAGCTTCTACTGGTCAGTAACTAACAGTAAGTTTATATATTAAGCTACTATACAATAGCTTCTACTGGTCAGTAACTAACAGTAGTTTATATATTAAGCTACTATACAATAGCTTCTACTGGTCAGTAACTAACAGTAAGTTTATATATTAAGCTACTATACAATAGCTTCTACTGGTCAGTAACTAACAGTAAGTTTATATATTAAGCTACTATACAATAGCTTCTACTGGTCAGTAACTAACAGTAAGTTTATATATTAAGCTACTATACAATAGCTTCTACTGGTCAGTAACTAACAGTAAGTTTATATATTAAGCTACTATACAATAGCTTCTACTGGTCAGTAACTAACAGTAAGTTTATATATTAAGCTACTATACAATAGCTTCTACTGGTCAGTAACTAACAGTAAGTTTATATATTAAGCTACTATACAATAGCTTCTACTGGTCAGTAACTAACAGTAAGTTTATATATTAAGCTACTATACAACAGCTTCTACTGGTCAGTAACTAACAGTAAGTTTATATATTAAGCTACTATACAACAGCTTCTACTGGTCAGTAACTAACAGTAAGTTTATATATTAAGCTACTATACAACAGCTTCTACTGGTCAGTAACTAACAGTAAGTTTATATATTAAGCTACTATACAACAGCTTCTACTGGTCAGTAACTAACAGTAAGTTTATATATTAAGCTACCATACAATAGCTTCTACTGGTCAGTAACTAACAGTAAGTTTATATATTAAGCTACTATACAACAGCTTCTACTGGTCAGTAACTAACAGTAAGTTTATATATTAAGCTACTATACAACAGCTTCTACTGGTCAGTAACTAACAGTAAGTTTATATATTAAGCTACCATACAATAGCTTCTACTGGTCAGTAACTAACAGTAAGTTTATATATTAAGCTACTATACAATAGCTTCTACTGGTCAGTAACTAACAGTAAGTTTATATATTAAGCTACTATACAATAGCTTCTACTGGTCAGTAACTAACAGTAAGTTTATATATTAAGCTACTATACAATAGCTTCTACTGGTCAGTAACTAACAGTAAGTTTATATATTAAGCTACTATACAATAGCTTCTACTGGTCAGTAACTAACAGTAAGTTTATATATTAAGCTACTATACAATAGCTTCTACTGGTCAGTAACTAACAGTAAGTTTATATATTAAGCTACTATACAATAGCTTCTACTGGTCAGTAACTAACAGTAAGTTTATATATTAAGCTACTATACAATAGCTTCTACTGGTCAGTAACTAACAGTAAGTTTATATATTAAGCTACTATACAATAGCTTCTACTGGTCAGTAACTAACAGTAAGTTTATATATTAAGCTACTATACAATAGCTTCTACTGGTCAGTAACTAACAGTAAGTTTATATATTAAGCTACTATACAACAGCTTCTACTGGTCAGTAACTAACAGTAAGTTTATATATTAAGCTACTATACAACAGCTTCTACTGGTCAGTAACTAACAGTAAGTTTATATATTAAGCTACCATACAATAGCTTCTACTGGTCAGTAACTAACAGTAAGTTTATATATTAAGCTACTATACAACAGCTTCTACTGGTCAGTAACTAACAGTAAGTTTATATATTAAGCTACCATACAATAGCTTCTACTGGTCAGTAACTAACAGTAAGTTTATATATTAAGCTACTATACAATAGCTTCTACTGGTCAGTAACTAACAGTAAGTTTATATATTAAGCTACTATACAACAGCTTCTACTGGTCAGTAACTAACAGTAAGTTTATATATTAAGCTACCATACAATAGCTTCTACTGGTCAGTAACTAACAGTAAGTTTATATATTAAGCTACTATACAACAGCTTCTACTGGTCAGTAACTAACAGTAAGTTTATATATTAAGCTACTATACAATAGCTTCTACTGGTCAGTAACTAACAGTAAGTTTATATATTAAGCTACTATACAATAGCTTCTACTGGTCAGTAACTAACAGTAAGTTTATATATTAAGCTACTATACAATAGCTTCTACTGGTCAGTAACTAACAGTAAGTTTATATATTAAGCTACTATACAACAGCTTCTACTGGTCAGTAACTAACAGTAAGTTTATATATTAAGCTACTATACAATAGCTTCTACTGATCAGTAACTAACAGTAAGTTTATATATTAAGCTACTATACAATAGCTTCTACTGGTCAGTAGCTAACAGTAAGTTTATATATTAAGCTACTATACAATAGCTTCTACTGGTCAGTAACTAACAGTAAGTTTATATATTAAGCTACTATACAATAGCTTCTACTGGTCAGTAACTAACAGTAAGTTTATATATTAAGCTACTATACAATAGCTTCTACTGGTCAGTAACTAACAGTAAGTTTATATATTAAGCTACTATACAGTAGCTTCTACTGGTCAGTAACTAACAGTAAGATTATATATTAAGCTACCATACAATAGCTTCTACTGGTCAGTAACTAACAGGAAGTTTATATATTAAGCAACTATACAATAGCTTCTACTGGTCAGTAACTAACAGTAAGTTTATATATTTTGATACTTACAAAAGTTCTATGTATAGTACTATACTTATATTCATTGCCTATTTTTAAAATATCAAATATAAATTTTCATTATTTGGCATTTGTAGAAAGAAATTCCAAGTCATATAAATTTGAATAAGATAACTTTTCTGTGGAACGCATCCTTTACATACATTTACCTGTACCTAGACTACTTACAATTAATACATTTCAATGTCTGTAAACAAAATAAAGCTGTGAAGTAACTATCAAAATTGAATTAGAGTTATACACGGTTATCATAAAAGAATGATGGGACTTAAATAATTCGTAAGAGGATTGTAGGGAAATTTTTAGATGTTATATTCAACAACCATTAACTTCATTTCCGACAAGATGGTGCTCCCCCACACTTTTGTGCATTAGTCATGGACGCTTTGAACTAAAAATTTAGAGATCGATGGATAGGCTGGGAAGGACCTATACTGTGGCCTCCAAGGAGTCCAGACCTGACACCTTGTGATATTTTCTTGTGTGGGTTCATCAAAAGCGTTGTTTATTCACAAAAATTGTGACCTGAACTACTTAAAAAATAGGATTTATGAAGCAATGACAACCATAACTGAAGAAATGTTAATAACAAATGTTTGGAGAGAAGTTGAGTATCGTTTGGACATTTGTCGAGCCACTAAGGGTGCACATATTGAAATTTATTAATTATGTAAATAAACTGTTTGAGCCGACAAATTAGATGAATAAACAACATTAATTATAAGTAATTCGGTTTCTCTTTAAACCATGTTTGAAACTCCACCATTCTTTTATGATAATCATGTATAACATGTGACATAAAAGTGTGCAAACTGATTACAGGTTGATTTGTTGTGGTAATAGGCCATTGTTCTAAAGACTAGCAGTTATTGAAAATAAATAGTCATTACCTTTTTAAATCAATCAATAGTTGGGTAATTACACCAAAACACGCTCTCCTCTAATTAGAATATTTACTGTACACCATGATACTCTATGCTCCATATGAGGTCTAGCAATGTTCCAGCAATGAAACATTTTTTAAGAGGGAATATAGCTAAATGTACTTAGGCATTGAAAATGCTGAATAAATATTTGCTCATATATTTTAATTTTTATATTACTTCTTTAACAGTAGAACTATTCTTGTATTTTGCTTTTCCATTTTATGTTTATAATTACACATATCGTTAGTATATTTTTTTAACTATTCTATAATTTATCTAAAACTCTTAATACACTCATCTTCACTTTTGTTAAGAATATTTTTATATAATGAGTACATTTTTCTGAGTCTCCTAACATTACAACATCTTTCTTTGTTGCCATGTTTTAAAATGACTACATTTTTATAACTTAAATAGCTTAAAGTACTCTTTAAGAAAAATGTTCTCAAATATATATAATTTATCTATTTGTAATTTGTTTCTCTTCTTCCTTCAAGTATGACTATTCAGCAAGTTTCTATTATATTAGTACAACTTCTCCATCTTCCTCAAATTAAACTTTAAATGAAAATGAAAGGAAATACTACCTTAAGGGACGATCCAGTCTTTGTATGTTATCTCTCTGAGGATGGTTACTTGGTAACTGAAATGTACATAAGAGTAAAATAAAGAAAGTTTGTGGTTAAGAGGTTTTTGTGTATTTATTATTAAATTCAACCACACTGTATTCCTAATAAATAGATCAATAAACATATTTAGTGCATTTTTAATTATACTGTTATGGTTCATTAAAACTCCTATTTTTTCTAATGCTTAGGAACATATTTTCGTATAA
The DNA here is from genome assembly GCA_036971475.1 of Prosapia bicincta. Classification (NCBI taxonomy): domain Eukaryota; kingdom Metazoa; phylum Arthropoda; class Insecta; order Hemiptera; family Cercopidae; genus Prosapia; species Prosapia bicincta. The sequence goes on along the minus strand of JBAIZL010000009.1, from coordinate 30,643,145 downwards.
TCCGTGTTCTCGGTAATTCGAGGAGGTCTCAATCCCATTCACCTAGAATTTTCAAGACTCTACTGTATTTGGAAAACATAAATTGAAAATGTATTGTGAAAAAAATGTTTTAACTTTTTATTTAACTCCTCAAACCATTAATGTTGCTTTTTTTGTAATTAATGTAGCAGTTATTTTAATAGTAATGATGGTAACATTATAAATAATAGAAATATTTTATCATTTGGAGCAGGGTGTCCCTACATCTGAAATGGAAACTTACTGTATCAAAACAGTTATAAAACAGTTGCTTCATACTTTACCTAAAATATGTATGAATGGAATTATCTTCCGTAAATTCGCATTTTGATCGATCCACTTCATCATTCCGTCTGACAGATTCTGCAGTTAAATGTTCAAACACCCAATGTGCTACACGATTTCGACAATCATATGATAACACATAGTCATCTAGAGATCTGATGTTTTCTAAACTTGGAAAGCCATATTTCATAATCTAAAAAGAATAAATCAGTCCTAATTTTACATTACGTCCTATATGTTTAAATAAAGGTTTTTTCTAATAAAATATAACTGTAAAAACCTGTATATTAATATATTTACGAATCTTAAAACTTACTAAAAAAAACTAATATTGACTCATTTCGAACTTTTACCATCATCTGTTAAATTTTAGGTTTTACCTCACAGACACAGTAAATATTAATATACATTTTATTAAATAAAAATAAACTAACAATATTTATTAAATACCAAATAATAAGATAAATACTGATTCTGTTTGTGAGAAGTTAGGGAAATATATAAGGTTTTGTTTGAAATAAATTATTAGAAATACTCGTACTCTTTGTTTTATTTCCAAAACGGTCCTTTTTCAACCACCATTGGTGAAACTTTGTATCCCCAAAATTCCAATGGTAAAAGCATAAAAAATCATCTGTTATTCATAAAATGTTTACATTTACCAACTTATGTTGCAACAACTGATGCATGCATGTGCACACACACGGAAGGAGAGGATTGAAGGCTCTACAATGCATAGGGAGACAAACTCATTCTTCCCATCTTCTTGCGTCAAAATTAAGTACTTCAGGGAAAAACTTTGTTGACACACAACTGATGCCCAAAACATTCAACAAAGCCAACCGATATGCCAATCCTTAGCAATATCTCTAATAGTGATTCAACGATTTTCCAGAACAATATCTTTCACTGCCTCAACATTTTCATCTGTTGTTGATGTGCCAAGACAAGATTGCTCATTGGGATCTTCTAGACCATTTTGGACGAGCTTGTACAACTTATAAAATATTTTTAATTTGAGCAAACTCATTTCAAGGGTTTTGGTGCAGTAATTCAGTTTTACACAAATTTTGATGCAAATTCTTTGATCTTTTTTTAATGCCAAAAATAGCCAAGCACACTGAAACACGTCTAACCTTTTTATCTGTCAAAAACAAACAAAATATGATATTTTGTTGAAACTGTAAACACAGGTTCGGGGAATGCATACCAAGACAACAAAAAAAACAACAAATCAAATGTAAGTTGCTCTCGAAATTTAAAAAGTCACCTTATATTTTCAACACACCTCATTCATTCCTAACAAAGAAAAAAATTTTGAAATATTGAACTATTTTAAACATTTATGGTGATAAAGAGTGGTTATATTTTTAAAACAATTGAATCTAACTTAAACGGTCTAAGACACATTAAACTGTATACTGAGAATGTATATGTACTTTTTTAAAATAAGAGTATCTAGTTTTTAAAAAAAGGAGAAGGGAAATTTTTCTTATATTGTTTTCTATCGACCCTAGAACAAGAAGGCAGGGTTTCACAAAGTGCATGAATTTATGTTGCAGATTAGCAGTTATTTTCCAAGTGGTAATGTTAGTTAAAATTTTTTTTCCAGCGAAAAAGCAACCATGGTTATCATCCTCTAACTAAATTTTAATTAAAAACTGAATTTAAAATGAAATCTAAATAAATAAAACTAAACAAAATAAAATTATACAATCAAGTTAGACTAATTATAATCAAACTAAACAAAATTAACAATTAAAATTGTAATTGTTAATATATATATTCAGGTAGTGCAAGAAGACAATGAATGGAACGGTTGATAGCTGCGACATTGTTCCTCAACACTTTCAATCTACAGGGCCGACCTTGGTTTTCGCCTGTACTTAATTTTTTTTTCTCTTATTACATTCTTTTTAACCCTAGAAAGCTAACGTGTTGTATACCAGACGTTAAAGCTAATCAGTAGTCTCTCAGACTACGGGTATTTTCCAATGAGATAGAACTTCAAAAATTTTCAAAATTGTTTTATTACTTACATACTCAAAGGTTGATACAAATATAATGTATTTTTATCACTCTACCTGTTTTGAGTGAACTGGTAACGATACTTTAATTGGTGTTCTCCACACATTGCTCTGGAACGTCTTTATACTGGCATTTCTTGTTTATTTAATTTATTTCCCACATATATTACGTGTGAATTGACCAAAATTATATTTAGGATACCAAAGAAAATACACAGAGACCAGTCATTTACGACTACAAGACATATTATTACACATCTGGTCGAGCGATTCGACAGCGCCCTTTGTTGAGTTGTAGAATTCTACCATAACAGGCCTCTTGCTGTGTTCATCAATCCTAGGCATTTCATGACTCGTTGACAGTAACAAGACAATTCGATTTTTATTAGTTTTGTATGACACTAATCTGCACCATCAAAACAAAACATTGATGTACCATCCAGCTCTACCTTTTGCGGTCAACATCTGAAGCGGAATTTCTAATTTGTCTCTGCATAGTGTTCCCAAAATTATGAGCTAGTACTCTGACCAACAGCGTTTTGCACAGCTGTTGAAGGGCCAAACACTATTGTATTACTCAGAGGATCAGCAGTTCGACGCTGTTTATTTTAGACAGTAGGGCGTTCATCTTCATCAGAACTGGAGTTTTCTGCTGGTTCTGGTTCCAATATAAAATCTGGATCCTTGTCAGGGTCATCAATATCTTCAACAATTTGAGTCTCTGCATGATCCGATTCATTATCTTCACTTTCCCTACTTTCATATTCACTAAGATATTCATATCCATTTAGCAAAATTGAAATTTGCTCGTCTGAAAGTATTTTACTATCCGTTATGAAAAACCTAACCAAAGGATACACTATTAGACTCCTACACTATTATTATACAATATACCATTTAAAATAAATATTTACACTCGTATTTACACAAAACGAAAGTCATGTAAACTCAAACACAGTCAGGTCAGGCAAATATTTGGTCTAAGGTATTGAGAGAACGTCAAGTTAAAACTACTGTTGAAGCTAATGTTTCGTCTGTGAGACGACGCGAGAACTATAACACACTGATAAAACTTACAAAACTATTTTTAACTGACTCTCCGTTTCTGTTTCAAGGTAAACTGAAGGTAGAAGAAATTTGAAAGTACAGCGACGATTGATGTGGGAGGGGGATGCAAATGACAAAAATCGCGTCGTCTGGCAGACTACACATTAGCTTTCTAGGGTTAAGCGTCTTTCAAATATTTTTACATTTACTCGTTGTCGACACCCGCCTGGCAAAAGCATTTCATTATGTGGAGCGGATGTCAACACATTGTTGACATACTATTTTTTTATGTTAACGACTTGATTGGCTGCCAATTTCATTTTATACTATTTTTCAATTGGAATAACTTATTCACGGGGATAAATTCTACCTGACATTTACCTGCTTTTGACCAGGGAAAATTCTACCTGGCAAGGGTCTTGCCCTTTCACTGTTCTATTGTACTGACCAGTTCCTTTGCCTCTCACTTTCTACCCTTTTTCCTACTTACCGCAATCCTAACAACATTCCATAAAAATGAGGATATTTTACAAATAACTATACCAAATTTAAAATGAAATTATATTGTCTATTTTATATTCAATTTTGTATGAAAAAAGATATTACAAACTAGGAATTTTAGAAAAAATTGAATTACATGTAAAAACTAATTAACTATACATAAATAAAACCTAACTATACATACCTAACAACATGTGTATTCATTTTAAAAAATACATAAATAATGTTATACATAAAACTAATACATAATAATTATACAAATGTTAATAAAAATTCAAATCAACCTAAACAAAATAACCAACTAAACTAAAACTGCCTACAAAATACCTTAGTCCCCACGAAATTTAAAAACACCAAATTTAAAATGAAATTATGTTTTCTATCTTATATCCATTTTTGAGTGAAAAAAAGATATTACAAGCTATGAATTTTGGAAAAAACTGAATTACATGTAAAAACTAATTAACTACAAATAAATAAAACCCAAAGCATACCTAACAACATGTGTATTCATTAAAAAAAACACATAAATAATGTTATACATACAACTAATACATAATAATTATACAAATATTAATAAAAATTCAAATCAAACCTAAACAAAATAACTAACTAAACTAAAACTACCTACAAAATACCTTAGTACCCATGAAATTTTGGAAACATGGTTGTAAACACAACCCCGGATTGTCTTCACATTGGTTGCAATAATAGCTAGTCTTTACCCTCTTCTTACTTTTCGCGCAAAGTGCACATCTTTTTCTAATAAGGCGGTTTTGTTTGTTTCTTTCTCGGTTGCTGCTCTCGGCTGAGGTGGCGGTGTAGCTAATGGGGTACGGTTTCTATATATTAGAGACCTTATGACGCTATCTCTGAAATCTAATAGAGTCATCTTTGTATTCCCCGGTTCCTGTTTGTGAAGCAGGTATGCAGTCGTTATGGTCACATGGAATAAGTGGATAGCTACCTTCGCATACCACCGGATAGTTTTCCTTTCGCAGGGGTAATAGCTCCTGAGTTGATCTGAGCGATCTACACACCCATAGACTCATTATATTTCAAAATTGCCTCTGGCTTTAAGGACATTTTTCCGCTACGTGACTTATGTTCAATCATAGTAGCACCAAACTCGATAAAGCAACCACGTCCCGTTTGTCATGCCACTTTAGGACGCACACCCCAGTCGTAGAATAAGCAGCTGTCACGCTGCCTTTAGCCACTTTCTTATTCACTACTTCTGGAGGATTTCCTTTTCTGTTGGCCCGCAGAGTCCCTGTAGAATAGGTATCTTTTTCTAAAAGAAACTCTGACAAGCCAACAGATGAGTAAAAATTGTCCATGTATACCGCCGAATGACCTACTCCGTAAAAGTCATCCAGCAAATATTTGACCACTTTGTCAACATGGCCAGTTCCTCCAACCAAGGGGTCTTTTTGCTCCACAATAAAGCTTCATTTTCAAAATAAGCCCATTTGGTTGGGTCAATATATAAAATTTTATTCCAAATTTATGTCTCTTGATGTGGATGTATTGGCGAAAATACAATCTGCCACGCCACAACAACATGGACTCATCCAGGCTTAGTTCCTTGGTAGGATAATAAATATCCTTCATCCTTTTATGAAAAATATGTTCTTTTTACCGGAGCAGCCATACTTCTACGAAGTTCTTAGAGGTTTCTGTCCTGGAGACATGAGGTGCTGTTTCCCCAGAATTTGGTCTAGCATGCTGGTTTTCAGGACTCAACGTCCTTTTAGGGACTCTTCCACTCATCTATAATGAATTTTTTCCGAATTATCTATCTATACCTGGCTATATTATTTACAAAATTGAGAAAAAACATTAATTTTTTTAAAAATATTTGTGTAATTTATTTATGGAAATAATAGTTCAAATAACTTTATTTGCTAAGTATTGAAATACCTAGGATTAATTTTCATAACTAGGGTAAATTATTTTACTTGGCTGCATATCAAAATGCACTAAAGAAATGAAAAAAATCAAAAATGTTATTATTATTGGTAGATATATTGTTTTAATTACATAAATATTACTGCAAACAACTTTATTAAAGGTGTAGGTATAATTATCATAATAGAAGAAAGTGTATTACTTATATTGGAAAAATATTGGCTGAAAACCACGTAAAAATGATTGGACACAACAAAAGCAGCGGCGGAGTCGTAAATACAAACGTGGACCTTATGTCTAGGCGGCAGAATGAGAACTGAACCGTTAAAGCAGGCTGGTAAAAGAGGGGAGCCATTTGAAAAGAAAGGGATCGTGTCGACAATGGGTCGACCGACGCCGGGTGGTAGAGGGCATTATTGTCGGCAGGTAGTAGACTGTCGCGCTGAAAGTATTAAAACCTCCTTTACTCTTCCTTGAAGATTGTAACGTATATATAATTCGGTCAACTCGACACATTCAAGCAGTAACCAAGTAATATGCTTGACTGTGATGATACCTCCACAAAACAAGAGTGGCCGATGCGAAAACGAGTAACCACCACTTCTTCCCTACCACTCGAATGAACAGATGACTTCAATGGTCGGACGGCATTCTTGATATCCCTCAGTTCGTTTCCATTTATATTTTGCCATTCTTCATTCCAAGCAAGTAATAGTGTATTTGTAACACTGCTAACAAAATCTGATGCCATTGCACGTTGTGTCGATGGCACTATACTTGTAGCTAATTTTGCACCTTCATCTGCTTTATAGTTTCCGAATAATCCACAGTGACCAGGCACCCAGAGAAATATAATGGATTCAAATGTAGCTAAATAGTATGTAGTGCTCTGTTTTATTAAAAAAATTGATTTTATATTTTTTTTTAATGTGTTAAATGATTCTGAGGTGAAGATAGATGTCTTCTTTCCAAATTTAAAATTGTAGGGGCATCAGGATAAGCAATAGTCTTTTCCGCGACTCACAACATTGAATAATGCAATGAACAAAATAACCCGCAAATTTCAAATTATAGGATACAAAATAGCATACAAAACTAATAACAAGTTACAATACAAAATACAACACTTACTTTACTTTATCCAACGCCCACTCTTGGCATTTCAGCCATTCGGGATGCTCTAAGTCGGAGCTATATACTTCATCGCGGACGTCTCCCAGTCCTTGGCATTCGAACAGATGTTGGGCGTTCAAAATTGCTTCAGGGGCTGTGCAGAGCAGGCAGTCTGTGGAGGAGAGTACTCCTATTCTGGTCAGATGGGCAGGGAGGTAATCGTGTCTTGTCAGAGTTCGAAAGGCGGCCACACCAACTGGACGTGACAGCTTTTGGTTAAGTGGGTTGTTCTTGACGATAGATTCCCAGCTCTTTCCTTTCGCGGCATACCTGTGTCTGGTAGATGTTCTTGCTCTCACTGCTTGATCAATCCTAGTCTTGGAGAAGGTCAGGGACAAAGGCATCATTGGCTGAGTGAGGGATAGGTCTGATTTCGCTAATTCGTCCGCCTTTTCATTCCCTGGAATTCCAACGTGGCTTGGAATCCACTGCAGAGTAAGTTCCCAACCCCTTTCAGAGAGATCACTTAAGAGAGTGTGACAGTTGAAAGTTCGCGTGCAATTGAAGATCGCTTGCAATCGGTGTCAGTGTTGGTGGAGAGGGCCGTGATTGCAGATTGAGAGTCAACAAAGAACACAGCTATTCAGTAATCTCTCAATGAAGTTAGTTTTCGAGCGGCTTCATATACAGCCGCTATTTCCCCGTCATAGTTGCTCAGGGAAAAACCCACTGCGGCGCACCCTGTAAAGAGTGGGGAGTGGTAGCCCGCTCCTGTATGGCCAGTGACAGGATCCGTCAGTGTAAATGTGCAGCTAGACAGAGGGTGGGTAATGCATGTTGATGGTTACTAGACCTGCCAATCTGAGTTCAACTTCAAGGGATGAGTGTTTTGGGGATGTGTGGCCGGAAAGATACAGACTTTGCTGGGGAAGGTGGCTGAACGTACGGATTACGGAGAAGATTGGCTCTGAGGTACCTGCGGGGATGTTCAGTTCTTTAAGGAGTTCTTCTGCCTTCTTGAAAGGCGTAGTTTGAGTTTTTAATCTTGACGTCGGAGTTTTGTAAGTGTCCCAGAATGGATGAACTCGTTTGATTCTTTCCCAGGATTTGAGTGATGTCTTTACTCTTCTGTCATCAAGGGGTTCAATCCTGGCTTGTGCTTCCATTGCCGCGATCGGCTTGTGCTTCCATTTCGCACCACCCTTTATGACTCTCAAGGCAGTGTTTTGGACCCGGTCAAGTTCGGCAGTATTACTTGTGCTGGCTGTGACAAGCACTTCATTTCCATACTACATAACTGGTCTGATGTAAGTTTTGTAAGCTGTTTCTAGGACTGAGTGGCGCCCCATTTAGTAGCGGACAGGCGTTTCAGTAATCTACATCTTTTCAAGCCTTTCTCTTTGAGTGATTCCGAGGTATTTGTCTAAGTCCTGCTTTTCCAGCTCTTTGTTCAAAAAGTTTAGATTGACCTTTGCATGGCCTGTTTGTCATATTGAATAGTTGATAAACAGTTTTGGAGTCGTTTACTAACATAGAGTTCTGGTGAGCCCAGTCAGCAAGGCTTTGGAGGGCTAGATTGATAGTAGCTTCTAGGTTTCCAATATTACTGCTTGTTGCCCAAATCAGCAGATTGTCTGCATACAAGAGGGCTTCCACGCCTGGGATTGAATAGATGGTTGCTATGACATCATTAATCATGTTAAAAAGTAGGCAGCTAGTTATGGCTCCTTGCGGAAGGCATTGTCTCTGGATTTTATAGCGGGATTTTGTGTTGTTATAATTTACTCTGATGAGTTTCTGAGAAAGGAAACTTTTGATCCATCGCAACAGGTTTCCACTTACTCCGCAGTTTATCAGTTTGTGCATGAGCATTTTTTTCCAGACTCGGTCGTATGCTGCTTTGAAGTTGACCAGAACTGCCAGTGTAGACATTTTACGGTGGAATCCGTCTTTAACGAGTTGGGTGAATTTAACAACGTGGACTATTGTGCACATATTTCTGCGGAAATATATACTACATTATATTCTACAAAATACAACAAAGATAAACTACAAGCACCAGGCGTAAACAAACTAAACTGCGACAAATATAACAAATTCTACATTGGACAAACAGGTCGCAGCTTTAAACAAAGAGTCGAGGAACACAAACAGAACAGCAACTCAAAATTTTACATTCACATAAAAGAAACAGGACACAAATACACAGACATTTACCATAACCTAGAAATCCTACACATCAACAAAAAAGGACCATATCTCAACACACTAGAATAATATGAAATTTACATACACACAAAAACACAAAATACAAACATATTAAATGAACAAACATAATACAAATCACACAAACTATTTGATACTATCAAAAACCTGCTTTTAAAACCGTCACCGCTTGACCCGACATCTCTAAGTAGAAGACACTGATGAAGATCGCCCCATAGCGATCAAAACGTTCCGTCTCAGTAAGTTTTATTAAATTTACAAAATTTAAAGTTTGAATAGTCATAAACTATTGTTAAGTGATTAATTAAGATTCACCGAACGTAATGGACTACAAAATTCAAGAATTTAATATAGCTTCGTAATAAAGTGATATAGCATTGAGCATTAATATGACAATGTTTGTGAAATGAAATTATGTATTCATTCCAAAAAAACTTTAAAGATTTATGGTTTTGAAGTTAAATTAATTTTTTTCTTCATTAGAATGTAGTTTTAAGTAAGATATATGTATATTTTGAAAAATCAAAGGTGGCGGACCAACAGTAAAGTATTACCTAAAAGTTTGTTTCAAGTAAAGAATGTATTTTTTAAAAACGAAAACAAAGAGAATGGCAATTGTTACGTTTAGCCACAAAATCGATTTCGGTCGAAAAAGTATACCGCTAATGCAGAAACTCATAACAATACAAAAAAAATGATTAAAAAAATTCTGCTCTTAAAAATATACCTGTAAAATATCCAGTTAGGATAGATTTGGTTGTAATTTTATACATTACAAAACACATACATTAAAATAAACAAAGCAAATATACCTACTCATGTCAGGTGATCGGCCACAAAAGTTTACCAGTCGATACACAAACTCATAATGAACATTTTCATATAGGTAGGCCTAGATAGTATGTTGTATATATTACAATCAAATCTATCCTGACTAGATACTTCATAGGTATATTAACGTATTTAGTTCATACAGGCGTCTAGCTTCATAAAATCAGGCAACAAGCATAAGACAAATTGTTCTGTGCATGCGCGTAGCTAGTACGGATAAATGTTTCGTACTTTTGGGATAAATTTTATAGTAAAAGAAGAATTTTTTTGTTAAAGTTTTAGAGAAAAAGCAACAGTTGGCAAGAGATTGTTATTCAATTCCTTCTCTTAGCTCAGACTCTTCTTATATATATCTTGTAAAAATTTTCAATCGTTAATAAAATATATTTTTATTAACATTTGTTGATTCCATCTTCACGTGAGCTACTAGTAATCACTTACAACTTTTTTTAAAAAAATGTTTTAACTTGCCTATAGTAGCACTTACTTTTTTGTGTTGAGGACGGCCGTTTCGGGAGATGTGTCCCTTTGTCAACTAAACAATTTAAACCCAACAGCAAAATCAAGGACATTTACAACACCACTGGAGTTTACAAACTAACTTGCAGTTCATGCCCCAGTTTTTACATAGGCCAGACAGGGAGGTCATTTCACACACGTTACCAAGAACATATAAAAGCACTAAAAAACAATAACTACCAATCTAACTTCGCCGATCATCTCAACTCCACAAAACACGACTACACAGACATAACATCTAACTTACAAATTCTTCATAAACAACACAGAAATAACCAACGCTACACAACCGAACAATACGAAATATATAGGCACTTCAAATTACACCCTACACACATACTCAATACACAATTACATTACAACTCACACGCACTTTTTGACATCATAACTCCTAATACACACAAAATACACCCACACCACCAAAATATCCCACCCCCACCCTAACCTACGTAAACCTTGAGATCAGTTACGGTCTGAGTTGACAAAGGGACACATCTCCTGAAACGGCCGTCCTCAACACAAAAAAGTAAGTGCTACTATAGGCAAGTTAAAACATTTTTTTAAAAAAAGTTGTAAGTGATATTTTTATTCATTTGATCAAGTTCAAATACATTATTTTAAACTTGTAGAGTATGACAATAATTATTGATATTAATACAGTTTTTACAAATATTTATTCATTTTTTCACATCGCTCTAAAGTTAGCAAATCAGAAAGAAATAAAGTTGACGTCAGCACACTCCAGAGTGACCAGCAATAGAACATAAAACACACAGAAAAATCTGCTTCAGCTGGGCCATATCGATGAGAAATTTATTTTTCTGTATCTTTTGTCAATTTTATGACTATTTTTGGAGATCGGACTGGGTGAAAAGTTATAGGTTAGGTTCAGTTACTTAGTATTAAAGGTAGAGATGTCCTAACAATTTTAATGACATGAAAATAAATTGTGTCATATTATGTATTTGTATTCAAATATCTTTTAGAGCCAAAAGCCTACTGGGACTAGGGATACCTTCCCTTGCCATGCCGCTACTATCGGGCAAGGCAAAGTAAATGAGAATTTTTGGGATGACAGAGCCAAACTGCATTATTTATCCTGTATTCCTAAGGTTTTTTTCAACATTATCAAATAGGATTTGTTGGTGTTAAAGGAGATGTCTGCATAATTAATAAATATAGCACCACAGTGATGCAAACATCAGAAACTTAATAAAGAATAGTAATAAAAATACAACTAATGGCGAAAAGTGATTAAAGATATTTTCGAAAGTAAAAATGGAATGTGGTAGATAAAAATGTAGAGAAAACTTCACTGTAATATTCAAACTGAAAATAACTACTGGATGGTTTAAAAGTTAGGTTAAGAATAAATACTTACTTGAGAAATCCGATTAGGTTTTGAATAAGGAATAATTTCTCCAGGAACTGCAACGTCTGTATGTGAGTCAGTAAATGGTGAAGCAGCTGAAACACTTCCAAATACAGGTAAACCTGGAACATTATTTAGCTGATCTTTACTACTGAAGTGTTTATATCTTCTTTCAAATATAATTCCACCAATCCAACCTCCAAAACCGGTGCATCCTAGTGCACCTAAACGTAATATTATTTTTCTAACCATAAGGTTTTACTCTTATGAAATAAATTTAAAAAAAATTTAATCAATTAATTTAGGTTAACTTTGAATCCACTCAACCCAAATCAAATTTTATCACAAAACATCTAATCTACACCTCTAAGTCTAAACTCTATAATGTACAATCTATGGATATGGATGTTACCAATTGAAGAAATTTCTATACAAGTATTCGAGGAACATGACAGTTTAAAAATTAAGTGTATCATTAATAATTTTAGTATCATAAATTTGTAGTTTAAAAAAAATTTAATTCAAAAGATGAATAATTTGGTTTTTGTTTAGATTGATAACCTTTTAAATAACTCTCAAAGTAGCATTTGCAATATTCTGGGCTCCTTTTAGGATTTTACCTGTTATTAAGATTTTACATAACTAGTTATTAAACAATAAGGATTGGAAAGGTCGAAAATACTAAACACTTTTAAATGTTTTAAACTTGCCTATAGTAACACTTACTTTGCTTGTTGAGGACGGCCGTTTCGGGAGATGTGTCCCTTTCCCGAAACGGCCGTCCTCAACAAGCAAAGTTAGTGCTACTATAGGCAAGTTTAAAACATTTGTAAAAGTGTTTAGTGATTACTAGTAGCTCACGCGAAAATGGAATCAACAAATGTCGAAAATACTGTTGTTGACTGTACCTGTTCCAGAAGAGGTTTTCAAAATTGATTAAGGGAAAAGTGTTAATTTTGCGAAGAACAGTCAGTGCAACTAGAAACAGCCGTATGACAGAATAACTGCAAAAAAATTGTCAATTAGCAGAAGTATCGCTAAAAATGCCCTAAAAACGTTTTTTTAGTGCATACAAAGGAGTTAGTATCACAAATGGTATTTTAAAAGTACACCTTTTTTATATATTAATACGACATAAAAATTATGGGGAACCTCCAGCCAAGAAAGAAAATCTACAATACTTGTGATTTTATAATCTTGTTAAAAAAAATAATTACTCAACACATAAATTTATCAATCAATATATTATTAAATAATTTTATATAAACCATTTATACATAAAAAAAAACTTATGTTGGCTAACTAATTCTGTAGTGGCAAAATTGAATGCGTCCGTACACTCACAGCTCAAAGAATTACATTCAGGAATAAATCTATCGAGATAAAGTGTGTTTTTGGCCATTTTAAAGTATAAATAAATATATATATATATATATATATATATATATATATATATATATAAATATCGCAATATGTTTTCTTGTGTATTAATAAAGAACAAAGGTCAAAATACAAATACAAGAATTATATTTGAATTTACAATAATAATTTGTAAATTCAAATATAATTCTTGTATTTGTATTTTGACTTTTGTTCTTTATATATATATATATATATGATGAATAGTTATTATATGGAACAGTGACTTGCTCTTCAACTGTTGTTGGGTTCACCTCGTCAATGCTGGATGAGATTCGTCGAAACGTCGGAACTGCGAATTTATGGACTGCAGAATGAATGGATGTACTCCAGATAGTAACTATTCATCATATTTTTCCATCCGTGAAGGAATACGTATCAGCATATATATATATATATATATATATATATATGTATATTTGTGTGTGTGTGTGTGTGTGTGTGTGTGTGTGTGTGTGTGTATAATACTAAGAATCAAATTTCTTGAAAGTCCTTAGTGTATTCGAATTTTTAAAGGGTTTTTTAAAAATAAAGAATAAGAACATACTATATTTTATAATAATAATTGTCTAAAGAAAATCTTAGTGAAATCCGTTTTTATATATCCGTTTAATATTCTGAAAAGGAGAGGTACTAGATACAAATACCTTTACCTTGAAATGTAATGTTCTGTCTTAATAATACAACTGCCGTTCTATACTGACAAACCACCTATTCTTAATTTTAGTACTGACATAAAAAACAAACCATGATTCCTTATCTATCCAAGGATATTGCCATGCCTCTTCCTACTCTGATTAACTAAATTGCAGAGGAGATTTTAGCTTTAAAAGACGTTCGCTGCGAAAGGCCTTTAGCAAGAAAGTTCATAAAGTGCTGACATTTTTTAAAATTTATTCTGATGGTTTTGCTTTAGAAATAAAAGAATACGAAAATAAAAATTAATTTCGAGCCTTGAAAATGGAAAAAATAAAAGGCCGCCATTTTGTCTCCGATCGGAGACAGCAGCAATTTGCGAGCGTCCCATGATTATTAGTATTTTTTTACGTTATGGATGTAATTCACATTTGTAACTGTAATAAATAATAATCACTGAAATAATAAATAAACATTATTTCGTGCAATAAAAACTACAAATTAGCTTTTAAAATATTTAATTAAAAATTATATACAAATTTTTTTACCGTATAAATCAGTAGGCCTAAGAGTGTTTTCAGTTTAGGCCCTGTCAACTTTTTCCAGTTATTTATTCTTGACAATAGCGTGAGATTTTTTTTTAGCAAGCACATCTCATGCATAAATATTAGTAGCTTTCACAATATTCTCCAAAAATATGTAATCAGGAAATAGTCTGAAACAGTCATGGGATAGATTTTCTCCCGGGAATGGGACGATAAATTTATTTTCGTTAGTAAACAGAAAGTTGCGAAGGCCTAATGTACTAGGTGTCCATTGAGGGTTATCTTTTCTCATTCCAAATCGGAATCAGACAGTTCCTCGCGATCGTAACAGACTTTCTCTGTAGCTGGATCCAGGTCACTGTCATGGCGGTCGTCGTCGCTTGCCTCAAACTCAGCATACTCAGAAGCTCCATTTGTAGGGTCCCTAGTACATTCTACTGCATCATTGGTATTAAATAAATAGTCCTTAGAAGTCTCAGGCACACCTTCCATGTCATAAAACATGCCAATCACATGCATTAAACTCTCACTAACACTACTGAAACAAAAATGGTGGGTAATCTTAACTAAACTAATACAAACATCCTACACACGTCACCTTGGCGCTACAACACTCAACTAAGTTTCTTGTACAACGCTGGGTTTTATAACAACGTATTCGAATAAAATGCTAACTGTCTCCGATCGGTGACAGCCGCAGTGAACGTGTTAAAAATAAAAATTAAAAGTAGAAATGATTCCAACTTGAGGGCGGCTAATTATTGAAACATAAATTATTTATGTATAATTTTCAATGTAGTGGTGTAGATAATTGAAAAATAATATCTGCAACTAGCCCTAAAAAAAACTCGCGCGGATTCGCGTTGAACTAAGTCGATTTTCCATCTTCATCCCATTCTAATACAACAAAAAAAAGTAGTTAAAGTTTAAGCTATCAACGTGACACCTCTCTCGAAACGCTCGTCTTCATTAAACCAAAACGTAATTGTTGCTTAATGTAATCATCTTGAATATAATACAAAAAGTAAATGTTCCTAACGACAAGTGTTTAAGTGGTACAGTTAAAAATGCCCGGAATTTTTTTACAATACTACTTAGAAAAACTGTCCTTGTAAGGGTAACTTGTTGCTGAAAATTAATTAAATTTCTTTATGTAAGGAAATAATTAGGATCATAAGTGTCATTAAATTGTGCATTTTTTGTCAGTACTGTGGATGCCACGGCATCAAATATGTACACGTTTCAAACCACATTACAGATCAATCGTTAAACTAAAACCTACTTTCTTACAATCCTTTTTAGCGACCAACCTAGATACTAATAAAAATAGCTTAGTCTGATCTACAACGGTTTGACTAAGTTATTTGCAATTAAAAAAAATTTCACTTTAATTATCAATGTCCGGATTTCGTAATTTTACAATAATTATATAATACGGCTAAATATATTTTATAAATACAGATAATTAAAAAAATATTGTATAAAATAAATTAAAATTTGAATTATATTGACGATTTCTAATTTAATCTAATGTAGTTGTAAGTATACAATATAATTTATCTAACTCATTGCATTGCAGCGATTGTTGTAAACAGTGTCGATTATAATAGGTAAAAAAAGAAGAAAAAAGTTAGACGTTTGTGAACTGTGTATTTGTGCAGGTGTTTGGCTTTAGTATCCGTGTTGAAATAAGGTCATTCTGAAAACGAGATTATAAATTTGGAGGAAAGTGAATTTTGTGTTGTGATATTTTATTCTTCATTGTGTGTTCTATAACTTAAATTTATTCGAAATGTAATAAAAGGGCAATTAACCAGGGATACAACAATATTGTAAATACCATAAGACTGATCAATCAGAAATATGCCAATTATTAGACAGGTGTACCAACCTGTTAGATGAATGGCAGAACTATGGCAGACAAATTAGGGCTAGGTCCAGAAGTCCGAGAATTAAAACTTGGACCAAGTTTTTCAAGTGATAAAGGAACAGCATTCCATACATTAAGATGTAAGTTAGAATAACATTTTATAGTTGATAATTTTTATTGACAGTTTAATTTACCATATTTATTTTTGAATTAGGGTTTTTTTTGTTATTAGGTTTTTTAGTAATGTTTACAATTTGAATTATTTATTAAATATAATTATAAATTACCAAGGATTGCTGTAATTTATTTTGTTTTTAAAATTGCCACTTTAATGAAGTAAATATTTGGAAATAGGGCCAGAACATATTTTTAGGTTATGTTTTATTGTTTATTTCCCATCAATAAATTGTTGAGTTTTATTTGTATTGTTTGGGTATACAGTCTCTTTTTTTAGTAATATTAATGAATTATTTTATTTTAAAGGCAATAATTGTTTTTGTTATAAGCATATGCCTTAAAAACATTAGTAATTGATCAAATATTCAAATTCGAATTTTTATTTTGCACATATGTTAGTCAATTCTACAATATAAACAAGAAGAAGTAATCGTTAAATGTTGAAAATCATATATACTTGCTAAAATTTGAAACGTATTACGTTTGTATTTACCATCTAAAGTAAATGTTTCTTTTATTTCACGATATTATTATACACATACATTAAAGTGCAGCTACAAAATATTTGATTAAAATAGATAAACTAATATTTTACCATTTGTTGATTCCATCTTCGCGTGAGCTACTAGTAATCACTTACACTTTTCCGTCCTCAACAAGCAAAGTAAGTGCTACTATAGGCAAGTTAAAACATTTTTTAAAAAAGTGTAAGTAATATTTTACCTAATTGTATCCTACTTTGATTTATTCCATTTCACATATGTTGCTCAAATATACATTCTAAATAAGGAACAAGCAAATTCAAGCACCCAAAAACATAAATAATACTGCTTAAAAATGGAAACATACCCTCTCTTTAGCAACATACACACACCAATATAAAATAAATATTTCATTTATATTATTAAATAAATTTACATGTGCATTATATTATATGTACAAAGAATCCAGTTAGGATAGATTTGGTTATACAAAAATAACTTGCTAAATTAACAGTGAAATTAGAAATGCTTCTATATGCATAACTTGACAGACATTTAAGAACAAAATATGGCAGCATGGCAAAGGTAAAGATTGTTGACAATTTATTCAATGCTTTCTTGTCACTATGACATTTTATTAATTGAATGAATAAGCTGACAATGTAGTCTATGTTCAAATGACAAATGCTACATTTTAAAGTCAGAAAGTTTACTATAGTTTTTTATAAACACATATTTCGTAGCTATATTTTAACACAGGTATATATTAACACATTCAGCACGGCAGCGATATTGGAGATCTCATCAAACTACTGTCTGTTTTTTCGTTAACTTCCACTAATGACGGCAGAGAATGCGGGTTGCATAGCTTGTCGTAGCATCTAATAATAAGCTTGTCGTAACTTGCTCGTTGTTTTCATCTCAATAATTTTATTTTTACCATATACAGGTTTATTGGGGACAACAAAACAGTGTATTAGACACTAAAATATTTGTTTTATTTACCAGGTCACAATTTAAAAAAATAAATACAAATGATAAGGTACTGTATGACAAATAATAAAACTCATTAAAAAAATAGAGAAAAAAAGGTAATTTACATAAAAATCTAAAGTACGTACTACTAAAATATACTACATACTAAAATTAACCACCCAACTTTTAACTCAGAATGTTTGTTTCTGTTTATGTCATGTGTTTCACAAAGCGATAGAGATCGATAATGTAAATGCAGACATAGATAATGCATATGTCACGTCCGAGACTATTTATAGCTGAGATTAGCTGACATTTGTTTACTACAATCTTATGATGACATTAAGTTTTTGGGCGTCCAAGCATTTTGTCAATGACTCATATTTACAGTAGTCTGTTCCCACCTAGAGTAGGTTCATTCACTGTAATAGAACAGTTATCGTTTATTCTTGCGTTAGTTCAGAAAGCTTAGTTTATTTTTATGATTGTTGTTTTTACCGGATATTTTGCCGCTTCAAGTGGTTCAAACTAAAAAAAAACATTAAAATATAAAAGTTAAACCAAATTAAATCCGTTCATAAAACTCCCTGAAGCATTGTTTCAGTTGAAGCATCAAAAGTTAACTTGGGATGGTCAGATTTAAAAACGACTCGGGCACAATGTTCTCTAAACTCTTCTGAAACACTGATGTGAAAATCAAACCTTTATACAAACACTTATCGACACTAGAGAAGTTTCAATTAGACTAGGAGTGAGTGTGCTGGTGTCAGAAGAGAAGTGGGGAGTGCACCGGCAGGCTCTCAGTGCCTCATAAGGGAACCCAGAGTGTGCCGGTATGCTAGCCGTGCTTAACGTGGTAATGTACTGTAACATAGTGGGGTTTTATACATATGCTTGTCGGGTCTCAGTTGATGCTGAAAATGAGGACTTGTAATTAGTCTTCGAAAATACTAGAATTATATTCAAAGTACAATTCTTTAAGTACATTATAGTAAAAGTGATATGTATATATATATATACACACACACACACACACATATCTTAAATGATTATGTAATACGTGTTGTTTCTTGTTTAGGACATAAGTTCTCTTTGAGTAAAATTGAATTCCATGTGGTCAAGTATTAATGTTATACAAAATAAGGTAAAAATATCGTCTTAATGACGTTGGTTTTTTAAATTTTAATTTTTTAATTACTTGGTTTAATGTGTAGAACACGAATATTATCTTTTTTCAGCGAAAAATATGAAAAGTTAATTTTGTTGCACATTTTTAATGTTAGTCTGTAATAGCACGTATAGTGTGAACTAGCCGCCCAGTAACTACAGTGCACTGCACTATGTCAAAGTACATTAAAATATACCTATTAAGTATCCAGTCAGGATAGATTTGGTTATAATTTTATTTAACATTACTACCTACCTTTATTAAAGTATACCTACGAAGTATCCTGTTCTTAATGGATATTTCGTAGGTATACTTTAATATAGGTATATAGTAATGTTGTATAAAATTACAACCAAATCTAGACGTAGTGCAGTGCGTTATAGCTACTGACTGCCTAGTTCACACCTACATGCCATTATAGACTAACATTTAAAATGTGAAAAAAAAGTTGATATTCATGTTTTACACAATAAAACAGGTAATTTAAAAAAAAGGAAATTTAAAAAAACCAACGTCATTAAGACTATATTGTTACCCAAAATATTAACCCAACAAACGATTACGCTGAAATTGGGAAATGGACCTACAAAGCATTTTAAAGACAATGAACATTAATTTTTAAATTCACTCAATTTTATTTATTAAATTAAATCTAAATAATCTTTTGTTACAACATTTTAAATCAAATGCGTATATAATTAGTATAGATATTTAACCTTATATAGTAATCATTCTATAATATTGCACATTAGGGCAATGCTAGATCACAATTATTCTGCGTTAAAGTAATATAGATGGGAAAAACCTGTAGAAGTTATAATATTCAATAAAAAATGATACTTCAATATGCTTTTTTTAAAAATTCTTCAAAGAGGTAAAATAGAAGTAGAAAGTTAAACTGATAAGGTAAATTTGTGCTGTAGTTATGCTGTTATCGAAGAGCTGGAATCATTGTATGGTGGGGAATTTTGTTTTATCACCATTGTACGAATACTGCTTTAAGAAAATTTTATAGGGTTAAATGCGTTAACGAGGTCGGCTATTATGATGTTACATAGATGGCCAAATGTATCATTAATTATACTCTGTAGGATATGTAAATTCGATTTATGTTTTCAACTACAGTATAGAACTACTATGTGTGTCCTGCTTATGTTTCTGCAGTTTTCCAAAGGCTGTCTATTAAACTTCCTTACTGACAAAACTTTCATCCACACAAGCCGGACTTCAAGCGACATCAAGAGTTAATAAACTTCAAGATTTAACAGCAGAAAGAGCGGAACACTTGCCAGTAGTTTCCTTTAGGAAACATGCACTCTTATCTGCATTCTTACCTTGAAGACTTGTGCTCTCATCACAAGTACATCTTGGTACTTGTTAAACTGTAGATGAAAGTGCTTAAAAACCAAATCCTCCTAAATACTGACAACAAACTACTATGTGTAACCTTCCTGAATTAAGTATGTATGTTACCAGTCTGATACTCTTTCATTGTTACTGCCATTCTAAGTGTTTAATAGGTATGCTGGTTCACTCATATTGGATTTAATATCAATTTCATCATAAAATGATGCTCAGCAGCCATCTTCATTGACTTCAGTAAAAATAATGAGTCAATCAAGTAAAATTATAAGGCATCATTATAAATTATACATTTGCAAGTCTCCAGGGGTTTTAACTAATGTAAGGTAAAGATTAAATTTTCCCTAATGATACAAATAGGGAATAGTTTTGCTGTGGGGTGGGCTTTTGTAATATGAATTTCTTCTACTATGTGGGTATAGTAGAACTCATTGCCAGTTCAATGCTGTCTGGTTTGTTGATGTGGCTTGTTCTGTTCATCTAAAGCGATAGTTTCTGCTAGATCCATTTTGTGCTCTTTTAAATATTCATGATGCCAAGTTTGAGTGAACAATATGGAACTGAAATTTTTCTTTCTATATTAAAACACTACTGAATCTTTTAATGTAGACAACAGCTTAATATGATGTTGCTATTGGATAAACTCAAGTGTACAAATAGTTTGGCATGTTTAAATTTGGGGACTTGTTTATTGATGAGAAATCTTGTTCTGTTTGGGCAGTAGATTTTTTTTGCATTATCATATTTATTATTTGTTGTTGTTTCCACAGTCTACAGTAAACTCTCTTTAATCCGGCCCTTCGCCTATCTGGGTCTTAATGTTATACGGCTTTTTCGTCAAGGACAGAATACGTAAACATAATCAGTATATTTTTCACTCCATGTCAATGTCTGTATCTGAATGACCTCGCCACCTGGTTCTAGTTTTGTAGCCTGTGATATACAAACTATTTCAAGCTGTATGATGTTGCAGTAGCTATGTACACTTACTGTTATTGAAGTGCAAAAGAACAATGTCGTTGCAGTGTAAACAGAAATATATAAAAATTTTTGTTTTTATTGTTAAAGGTAACCTTTTATTGAAAAGTACAGACCAGAACATTCATTCTAGTTTTATCATTTCAAGTACAGGACCTATTTCCTGTGTTCTTTATTTTTGGACAATGCACATAAATATTGTTTAATGTGCATTGTGTTTTTAATGAACCCTCCGGTAACCCAGCCTCATATGTGCCGGATTAGTGAGAGTTTATTGTACATTGATTCCATGACTATTGAGAAAAGGTGTCTTATTAGGAGTTTCGCTTACCAAGTAAGTATTCAATATCCTAAGAACATTGTATGCATGTGGTTTTGTTAAGATATCCGCCATATATCAATTTGCATTTTGATGGACAAATCATTAACAGCATAAGTTTGTTTTTCATTTTCTTTAAAAAAAAAAGAAAATATAATTGTTTTTCAATGAGAAACCAAATAATACTATAATTAGGGTAAATAGTGGAAACCTCTCAGTCCAGCTTAACTCCACTTAACTTGTTAGCTTAGCATTACTAAGTTTTCTCCATCTTGAAATGGGATCAGGAAGCAAATTCAGTTCTCAGTCATAATCATACCTATACCTACTGGAAAGACATAATCATACCTATACCTACTGGAAATACATAATCATACCTATACCTACTGGAATTACATAATCATACCTATACCTACTGGAAGGACATAATCATACCTATACCTACTGGAAGGACATAATCATACCTATACCTACTGGAAGGACATAATCATACCTAAACCTACTGGAAGGACATAATCATACCTATACCTACTGGAAGTACATAATCATACCTATACCTACTGGATGGACATAATCATACCTATACCTACTGGAAGGACATAATCATACCTATACCTACTGGAAGAACATAATCATACCTATACCTACTGGAAGGACATAATCATACATATACCTACTGGAAGGATATAATCATACCTATACCTACTGGAAGTACATAATCATACCTATACCTACTGGATGGACATAATCATACCTATACCTACTGGAAGTACATAATCATACCTATACCTACTGGATGGACATAATCATACCTATACCTACTGGAAGTACATAATCATACCTATACCTACTGGAAGGACATAATCATACCTATACCTACTGGAAGGACATAATCATACCTATACCTACTGGAAGGACATAATCATACCTATACCTACTGGAAGGACATAATCATACCTATACCTACTGGAAGGACATAATCATACCTATACCTACTGGAAGGACATAATCATACCTATACCTACTGGAAGAACATAATCATACCTATACCTACTGGAAGGACATAATCATACCTATTTAATACTGGAAGGACATAATCATACCTATACCTACTGGAAGGACATAATCATACCTATACCTACTGGAAGGACATAATCATAACTATACCTACTGGAAGGACATAATCATACCAATACCTACTGGAAGGACATAATCATACCTATACCTACTGGAAGGACATAATCATACCTATACCTATTGGAAGGACATAATCATACCTATTTAATACTGGAAGGACATAATCATACCTATACCTACTGGAAGGACATAATCATACCTATACCTACTGGAAGGACATAATCATACCTATACCTACTGGAAGGACATAATCATACCTATACCTACTGGAAGGACATAATCATACCTATACCTACTGGAAGGACATAATCATACCTATACCTACTGGAAGGACATAATCATACCTATACCTACTGGAAGGACATAATCATACCTATACCTACTGGAAGGACATAATCATACCTATATCTACTGGAAGGACATAATCATACCTATAACTACTGGAAGGACATAATCATACCTATACCTACTGGAAGGACATAATCATACCTATACCTACTGGAAGGACATAATCATACCTATACCTACTGGAAGGACATAATCATACCTATACCTACTGGAAGGACATAATCATACCTATACCTACTGGAAGGACATAATCATACCTATACCTACTGGAAGGACATAATCATACCTATACCTACTGGAAGGACATAATCATACCTATACCTACTGGAAGGACATAATCATACCTATACCTACTGGAAGGACATAATCATACCTATACCAACTGGAAGGACATAATCATACCTATTTAATACTGGAAGGACATAATCATACCTATACCTACTGGAAGGACATAATCATACCTATACCTACTGGAAGGACATAATCATACCTATACCTACTGGAAGGACATAATCATACCTATACCTACTGGAAGGACATAATCATACCTATACCTACTGGAAGGACATAATCATACCTATACCTACTGGAAGGACATAATCATACCTATACCTACTGGAAGGACATAATCATACCTATACCTACTGGAAGGACATAATCATACCTATACCTACTGGAAGGACATAATCATACCTATATCTACTGGAAGGACATAATCATACCTATACCTACTGGAAGGACATAATCATACCTATACCTACTGGAAGGACATAATCATACCTATACCTACTGGAAGGACATAATCATACCTATACCTACTGGAAGGACATAATCATACCTATACCTACTGGAAGGACATAATCATACCTATACCTACTGGAAGGACATAATCATACCTATACCTACTGGAAGGACATAATCATACCTATACCTACTGGAAGGACATAATCATACCTATACCTACTGGAAGGACATAATCATACCTATACCTACTGGAAGGACATAATCATACCTATACCTACTGGAAGGACATAATCATACCTATACCTACTGGAAGGACATAATCATACCTATACCTACTGGAAGGACATAATCATACCTATACCTACTGGAAGGACATAATCATACCTATACCTACTGGAAGGACATAATCATACCTATACCTACTGGAAGGACATAATCATACCTATACCTACTGGAAGGACATAATCATACCTATTTAATACTGGAAGGACATAATCATACCTATACCTACTGGAAGGACATAATCATACCTATACCTACTGGAAGAACATAATCATACCTATACCTACTGGAAGGACATAATCATACCTATACCTACTGGAAGGACATAATCATACCTATACCTACTGGAAGGACATAATCATACCTATAACTACTGGAAGGACATAATCATACCTATACCTACTGGAAGGACATAATCATACCTATACCTACTGGAAGGACATAATCATACCTATACCTACTGGAAGGACATAATCATACCTATACCTACTAAAAGGACATAATCATACCTATACCTACTGGAAGGACATAATCATACCTATACCTACTGGAAGGACATAATCATACCTATACCTACTGGAAGGACATAATCATACCTATACCTACTGGAAGGACATAATCATACCTATACCTACTGGAAGGACATAATCATACCTATTTAATACTGGAAGGACATGATCATACCTATACCTACTGGAAGGACATAATCATACCTATACCTACTGGAAGGACATAATCATACCTATTTAATACTGGAAGGACATAATCATACCTATACCTACTGGAAGGACATAATCATACCTATTTAATACTGGAAGGACATGATCATACCTATACCTACTGGAATGTTTTAAACTTGCCTATAGTATCACTTACTTTGCTTGTTGAGGACGGCTGTTTCGGGAGATGTGTCTCTTTGTCAACTCAGACTGTAACTGATCTCAAGGTTTACGTAGGTTAGGGTGGGGGTGGGATATTTTGGTGGTGTGGGTGTATTTTGTGTGTACATATTAGGAGTTATGATGTCAAAAAGTGTGTGTGAGTTGTAATGTAATTGTGTGTTGAGTATGTGTGTAGGGTGTAGTTTGAAGTGTCTATATATTTCGTATTGTTCGGTTGTGTAGCGTTGGTTATTTCTGTGTTGTTTATGAAGAATTTGTAAGTTGGATGTTATGTCTGTGTAGTCGTGTTTTGTGGAGTTGAGATGATCGGCGAAGTTTGATTGGTAGTTATTGTTTGTTAGTGCTTTTATATGTTCTTGGTAACGTGTGTAGAAGGACCTCCCTGTTTGGCCTATGTAAAAACTGGGGCATGAACTGCAAGTTAGTTTGTAAACTCCAGTGGTGTTGTAAATGTCATTGATTTTGCTGTTGGGTTTAAATTGTTTGTTGAGAGTGTTGTGTGTTTAGTAAGCTATTTTATAGTTGTATTTTCGTAATGTGTTGGTTAGATTGTGGGTTTTGGATGATCTGTATGGTATTGATAAGTATTTTATGGGATTGTCATCTTGTGTGTTTGTATTTGGGTTATTATGTTTATTTTTTAGGGGGTTGTATAATTTGTCTATCATTGTTGGGTTGTATCCGTTTGTTTGTGCTATATATTTTATGGTGTTTAACTCCTGGTAGTGTTCATCTTTGTCTAATGGTGTTTCAAGGAGGCGATATATCATGGTGTTGTAAGCAGCTAGTTTATGTTGGTGTGGGTGGTTTGAGGAACTGTGTATGGTCGTATTGGTGCTGGTGGGTTTTCGGCATATGTTGAATTTATGTGTTTGTTTGTCTGTTCGTTTAATTGTGAGGTCTAAGAAGTTGAGGGAGTTTTGTTGTTCTGTTTCGATGGTGTATGTTAGTTTAGGGTGTATGGAATTTAGGTGTTTTAGAAATGCTAAGATGCTAGCTATGGGGGAGCCCATAGGTAGTCCATCTTTCTGGTTGTAGTATGTGTTATTGTAGGTGAAGTAATTTTGAGATGTGATTAATCTTGTGAGGTGGATGATTTCGTCAATGTATGTATGTGGTGTATTTGTGTCTATTAGCATGTTTTTGAGGATGTCGATGGTTTCTGGAATGGGGATGTTTGTATATAGATTTGATATATCAAAAGAGACTAAGGTGGAATTGTGTGGGATATTTACCTTTTTAATTTTGTCTATTAGATTTAGGCTATTTTTTATGCTACAATGATTATTAAATTTTATATGGTTTCGGATAGTTTTGTCGAGGAATTTGGCTAGAAGATGAGAAGGGGCGCTTGTATGGTTGATTAGTGGACGTATTGGGATGTCTGTTTTGTGAAGTTTGGGCAGGGCGTTTAGTTTAGGGGCTATTGGCTTTATTTGTTTTAGGTGCTTTTTGGTGTGGTGTGGGATTATAAATTTTATTTGTTAATTGCTTCTTTGATTTGAGCGTTGTATTTTGATGTTGGGTCTTCTTTTAGTGTAATGATGTTGTTATTTTGGATGAAGCTGTGTACTTTTGTGTTGAGGTCGCTCTTACCGTTGTGTTGCCTTTGTCAGCTTTAGTAATGGTTAAATTTTGTTTTTTTAATTTGTTTTTGATGGATTTGGCTAATTTTAATTCTTGGGTGTTTGTTTTGGGGGGTTTAATTTGGGTTATTTTTTGTTTTATTTGGTGTCTGATTGCATCTTGTTGTTCTAACGGTGCGTTGCATTGGATTGTATTTTCAAGATCTAATATTAGGGTTTTGGTGAAATTTTGTTGGCTGTATTTAGGTGTGATGTTATGTTTTAAGCCTTTATCTAATAGGTTTAATTCAATAATTGAAAATGTTGTGTTGGTGAGATTTATAGTTCTGGGGTGAAAAACGTGTGTTGTGTTAATAACCTGTTTTGGGTGTTGTGCGTTTTTGAGGTTATGTATTTTTTTGTTATGTGTTAATTTTATTTTATTTTTTGTTTCTGTAATTAGTGTATTGGTGAAGTTTACTACTTCTTGCAGTTCGATGTAGTGTAGTTCCATGGTAAGCTGTTGGTATAAGTTATAACCGATTTTGTTGAGATCGTTTTTTTGTTTGTATAAATGTTTTATAGTGTTTTTGATGTAGAGTGTTTGAACTTGGTGTGTGGTTTTCATGTATTTCACCCCAGAAATATCACCCTAGAACAACAAGATGCAATCAGACATCAAATAAAACAAAAAATAACCCAAATTAAACCCCCCAAAACAAACACCCAAGTATTAAAAGTAGCCAAATCCATCAAAAACAAATTAAAAAAACAAAATTTAACCATTACTAAAGCTGACAAAGGCAACACAACGGTAAGAGCGACCTCAACACAAAAGTACACAGCTTCATCCAAAATAACAACATCATTACACTAAAAGAAGACCCAACATCAAAATACAACGCTCAAATCAAAGAAGCAATTAACAAAACAAAATTTATAATCCCACACCACACCAAAAAGCACCTAAAACAAATAAAGCCAATAGCCCCTAAACTAAACGCCCTGCCCAAACTTCACAAAACAGACATCCCAATACGTCCACTAATCAACCATACAAGCGCCCCTTCTCATCTTCTAGCCAAATTCCTCGACAAAACTATCCGAAACCATATAAAATTTAATAATCATTGTAGCATAAAAAATAGCCTAAATCTAATAGACAAAATTAAAAAGGTAAATATCCCACACAATTCCACCTTAGTCTCTTTTGATATATCAAATCTATATACAAACATCCCCATTCCAGAAACCATCGACATCCTCAAAAACATGCTAATAGACACAAATACACCACATACATACATTGACGAAATCATCCACCTCACAAGATTAATCACATCTCAAAATTACTTCACCTACAATAACACATACTACAACCAGAAAGATGGACTACCTATGGGCTCCCCCATAGCTAGCATCTTAGCATTTCTAAAACACCTAAATTCCATACACCCTAAACTAACATACACCATCGAAACAGAACAACAAAACTCCCTCAACTTCTTAGACCTCACAATTAAACGAACAGACAAACAAACACATAAATTCAACATATGCCGAAAACCCACCAGCACCAATACGACCATACACAGTTCCTCAAACCACCCACACCAACATAAACTAGCTGCTTACAACACCATGATATATCGCCTCCTTGAAACACCACTAGACAAAGATGAACACTACCAGGAGTTAAACACCATAAAATATGTAGCACAAACAAACGGATACAACCCAACAATGATTGACAAATTATACAACCGCCTAAAAAATAAACATAATAACCCAAATACAAACACACAAGATGACAATCCCATAAAATACTTATCAATACCATACAGATCATCCAAAACCCACAATCTAACCAACACATTACGAAAATACAACTATAAAATAGCTTACTCCACACACAACACTATCAACAAACAATTTAAACCCAACAACAAAATCAACAACATTTACAACGCCACTGGAGTTTACAAACTAACTTGCAGTTCATGCCCCAGTTTTTACATAGGCCAGACAGGGAGGTCATTCTACACACGTTACCAAGAACATATAAAAGCACTAAAAAACAATAACTACCAATCAAACTTCGCCGATCATCTCAACTCCACAAAACACGACTACACAGACATAACATCTAACCTACAAATTCTTCATAAACAACACAGAAATAACCAACGCTACACAACCGAACAATACGAAATATATAGACACTTCAAACTACACCTTACACACATACTCAATACACAATTACATTACAACTCACACACTTTTTGACATCATAACTCCTAATACACACAAAATACACCCACACCACCAAAATATTCCACCCCCACCCTAACCTACTTAAACCTTGAGATCAGTTACAGTCTGAGTTGACAAAGGGACACATCTCCCGAAACGGCCGTCCTCAGCAAGCATAGTAAGTGCTACTATAGGCAAGTTTAAAACATTTTAAAAGTGTAAGTGATTACTAGTAGCTCACGCGAAGATGGAATCAACAAATGTCCATTATTTATAAAAAAGTTAATTACAAAAAACAATTTTGATTTAATTTTTAAAATTTGACAAAAGTTAACGTGTATATCAGTTTATTTTGAATTTTTTATTTTATAGATGACTTTAAACCTGCAAGTGTGGATGAGAATAAGGTAGCAACGGTGGATGTGGGAACAAACCAACAAGTAACAGTCACTGTGCCTCATCTAGATGGTTCCGGTACCATGCAAACTGTATTTAAGGGTTCACACAAACCCTATCAAAGAGAATGTGTCCTTATCCTTGATAGAAATACAGGAGAAGTGACTCTTGAAAAACTTAGTAAAAATATTCAGTTAAAAAAAACAAGGTTATTACAGTTATAAATTAACAAATACTTTGATTTAGTCATTTCTAAAAGATTAATTATTTTATGAAAGTTTATTCTAATATAACTTTCTGTTAATTTTATTGTAGACATTGGTCATTACATGGTCAGTGTATTTAAATAAAATAACTAATTAATATTTTTAAGAATTTTTAGAAAATGTAGGAAATACTTAAAAAATAGTTTATTTCTAAAACAAGTTACCTAAATATATTTTCTTATGACTGGTGAATAATAATTTCCACACGCTCGTACACACACACACACACACACACACACACACACACACACACACACACACACACACACACACACACACACACACAAAATTAATTGGGAAGGACTGCTAAATTAATAATAATTAAAAAAAAATAAAATTCTTATATTTTCAGTAGTAATATTTTCTCTTTCCTTTCTGTAACTTGTATCTAACTCTTAAGGACAATTTTGTTTTTTTTAATGATTTTTATTGACAATTTACTGGTTTTTAGTTACAGTTTACATTTAAATTTATATGCTTCATAATAGAAATTTAAACATTATGGCATTGTAATAGAGTGTTTTTATTTAAGGTAAGGTGAGGGGCTAATACTAACATTAAAAAGTCCCATCTTTGCAACAAATTTAAATTGATCAGTAGTATTTTACCTTTGTTTTTCAGTTGACCTGGTTTCACTACGGTCTTTTGTTCTACCTATAGATTAGCAAAAGAAAAATACAAGGTGTGGCTATAAAATAAGACTAATGCTATTAGGTATTCTATTTTAAATTCATATTATCCTCTTCAATACAGCCTATAATGCTTCGCGCACAAATCTTGCTCCTTTTAATATAGGTTTGAGTTTGGAAAACAGACAGTATTGGTGAAATTACATAATCCCATAGATATAAAAAACAATTGGCTTAAAATGCATGGATTGATGCTTAATTTCTGGTTCTTAAGTAAAATACCCAAGATTCATCACATGTTACCACTCATTCAAGAAGTTTGATTCATATTCATTGGTATTAAATTTGTCAGTACAACTATTTTCACAAGCCTCTTTTTGTTCGATTGTAAGATTATTAGGTAACACTTTTGAATATACTTTTTCTATGGTACAATTGTAAAAAATTTGCTTTGCTCTTCAATTTCTGTATTCTCACCAATTGAAGACAAAATACAGTTTCAGTTAACTGACTGTTACATCAGTTTACAAATTTTTGCTCTATTTTCATTTCTTTTATAAGTGGAAGAACATTATTTTCAACATTTACTCAACGTCTGCTTGAAAATATCGAAACTTCATGTACATGATTTAATAAAATCTATTGCCATATAGGCCTCAGTGGTTTTAGAAGTTTCTTCAGTTTTTAAAACCCTTACTCTATTAATATACATATTTTTGTTTTTTTTTTTTAAACATGAACAAAACAAATGAAGTTTATGTCCAGACTAATGTATCCAAAACACAAGGGGTATAAATGGAAAGGGAAGGTTTCAAGTTACATAGATGCCAGTGTTACAACTATCATATTTATGTGTATTCTTGGGGAATGAATGGAAAGGGAAGGTTTCAAGTTACATAGATGACAGTGTTACAACTGTCATATTTATGTGTATTCTTGGGGAGTGAATGGAAAGGCAAGGTTTCAAGTTACATAGATGCCAGTGTTACAACTGTCATATTTATGTGTATTCTTGTGGAATGAATGGAAAGGGAAGGTATCAAGTTACATAGATGACAGTGTTACAACTGTCATATTTATGTGTATTCTTGGGGAATGAATGGAAAGGGAAGGTTTCAAGTTACATAGATGACAGTGTTACAACTGTCATATTTATGTGTATTCTTGGGGAGTGAATGGAAAGGCAAGGTTTCAAGTTACATAGATGCCAGTGTTACAACTGTCATATTTATGTGTATTCTTGGGGAGTGAATGGAAACGGAGGGTTTCAGGTTACATAGATGCCAGTGTTACAACTGTCATATTTATGTGTATTCTTGTGGAATGAATGGAAAGGGAAGGTATCAAGTTACATAGATGCCAGTGTTACAACTGTCATATTTATGTGTATTCTTGGGAAGTGAATGGAAAGGGAAGGTATCAAGTTACATAGATGCCAGTGTTACAACTGTCATATTTATGTGTATTCTTGGGAAGTGAATGGAAACGGAGGGTTTCAGGTTACATAGATGCCAGTGTTACAACTGTCATATTTATGTGTATTCTTGGGAAGTGAATGGAAATGGAGGGTTTCAGGTTACATAGATGCCAGTGTTACAACTGTCATATTTATGTGTATTCTTGGGAAGTGAATGGAAACGGAGGGTTTCAGGTTACATAGATGCCAGTGTTACAACTGTCATATTTATGTGTATTCTTGGGGAGTGAATGGAAACGGAGGGTTTCAGGTTACATAGATGCCAGTGTTACAACTGTCATATTTATGTGTATTCTTGGGAAGTGAATGGAAACGGAGGGTTTCAGGTTACATAGATGCCAGTGTTACAACTGTCATATTTATGTGTATTCTTGGGAAGTGAATGGAAACGGAGGGTTTCAGGTTACATAGATGCCAGTGTTACAACTGTCATATTTATGTGTATTCTTGGGAAGTGAATGGAAACGGAGGGTTTCAGGTTACATAGATGCCAGTGTTACAACTGTCATATTTATGTGTATTCTTGGGAAGTGAATGGAAACGGAGGGTTTCAGGTTACATAGATGCCAGTGTTACAACTGTCTTATTTATGTGTATTCTTGGGAAGTGAATGGAAACGGAGGGTTTCAGGTTACATAGATGCCAGTGTTACAACTGTCATATTTATGTGTATTCTTGGGAAGTGAATGGAAACAGAGGGTTTCAGGTTACATAGATGCTAGTGTTACAACTGTCATATTTATGTGTATTCTTGGGAAGTGAATGGAAAGGGAAGGTATCAAGTTACATAGATGCCAGTGTTACAACTGTCATATTTATGTGTATTCTTGGGGAGTGAATGGAAACGGAGGGTTTCAGGTTACATAGATGCCAGTGTTACAACTGTCATATTTATGTGTATTCTTGGGAAGTGAATGGAAACGGAGGGTTTCAGGTTACATAGATGCCAGTGTTACAACTGTCATATTTATGTGTATTCTTGGGAAGTGAATGGAAACGGAGGGTTTCAGGTTACATAGATGCCAGTGTTACAACTGTCATATTTATGTGTATTCTTGGGGAGTGAATGGAAACGGAGGGTTTCAGGTTACATAGATGCCAGTGTTACAACTGTCATATTTATGTGTATTCTTGGGGAGTGAATGGAAACGGAGGGTTTCAGGTTACATAGATGCCAGTGTTACAACTGTCATATTTATGTGTATTCTTGGGAAGTGAATGGAAACGGAGGGTTTCAGGTTACATAGATGCCAGTGTTACAACTGTCATATTTATGTGTATTCTTGGGGAGTGAATGGAAACGGAGGGTTTCAGGTTACATAGATGCCAGTGTTACAACTGTCATATTTATGTGTATTCTTGGGAAGTGAATGGAAACGGAGGGTTTCAGGTTACATAGATGCCAGTGTTACAACTGTCATATTTATGTGTATTCTTGGGGAGTGAATGGAAACGGAGGGTTTCAGGTTACATAGATGCCAGTGTTACAACTGTCATATTTATGTGTATTCTTGGGGAGTGAATGGAAACGGAGGGTTTCAGGTTACATAGATGCCAGTGTTACAACTGTCATATTTATGTGTATTCTTGGGAAGTGAATGGAAACGGAGGGTTTCAGGTTACATAGATGCCAGTGTTACAACTGTCATATTTATGTGTATTCTTGGGGAGTGAATGGAAACGGAGGGTTTCAGGTTACATAGATGCCAGTGTTACAACTGTCATATTTATGTGTATTCTTGGGAAGTGAATGGAAACGGAGGGTTTCAGGTTACATAGATGCCAGTGTTACAACTGTCATATTTATGTGTATTCTTGGGAAGTGAATGGAAACGGAGGGTTTCAGGTTACATAGATGCCAGTGTTACAACTGTCATATTTATGTGTATTCTTGGGAAGTGAATGGAAACGGAGGGTTTCAGGTTACATAGATGCCAGTGTTACAACTGTCATATTTATGTGTATTCTTGGGAAGTGAATGGAAACAGAGGGTTTCAGGTTACATAGATGCTAGTGTTACAACTGTCATATTTATGTGTATTCTTGGGAAGTGAATGGAAAGGGAAGGTATCAAGTTACATAGATGCCAGTGTTACAACTGTCATATTTATGTGTATTCTTGGGGAGTGAATGGAAACGGAGGGTTTCAGGTTACATAGATGCCAGTGTTACAACTGTCATATTTATGTGTATTCTTGGGAAGTGAATGGAAACGGAGGGTTTCAGGTTACATAGATGACAGTGTTACAACTGTCATATTTATGTGTATTCTTGGGAAGTGAATGGAAACGGAGGGTTTCAGGTTACATAGATGCCAGTGTTACAACTGTCATATTTATGTGTATTCTTGGGAAGTGAATGGAAACGGAGGGTTTCAGGTTACATAGATGCCAGTGTTACAACTGTCATATTTATGTGTATTCTTGGGAAGTGAATGGAAACGGAGGGTTTCAGGTTACATAGATGCCAGTGTTACAACTGTCATATTTATGTGTATTCTTGGGAAGTGAATGGAAACAGAGGGTTTCAGGTTACATAGATGCTAGTGTTACAACTGTCATATTTATGTGTATTCTTGGGAAGTGAATGGAAAGGGAAGGTTTCAAGTTACATAGATGCCAGTGTTACAACTGTCATATTTATGTGTATTCTTGGGAAGTGAATGGAAACGGAGGGTTTCAGGTTACATAGATGCCAGTGTTACAACTGTCATATTTATGTGTATTCTTGGGAAGTGAATGGAAACGGAGGGTTTCAGGTTACATAGATGCCAGTGTTACAACTGTCATATTTATGTGTATTCTTGGGAAGTGAATGGAAAGGGAAGGTATCAAGTTACATAGATGCCAGTGTTACAACTGTCATATTTATGTGTATTCTTGGGAAGTGAATGGAAACGGAGGGTTTCAGGTTACATAGATGCCAGTGTTACAACTGTCATATTTATGTGTATTCTTGGGAAGTGAATGGAAACGGAGGGTTTCAGGTTACATAGATGCCAGTGTTACAACTGTCATATTTATGTGTATTCTTGGGAAGTGAATGGAAACGGAGGGTTTCAGGTTACATAGATGCCAGTGTTACAACTGTCATATTTATGTGTATTCTTGGGAAGTGAATGGAAACGGAGGGTTTCAGGTTACATAGATGCCAGTGTTACAACTGTCATATTTATGTGTATTCTTGGGAAGTGAATGGAAACGGAGGGTTTCAGGTTACATAGATGCCAGTGTTACAACTGTCATATTTATGTGTATTCTTGGGAAGTGAATGGAAACAGAGGGTTTCAGGTTACATAGATGCTAGTGTTACAACTGTCATATTTATGTGTATTCTTGGGAAGTGAATGGAAAGGGAAGGTTTCAAGTTACATAGATGCCAGTGTTACAACTGTCATATTTATGTGTATTCTTGGGAAGTGAATGGAAACGGAGGGTTTCAGGTTACATAGATGCCAGTGTTACAACTGTCATATTTATGTGTATTCTTGGGAAGTGAATGGAAAGGGAAGGTTTCAAGTTACATAGATGCCAGTGTTACAACTGTCATATTTATGTGTATTCTTGGGGAGTGAATGGAAAGGGAAGGTTTCAAGTTACATAGATGCCAGTGTTACAACTGTCATATTTATGTGTATTCTTGGGAAGTGAATGGAAAGGGAAGGTATCAAGTTACATAGATGCCAGTGTTACAACTGTCATATTTATGTGTATTCTTGGGAAGTGAATGGAAAAGGAGGTTTCAAGTTACATAGATGCCAGTGTTACAACTGTCATATTTATGTGTATTCTTGGGGAGTGAATGGAAAGGGAGGTTTCAAGTTACATAGATGCTAGTGTTACAACTGTCATATTTATGTGTATTCTTGGGGAGTGAATGGAAAGGGAAGGTTTCAAGGTACATAGATGCCAGTGTTACAACTGTCATATTTATGTGTATTCTTGGGAAGTGAATGGAAACGGAGGGTTTCAGGTTACATAGATGCCAGTGTTACAACTGTCATATTTATGTGTATTCTTGTGAAGTGAATGGAAAGGGAAGGTATCAAGTTACATAGATGCCAGTGTTACAACTGTCATATTTATGTGTATTCTTGGGAAGTGAATGGAAAGGGAAGGTATCAAGTTACATAGATGCCAGTGTTACAACTGTCATATTTATGTGTATTCTTGGGAAGTGAATGGAAAGGGAAGGTATCAAGTTACATAGATGCCAGTGTTACAACTGTCATATTTATGTGTATTCTTGGGAAGTGAATGGAAAGGGAGGTTTCAAGTTACATAGATGCCAGTGTTACAACTGTCATATTTATGTGTATTCTTGGGAAGTGAATGGAAACGGAGGGTTTCAGGTTACATAGATGCCAGTGTTACAACTGTCATATTTATGTGTATTCTTGGGGAGTGAATGGAAACGGAGGGTTTCAGGTTACATAGATGCCAGTGTTACAACTGTCATATTTATGTGTATTCTTGGGGAGTGAATGGAAACGGAGGGTTTCAGGTTACATAGATGCCAGTGTTACAACTGTCATATTTATGTGTATTCTTGTGGAATGAATGGAAAGGGAAGGTTTCAAGTTACATAGATGCTAGTGTTACACCTGTCATATTTATGTGTATTCTTGGGGAGTGAATGGAAAGGGAAGGTTTCAAGTTACATAGATGCCAGTGTTACAACTGTCATATTTATGTGTATTCTTGGGGAGTGAATGGAAAGGGAAGGTTTCAAGTTACATAGATGCTAGTGTTACACCTGTCATATTTATGTGTATTCT
This sequence comes from Prosapia bicincta, assembly GCA_036971475.1. Taxonomy (NCBI): domain Eukaryota; kingdom Metazoa; phylum Arthropoda; class Insecta; order Hemiptera; family Cercopidae; genus Prosapia; species Prosapia bicincta. The sequence goes on along the minus strand of JBAIZL010000009.1, from coordinate 30,606,588 downwards.
TGGGGAGTGAATGGAAAGGGAAGGTTTCAAGTTACATAGATGCTAGTGTTACAACTGTCATATTTATGTGTATTCTTGGGGAGTGAATGGAAAGGGAAGGTTTCAAGTTACATAGATGCCAGTGTTACAACTGTCATATTTATGTGTATTCTTGGGGAGTGAATGGAAAGGGAAGGTTTCAAGTTACATAGATGCTAGTGTTACAACTGTCATATTTATGTGTATTCTTGGGGAGTGAATGGAAAGGGAAGATTTCAAGTTACATAGATGCCAGTGTTCCAACTGTCATATTTATGTGTATTCTTGGGGAGTGAATGGAAAGGGAAGGTTTCAAGTTACATAGATGCCAGTGTTACAACTGTCATATTTATGTGTATTCTTGGGGAGTGAATGGAAACGGAGGGTTTCAGGTTACATAGATGCCAGTGTTACAACTGTCATATTTATGTGTATTCTTGTGGAATGAATGGAAAGGGAAGGTATCAAGTTACATAGATGCCAGTGTTACAACTGTCATATTTATGTGTATTCTTGGGGAATGAATGGAAAGGGAAGGTTTCGAGTTACATAGATGCCAGTGTTACAACTGTCATATTTATGTGTATTCTTGGGGAATGAATGGAAAGGGAAGGTTTCGAGTTACATAGATGCCAGTGTTCCAACTGTCATATTTATGTGTATTCTTGGGGAGTGAATGGAAACAGAGGGTTTCAGGTTACATAGATGCCAGTGTTACAACTGTCATATTTATGTGTATTCTTGGGGAGTGAATGGAAACGGAGGGTTTCAGGTTACATAGATGCCAGTGTTCCAACTGTCATATTTATGTGTATTCTTGGGGAGTGAATGGAAACGGAGGGTTTCAGGTTACATAGATGCCAGTGTTACAACTGTCATATTTATGTGTATTCTTGTGGAATGAATGGAAAGGGAAGGTATCAAGTTACATAGATGCCAGTGTTACAACTGTCATATTTATGTGTATTCTTGGGGAGTGAATGGAAAGGGAAGATTTCAAGTTACATAGATGCCAGTGTTCCAACTGTCATATTTATGTGTATTCTTGGGGAGTGAATGGAAACGGAGGGTTTCAGGTTACATAGATGCTAGTGTTACAACTGTCATATTTATGTGTATTCTTGTGGAATGAATGGAAAGGGAAGGTATCAAGTTACATAGATGCCAGTGTTACAACTGTCATATTTATGTGTATTCTTGTGGAATGAATGGAAAGGGAAGGTATCAAGTTACATAGATGCCAGTGTTACAACTGTCATATTTATGTGTATTCTTGGGGAATGAATGGAAAGGGAAGGTATCAAGTTACATAGATGCCAGTGTTACAACTGTCATATTTATGTGTATTCTTGTGGAATGAATGGAAAGGGAAGGTATCAAGTTACATAGATGCCAGTGTTACAACTGTCATATTTATGTGTATTCTTGTGGAATGAATGGAAAGGGAAGGTATCAAGTTACATAGATGCCAGTGTTACAACTGTCATATTTATGTGTATTCTTGGGGAATGAATGGAAAGGGAAGGTATCAAGTTACATAGATGCCAGTGTTACAACTGTCATATTTATGTGTATTCTTGTGGAATGAATGGAAAGGGAAGGTATCAAGTTACATAGATGCCAGTGTTACAACTGTCATATTTATGTGTATTCTTGTGGAATGAATGGAAAGGGAAGGTATCAAGTTACATAGATGCCAGTGTTACAACTGTCATATTTATGTGTATTCTTGTGGAATGAATGGAAAGGGAAGGTATCAAGTTACATAGATGCCAGTGTTACAACTGTCATATTTATGTGTATTCTTGGGGAGTGAATGGAAAGGGAAGGTATCAAGTTACATAGATGCCAGTGTTACAACTGTCATATTTATGTGTATTCTTGTGGAATGAATGGAAAGGGAAGGTATCAAGTTACATAGATGCCAGTGTTACAACTGTCATATTTATGTGTATTCTTGTGGAATGAATGGAAAGGGAAGGTATCAAGTTACATAGATGCCAGTGTTACAACTGTCATATTTATGTGTATTCTTGGGGAATGAATGGAAAGGGAAGGTTTCGAGTTACATAGATGCCAGTGTTACAACTGTCATATTTATGTGTATTCTTGGGGAATGAATGGAAAGGGAAGGTTTCGAGTTACATAGATGCCAGTGTTCCAACTGTCATATTTATGTGTATTCTTGGGGAGTGAATGGAAACAGAGGGTTTCAGGTTACATAGATGCCAGTGTTACAACTGTCATATTTATGTGTATTCTTGGGGAGTGAATGGAAACGGAGGGTTTCAGGTTACATAGATGCCAGTGTTCCAACTGTCATATTTATGTGTATTCTTGGGGAGTGAATGGAAACGGAGGGTTTCAGGTTACATAGATGCCAGTGTTCCAACTGTCATATTTATGTGTATTCTTGGGGAGTGAATGGAAACGGAGGGTTTCAGGTTACATAGATGCCAGTGTTACAACTGTCATATTTATGTGTATTCTTGGGGAATGAATGGAAAGGGAAGGTTTCGAGTTACATAGATGCCAGTGTTCCAACTGTCATATTTATGTGTATTCTTGGGGAGTGAATGGAAACAGAGGGTTTCAGGTTACATAGATGCCAGTGTTACAACTGTCATATTTATGTGTATTCTTGGGGAGTGAATGGAAACGGAGGGTTTCAGGTTACATAGATGCCAGTGTTCCAACTGTCATATTTATGTGTATTCTTGGGGAGTGAATGGAAACGGAGGGTTTCAGGTTACATAGATGCCAGTGTTCCAACTGTCATATTTATGTGTATTCTTGGGGAGTGAATGGAAACGGAGGGTTTCAGGTTACATAGATGCCAGTGTTACAACTGTCATATTTATGTGTATTCTTTGTGGTAATCACAGATTAAGTTTAGAGAAGTATAATTCAAAATGAAATTATGAGGATATGGTTGTAACCTGCACATGAGTATATACAAGTGTTTAAAAAATAAAGGAATATAGCTTGAAACATTTTTTATTAATGACACATAATTACATGTTGATATAAAAGCATTGATATAAACAATTATAATAATTATTTTTTTTTTGCTTGTTGATCTGCTGTATTTGTTAGTTAACTACAATAATTATTGTTAAATTATATTAATTTATAAATATAGGCTTGAACCTCACAAACCAAGTGGTGGTGGCGGAATCAGCAGTGGCTTTTGTACCACAAATAATTTGTCTACTCGTCCTGGTACACCAACTGAAAGTATAAAAGCTTCTCCCACACAACATCAGTCTTCAAGGCAAAGCCATAAAGTTACAAAAACTTTAAGCGGTACTTTACCAAAACACTCTCCTCTACATGCGTCTCCATCACATCCCCATAAAAGCCCGACTACTGGGAATCACATAGTTCAGAAATCTCCAACAAATCTTAGGTATTTATTTGTTTTAAGTACAAAAGAAGAGATAATAGGCACTAATTTATCTTATTATGTTGTAGACATTTTGAAAAATTGTAAGTTATAAGATTTTTTGAAAAAATCTTACCTTATTTTATGATGGCCTTATTGTAAGATAAAGTTAACTCTTATTATTGAACTGAATTAGGCAGGAATCGCTAACTAAATTATTAAGGAATGAGCTGCTGAAGGTCATTTCTGTGGATGAGACTGAATATTCAAACCGTTTACGAGTATTATACATTTTATATAATGCTGATGAAAATAACATGTAAAATAATTTTGCCTAGCATCTTTTTTCATAAAATTACCAAAAATCATTTTTGTGGCAATGGTGATCGTACATGGATTGTTTAAGGTGAAGATAATATGTTTCCTAATTAAAAAATTTGTAATTTATTAAAAAAATCAAATGTAACATAGAACTTAATTAAGAATCTCGTTTGTTTTGGAATACGTACGGTTTTAATGATTTTTTGTTGTAAAACTAAAACTTGCTTTGTGAAAATATAGTGGTTGTAATTAATTATTACATTTGCAGTTTGTCTCCAGTAATGCATGGAAGTCTTCCTTTGATTGGTTTAGATGATATCAATGACAGCTCTTCTAATTGCTTCCCTAATAGTTCTGCTATGGATATTAGGCTTTCCCCTGATTTTTCAAGAATACCTGGTTTTGATGAAGTAAGTTAAACTATATATGATCTCTTACTAAAATTATCTTATTTGGTTATACCATCATCATTGCCCTCCATCCTCCAATGTTATAGAATATCCTATTCATGACAGTTATCCAGCAGTAACTAATTTAGCCAATGATAGATCAGCTCCATATTCAACTTGAGTTACTATTAGTTTTACTTATACACTTTGACATATCAATATGCGATACTTTCCTATAATACAATTTATTTTGTGTATAATGAGAACGACTATTTTGGTAGATGTATTCCAATATCAACTCAGAGACAGGGTATGAGTTTCAGAGTTGACAATGGGTCACACCTCCCTAATCAACCTTTCATTAAATAAAAAATAAATGCTATTATTAACAAGTGTTGCATACTAATAAATGTCTACGTGTAATCTAGCTGTTTATTTTGAAAATGGATGATGTGTAGAACTAACCAATGCTTCTTGATGGTCAGAGTTTAAAACCCACCAGAGATAATACTTTGGTAACGATTCACTCGAATGCAGTACTATTCTTTAATGTTTGGGGAGTAATGTTGGATTCTACTTTAAGCAGGTAGCCATTAGTCAACTAATTTATCAATTGTGAGATTAAAGGCTTTAGTCGCTTTAGCAGTTTTTATTTTAACTGGAGTGAGAAGCTCAGTATAAATTTTAATTGGTAATACAGTAGCTGACATTTGTTAGTAGTTTTAGTAGTTACATGTATTTTTGAGTAGAAATGAAATGAACAGTAATAGTGGAAGCCTAGAATCTAAAGCAAACTTAGTAACTTTTAATTTGTTTTTACTATGATTGCAAAGATACAAAGTTGCACACGTATAACAAATATAATATTTATTGCTTCACAAGTGAGAATAGTTTTGTAGCGAAATACAATTCAATTGACACGAGGAATTAATTTGTACCTGCTAGTGGTCATGGCGTGCATATAGTTAAATCAGAAATGGGTTAAGCAAGTGTTTATCGTCCATCTCATTAACATTGAATGTTACCGTTTTCCCTCCTACTCCATCATGTAAAAGATCTATAATGTTTTATATATTTGTGAATAATATTGAATTGCCAACATTTGAAACTTTGGGATTTCTTTATGATAATAAGCATTATCAGCATATTTTAGAGAAGTTATTTTTAACCAACTTCACATTTAAGTTTCAAGTTATACCAATTCATACCATTTGCTATAAGTTAAATCCCAAAAAGACAAATCACTAATTAGTGTTACTGTTATATATTAAGTCTAATTTAAAATTTAGAATTAATTCTGGTTTGTAAATGTTTTTTTTTAATGTTTATAATAAAGATAATTTTTAAAACGGTTTCAACTTCTAAGTTTTCCAAGGTTAACAGATTTAATTGCTAATTGAATATAGTTGACTATATACTTAATTATCTCTAAAGAAATTATGCCATATAATAATAAAATGTTTAATAATCATTAGGACCAAGAACAATCTTCAATGGTGGGTGTTCTGTCTTCTTCATCAAGCTCTTCTTCTAGTGAAAGCAACTCTTCAGACAGTGAAAGCGATTCCCTTTCTTGTAATAATGATACCAATAAAACCCAACCTAGTATTAATGGTTTGTATCACTATCATTTGGTTTTATTTATTATAATTAAACCTTGATATAAAGCTTACAGGTGTTATAAATGAAACCCTCATATAAAGCAAATATTCGAGCATAGTTTTCTGCTTTTCCTAACATTACAATATTTTCCTTTGTTGACGTGTTTTGGAATAACTTCTTTATTCATTCATAAATAGAATGCTATCTAAGTTTTGAAAATGAAGTCATTCTGAAACTTGTCAACAAAGAAAAATATTGTAATGTTGAGAAATGTACTCGAATATGAACAAATATTCCTAACAGAAGTGGAGATCAGTATAATAACAGTTCTTGATATAAAGATTTTAAATTGAGGGATGGTTGCTCAATATTTTGTTAAAAATGTAGTTATTTTAAGAAATAGGACTTTATGACATGATTTAGTTTGTATTTTGGACCAATTAATTCTTTTTTTACCACATTCATTTTAAAAATTAATTTCTGAAGAATAGTAATAGCTTCTTTATATAAATTAATGACAGAGAAATTAATTTCTTTTTTTTTAATAATGGATTCAAGTATATGACTTGAGGGTTAGTTTAAATTATTATTGGGAGGGATTGACAGAGCCTAGTAGATAATATTAAATATAATATAATATAAAATTGTTTCATATGTTTGAATAATTTTTTATCTTTGGAATTAATTAGTTAATAATCGGTATAAAACTAACAGACAAAATTCATTTTAGAATAAGATAAGAAAAACAGGATTTGTCAGTAAATATTGGTTCAAACAATTGGTTTTATATTAGTATTACATAGATTTTAACAATAAATAAGAGATTGGAATTGAAAGAAAAGGGTATATATATATATATATAATGTTTTGAAATATAATTGTTTTAATTTTTACAGTAACAATCTTGTTTCCTTTTAGTGTTTTGATGTTTTAACAATAGATTTCATTGCTATAAATGTAATCTGTTAGTCACACAGGAATTTTTCTGTAAGGCCAAACCATTTCAAGTGCTTTAGTGTAAAACTAGTAGCTAAAGTTGAAGATCAGGGTGTCTAGTGACAGGGAAAACCGGGAAAACCTGGAAAAGTCAGGGAATTTTAAGATTCTGGAAAATTCAGGGAAAAGTCAGGGAAAATTTTAAAAAATCGGGAAAATATTTATTTTGATTAGAAACAAAACTAGTGGCCATTGCTCTTGAATATTTGGTATTGTAAGCCAGCGGTTTAGGGTCAGGGCAGTCAGGAAATAACACTTCTTTATTTAGATGCCCATTATTTATTTGATAAGCCCATTGCTATGACTTCAGGACTTATGTCAATAAATATTAAACGTGTCGAGTTGGTACAGCTGGGAGGTTTTAGCCTGGACCGTGGCCTTGGGGTGCGCAGTGGTTCTGTTATCATATGGACAGGTGGGGATAACAGATAACTCAGTCTGTTTCTGACCACACAGAACGCTGTGTAAACATTCGTAGCCAGCTATCTGTCTAGACTCGTGATAGTATGTTTTATTTGACGGTGATTATTTTTACACTGTTTATTTCAACATGGAAGGTTCCAGTTTTCATTGCAGTAGCGGGCAAGCGCGTCATGCAGATGTCGTCATTACCTCCCCTCCTTCCTTAGAATAAATATAAACTAAAAGATGAAGTGACTGAAGCAGAGATTATATGGTGCGTGAATTTAGTAATGCAACACTTCTTTACGCAATGCAGAAGGTAGTGTGTGCCTCTTTCCAAGGATGTTCCCTGATAGCACCATTGCACAGAACATGAGATTGGGGAAAGATAAAATTTCCTATAGTGTTGTATTCGGTTTATCAAATTATATTAAAGACCTGTTACTGACATCATTAAATTCAAATTCTAACTATGTAATTGGCTTTGATGAAAGTTTAAACAAAATATCACAAAGAGCCCAAATGGATTTGAGTGTTAGGTATTGGGATGCAGAGACGGATGAAGTGAAAACTCGATATTTTGGTTCTGTGTTCCTTACAGACACAAAAGCAAAAGAGTTACTCAATTCGTTCTTCAAAGTCTGGATTTATCCAAGATCCTTCAGATATCAATGGATGGGCCCAATGTAAACTGGGCTTTCTATAGACATCTAAAAGAGGAAAAGTCAGGGAAAACTCAGGGAATTTCTTCAAGCTATTTTACTAGACACCCTGGAAAAGTCAGGGAAAACTCAGGGAATTTCTTCAAGCTATTTTACTAGACACCCTGAAGATAGAATAAAATCATATTATATTGTTTTTAACCTACAGTACTGGAAAATCTAACCTTGGAGTGAGCCATATTAGTTGCAAAACCTTCTAAATTGGAGTTAATATTGTAAAAATATTCTGATAACTTATCTCGTTTACAAGATTCTATTTTGTAAATTGTGAATGAATACAATATTTATATTTTATACTTTATCATAATTTGAACTAGAGTTAATTACAAGTTTAGGTGTCATCAAATGTAATGGTTGTTATTCCACAACAGCTAGGAAATCCTTTTATTACTACAGTAGAACCTTGATAAGTCGAACTCTGTTAACTCGGATCTGCGGATAACCTGGAATGATTTTGAAGCAGAATAAAGAAAACAATACATAAGAAATAACAAAAATAAAAAAGGGACAGTACCTAGATAAATCTAACAACAATAAAAACCTTAAAGACCTAGATCCTTAAGTTTTTGCGTCTTATGCTGAAAAGACTAAGGGATCGCACAGCATGAAAGTGGGTCACAAAATTAAACAGTCAAAATTGACAGATTTGTTTGCCGAGAAATTAATTACAGTGGAGTTTAACTGCATAAATACATTACTCACTAAGCTTAAGTATATTAATACACTGAGCAAAATACTCTTTGTTTGATAAATATATAGGAGTTTTTCTAAGTAAAATATCTGTTTTTAATTTTTCCTTAGTCTTTGGCTAACCAGGATGGGCCACGGTCCCAGTTAGTCCAAATTATCGAGGTTCTATTATACCTACATATGCACACAGTTTCAAATTTTATGCATGTTATATCTATCAAGCGATACTATGGATTAATTTTAGAACTTTAAAATTATTTATCTATAATTAAATTATTTGTAAATAATTTTCATAAGACTATTTAAAGGTCAATCCTTTTTTAGGACACTTAAACGGAACAATATCACCTGCATTATCAATGCCTGATCATCTGCTCAATGAAGATTTACAGCTGTCTGAATCTGGATCTGATAGTGACTGACGAAACTCTCTCACTTTTGGAAGGTAAAAGTTAAATATGTATAACAAAGGAATTGCAATTCTCTAATGATTTTTTGTTAGCTTTATTGATATTTATATCAACCTCAAGATCAAAAACTATTGGGAAAAATATTTTACCCGGTGAAGACGCACAAAACGTGTTACATTTTGTATGAAGAAAACTTCTTTAATTTAATTTTATTTATGTATTTGCATGCTATAGATAATAAATCTTTTGAATGTGTATTAAAAATCAAGAATATGTAGCATATTTTCAGTTGACTGCCCACATCCTAAGAATAATCATTCATAGAAGATAAACAGTTATTTAAATCCTTTTAAAATTCATTCTTCAGAGATGATAATAGTCCTTTCAATGCTTTTATAATCCATCCTCCATAGACTACTGCATTCCCTTTTCATTATTTTAAAATGCATCTTTCATGGACAATAAGGCAGGGCGTAAGCTGAGACGCACACACAAGCCACGTTTTACGGCGCAGCACACGTTTTTTTTACCAGCGCATGCTGAGACGTAGCACACGGCACACGCATGCCATTTTTGCCTCGAAAATGGAAGATACCGATACAAACTCATTTGAATTCAATATTGAAATTGAGGAATTGGTTCTGTGGCAGAGTGAATATATGAAAAAACTAAACACACACATGGCTATGTTGGCCCACAAAAAGTCTTTATACGTTTTTTTGCTATAACCTTCATGATTCACATCGTATAACACATGTAACTCACACAGAGTTATTAAAGATTTTAAAAATATAAAAGCTAAATACAATATGTAAACTACGGTTCAGTGTTTGTCTATTACTGACTATATCAACCCATATCGACCATATATGTTGAAACATGTGTGGCATTAGAGATTTTAAAGTATGAGAGTCAAGTACAATATGTAAACCACTGTTAGGTGTTTGTCCATTACTAAATAAGACAAATTAATTGTCAAAACGTGTGTGGCATTAAATATTTTAAAAAATACAAGATTTAGGTACAATATGTGAGCTACTGTTGAGTGTTTGTCCATTCCCAGCTGAATCAAACTGTAATTTAACGACATCTTGGATCCCTAGTTGTGTGGCGTGTGTCGTCAAATCTGTGTCAAATTGTCTGCTACAAACTGTAACATGCCGGCCTGCGCTTGTGCCAGACACAAACATGCATGCGCCTCAGCTTACGTGGCTTCTAAAACTTCCATTCCATTCTTTTAAAATGAATTCTTCATAGTCTATGTCATTCCTGTCTTTTAAGATTTAAAAAAAATCTTTAAACATTGTGAAAACAAAAGTGTTGAACTGGAGAAATATTCCTAAAATTCTATTTTATAGAGAAATTTCAAATATTTTTCACGATGAAAAGCACGCATTGTAAAGGATACTTGGTATTTGTTTAACAGGTATGATTTGATGGGACTGAGAGAAATTTTTCAACCCTAAAATGGGTCAAAACGCTTTTGTGGTTTATGATAAGACAAGAGAGGCTTACAGCTTTGCCATTCAGAAGAATGTTTATAACATTCCAAGAAAGAAGCATACTAACATTCATGACTTCAATGAAAGAGTTATTGACGTTGTGTGTCAAAAAAAAAGAATGATGAACCTGTTCACAAAAACTGTACTTTAGAATTTCTTAAAAGTTAAATATTTTTAATGACTTTATTTACTGTCCCTCTGTTAATTTAAAAAATGACAACAAATAGAAAAGACATTTGTGACAGAAAAATAAATCAGGATGCCAGTATAAAAACATGATTATAAATTGAAACAAAATGTAATGTTAAGAAAATGGGATAGAATTGTTCAGGTGGAAAACATAAATTAATTAATACAATTGACTAGTTTAAACAGTTGTGTATTAATGAACCACTTTTAAAATAATTGCAGGATATTTACATGTCCCATTAGCCTACAAATAATTGCAGGATATTTACATGTCCCATTAGCCTACAAATAATTGCAGGATATTTACATGTCCCATTAGCCTACAAATAATTGCAGGATATTTACATGTCCCATTAGCCTACAAATAATTGCAGGATATTTACATGTCCCATTAGCCTACAAATAATTGCAGGATATTTACATGTCCCATTAGCCTACAAATAATTGCAGGATATTTACATGTCCCATTAGCCTACAAATAATTGCAGGATATTTACATGTCCCATTAGCCTACAAATAATTGCAGGATATTTACATGTCCCATTAGCCTACAAATAATTGCAGGATATTTACATGTCCCATTAGCCTACAAATAATTGCAGGATATTTACATGTCCCATTAGCCTACAAATAATTGCAGCATATTTACATGTCCCATTAGCTTACAAATAATTGCAGGATATTTACATGTCCCATTAGCCTACAAATAATTGCAGGATATTTACATGTCCCATTAGCCTACAAATAATTGCAGGATATTTACATGTCCCATTAGCCTACAAATAATTGCAGGATATTTACATGTCCCATTAGCCTACAAATAATTGCAGGATATTTACATGTCCCATTAGCCTACAAATAATTGCAGGATATTTACATGTCCCATTAGCCTACAAATAATTGCAGGATATTTACATGTCCCATTAGCCTACAAATAATTGCAGGATATTTACATGTCCCATTAGCCTACAAATAATTGCAGGATATTTACATGTCCCATTAGCCTACAAATAATTGCAGGATATTTACATGTCCCATTAGCCTACAAATAATTGCAGGATATTTACATGTCCCATTAGCCTACAAATAATTGCAGGATATTTACATGTCCCATTAGCCTACAAATAATTGCAGGATATTTACATGTCCCATTAGCCTACAAATAATTGCAGGATATTTACATGTCCCATTAGCCTACAAATAATTGCAGGATATTTACATGTCCCATTAGCCTACAAATAATTGCAGGATATTTACATGTCCCATTAGCCTACAAATAATTGCAGGATATTTACATGTCCCATTAGCCTACAAATAATTGCAGGATATTTACATGTCCCATTAGCCTACAAATAATGGCAGGATATTTACATGTCCCATTAGCCTACAAATAATTGTAGGATATTTACATGTCCCATTAGCCTACAAATAATTGCAGGATATTTACATGTCCCATTAGCCTACAAATAATTGCAGGATATTTACATGTCCCATTAGCCTACAAATAATGGCAGGATATTTACATGTCCCATTAGCCTACAAATAATTGTAGGATATTTACATGTCCCATTAGCCTACAAATAATTGCAGGATATTTACATGTCCCATTAGCCTACAAATAATTGTACGATATTACCTGATCCATTATAAAAATCTTATAATGTAATGAGATGAGAAATCTGAGAATGAGAAAATAAGTTGTTTGCTATTTATTGTCACTGTAAACACGTTTTGAAATTTTTAATTTACAAATTAATTTATTTTCTCTATGCTAAAACAAAAGATGCTAATATGAATTAAAATTATTCTACAACTAAATTAACGAACTACATTAAAATATTGTTTAACTGACTGTTTTTCAATACTTGATTGCAGATTTTGTGATTGCCTTAACCTAGTTCAAATGGAGACTTGGACTGTATAACATGTTTGATCTTTTTGACTGGGAGAATTCTTCCTGATATTTTGTATAAACTTCTGTGTTTCTGTGTTATGTAACTTTATTGTATGGTGAATTTGTTATCATATTACATCATGTGTAAATACTCTTTAATGTTACATTGGATTATATGTGGCACAACTGAGAAAAGTGTTTCATTTATCCTAGTTACTGTAATTACATACAATTTTATAACAACGTTGTTCTATCATGTTGTAATAATATATAAGTATTGTTTACGAATATGAATAACATTATTAACAAACCCAACATACTATTTGTGTTAGAGTACACTTGGCAGGTCGCAAGCACTAAGTGCCTCTAGTGTGTGATCGTAAATCTAGTGAAATCATCAGCTTGAAATTTTGTATACAGGGTGATTTACGGAGATATGCAGAAACTTTTAAAGCTCATTCTACTTGTAAAATAATGAAAAAAGTATATATAAACATGGGTCCAGAAATGCTTCGTTAGTGAGTTACGGATAGTGAAAGATTTTGCCCGGATTTCAGTTTACCATGTAAAAAGAGGTCTTCCTGAAACTATGGTAGATTAAGGGGGTGAATTCAATTGTTTCTTATGGTTTTTGACCTGATAAATTGAATAAAATAGTTCCCAGAAATGTAGGTTAAGTAATTTTTGAGAAAACCTGTGTCAAGTGCAAAACGCATTTTACATCTTTGGGCATCAAAAATTTTATTTAACCAAGAAGCAGAACATTTTTAATAAAATTTGTAGAAAATTTTATTTTGAACAAAACTGTACGAATAAAGAAGACAGAAAGTGTGGAGATCCCTCAATAATAACAAGCTCTAGCCCTACCTAAACAAAAAATACAGCATTTACACTCAGGAGTAACTACATTTGGTTAAAAATCATCATCAGCTCTTTAAGTTTATTTTATTTACCAATTGGTCACAGTTTACTCGTGATGGTATCAACATTTTATAAAACCAACATTAATGGGCAGAAGTGAGTCCTCATGCAACGTGATGCCAGCTGTATTTTCAACATTTTCCAAATATTGTTTCCACCTACTTGAATCAAGTTTCCAAATAAATCATACATTGAGGTCCTATACACTAGCCATCCAGGTCACCAGATCATACGCCATTGGATTTTTGCAATTGGGGATGGATGAAGGAGAAAGTTTACGAGGTCAAAGTTAATTCCTGTAAGGCGCTACTTAGACTTATTAATGAAGCTTTTACACAGTTAAAGGAAAGCCTTGTTGAACTACAAAAAATAACAAGAGCCATCCATAAACGAGCAGAAAAATCCATTGAAGTCGGTGGAGACACTTTTGAAAATTTACTGTAATTTGGTCGAATAGGTTTATATTAATGTTTTCAGTTAATTTTACTTTGTGCTGTTATGAATAAAAATTCATTTAATCAAACATCTATTTGGTTTCCTTGTTCTTTATTTACACAGTTTTGTTTAAAATAAAATTTTCTACAAGCTTTATATTTAATTTTGATCTGTTTCTTGGTGAAATAAAGTAATTGTTGCCCAAAATTGAAAAAATATGTTTTTTCCAGTTTTTGCATTTGACACGGGTTTATTAAGAAAATAACCTAACCATACCTAAATAAATAATAGCCCAAAATAACTAATCTCACTAGAAAAAATATCAGATTAATTAACTAAGAGAAAACAAAAAGGAGCCTCATCATAAGGTAAAAATTAATTGTACCTAAGGCATGGAATAATTGCTTACGATAGTATATAATAACTCTATAACAGTGCAATGAACAATGTTAAATACCACATATATATAATATTCTAAAATTTATAGTAAACAACAACAAACTTGAAACGTAAACAACATGCATTAATAAAACACTCATTATCTGACCAAACTGTTAGTTTGTCAAACAAATGTCTGATAGCTCTCAGTCACCACATTTAACCAAATACATTTTTCTTCGTGAAAGAAACTCTGATTGACCTAAAGGTAAAGACATGTAGAGTAGAATAACCAATGTAAAGAACAATATTGACAAAACTGAGAATACGCGGGAATTACATTGCTGTGGAAATAAATATGGGAACCTGAGCTATACACAGGCGTAGACAACTAGCATTAACTAATTTGCACTGTCTATACTCGGGCATAGGCCTGAAAGTGTTAATAAAACATTTGCAAATAAAAAGAGAAAATAATTACAAATTAGAGAATATGCTTATCTCTCTGATTTCCACAATGATAGGAAGAAATAAAGTTGAAAGATAAATGGCGAAGCTCACACAAAATTACTTCTTTAAAATTGTATAAATTAAGGATAAATCAATAGCACTGATTGTTTTAAATGTAATAAAACACTATTCATTTATTTTATTCTCTATTTACTGAATGTTCTGCAGAAATCCATATGACAAAATCAATACATTTGTATATTGATTAACATACATTCATAAACTTCCACGTCTTGCAAATATTGACAATTTATATCTGTAAATATTTATTTATAATTATGAATAAATATTTATAGGTTATTTTTACCTTATTGTTTCAGTTAAACTTTTTAAACTGTATTTCCTTTAACGATTTACATTAAAAATAAACTATTTTATGCTAAAACCTGCGACAAAATTATTTAGATTAAACATTAAAAATAAGACAATTGTTTTTTTCAAAGAGGTTATAAAAACCACAGAAGAGTTATTAAAAGTTATGGAGGCAGATTATGCTTTAGTTTTATTAGAGTGTTCTGCTTGGAATTCCAGGATTAATTTAGCTAACTGACTTCGAGAACCAAGATTAAATCCTCGTGATTCTATACAATTTTTATGAATTGCACTAATTGTTACATTCTCTAGTTGCTTTTCAGATGGATTTGTACAATACTGCTCTGAATGTTTTAACCGTAGCCAGGGTTCAACAGCACGAAACACATGTAGTTCACTAGCTCGAATAAACATTGAATAAATGCCATGAACTGCATAACTCGTGTAGTTCTGTTCTTGGAGTGGGTCAGTCAGTGGCGCCAACTTCAGAATATCACCATCTGATTTTACAATTGGAACAATGGACTTTATCTCTTCCCGAGCTACAAGAAAAAGAAATACCAATGGTTGATTAATAACAGTTTTTCTTAAAATCTAAAAGTTTTAAAATGCATGTAAAAAATTGCAATTCAAATTTATTAAAATTTTTAGTTTATAACTTTATTCAGATATTTTAAAAACTGATAAATTACTAAATGATGGCAGATAACTAATTTAATTTTTTTTTTAATCATGAAAGCTTATTACAATTTTTATTAACTAGAAAAACATCATGTTTAATTCTCTTAAATGTGTAAAATTATAATAATAAGTTGCATACCAAAATCTTACTGCTCCACTTATATATTATAACAATCGGACATCAGAATATTATTGATATCACAAATAATATGATTCAAATTTTAACATATTGACTGCCAACCAGATTTCTGATAAGCTTCAAAAAAAAATTTTGTTGTACTTTTTGTTTAAATAATGACAAAACATAATAATATTTTGTCTTCTAGTGTATTTATTCATTTAAACTGATTTATTTTATAATGTCGCAGGACATCTGTGACCGTCATGTCCCGACGTAAATATGTATACTACGAGATGCCACATTGTCGGGCTTACTACGCATTTCCTGTTCAAAACCGATCTTCGGATTGAATGTAAAATGTCGACATTTTTCTTGTATTTTTTAAAATATAAATTGAACTATAAATATATATTACAATGAAAATATTGGAAAGAACTCCAATACCACAAAAATAACAAATAAAACAAGTTACTTAAGATTAAACCTGTATGTACATTTCGATGACCATGTCATCATCATCAGAGGGTCTTATTACAAAATTACAATCTAGCAAACAAGAAGTTACAAACTAGAGTGATCTCTTTAGATCACTTGTTTGCTAGATTGTAATTTTGTAATAAGACCCTCTGATGATGATGACATGGTCATCGAAATGTACATAAGGCCATCCGGCTAATCCGGACGACCCAAAATTTTTGTTTAGTTATAGTATTTTACAGTGCACAATCAGTCTGCCATCCACAAAAATATTTATTTGTATACGTCTATATTTGTTATTTTTCAAAGGTGTTTTCCTCTAATAGACAAATAATATAATTCATTCATTAAAATATGAATTTACCATATTATTTGTTTCTTTTGCCTATTAAAATAGGAAAAACTTCTTTGAAAAAATATATTCACATTAGATCTCCCAACACTACAACGCACGTGACATCAGAGACATCTTGCGATAAACAAAAGATAAAGGACTGCTGACTAAACGGATAGACAGCCTATCCGTTTGGCGTCAGGTCAGTTGTGTTGTCGGACGGATGCCACCTTTACTGCTTCTCGCAAGATATCTGCTCAGTTGTCATTTAATTCTAGTGCGATCAATATCTGTGTTTTTTATTTCCGTCTCGTTCAGTGTTCAGTGAAAATGGCGACTAAACGTAAGTCAGTGACAGTGACAATGGAACAAAAACTCCAAGCTTTGTTTCGTATTGATGGAGGTGAATCGCTTACTAAAATTGCAAAAGAGTTAGGCGTGGGAAAACAAACTGTTTCCAATTGGAAAAAAAGCGACAGGAAATTGAAGATTTTTGTCCAAAAATGGTTAGTAAAGACAGTTTAGGCGGCAGAAGCTCTTTAAAAAAACCAAAAAGTGAAATCCTAGATGATGCTTTGTATGTTTGGTTTTGCCAACATTGGGAACAGGGTGTTCCATTATCGGGTGTAAATTTGCAAACGATCGTGCTGAAACTGAATGAAAAGTTAAAAGGTGACCCTAATTTTACTGCCAGTGTGGGGTTGGCTGTCACTGTGGAAGGAACGATGCGGCATCCGTCAACTCGGAATAAGTGGTGAAATTTTCTCAAATGACAGTGATGCCAGTGAAAAATTCTAAGACAAATTTGGCAAGTTTCTCAGATATGAAAACTTACAACCTTGTCAGGTGTTCAACGCTGACAAAACCGGATTAAATTATGAAATGTTCCCAAAAAAAACTTTAGCTTCCAAATTAGATTCAGTGGTTAAAAATGTAAATTTAAGTATTCTACCAACCCAATACAAGTTCCAAAAATCAGCGTGGATGAACAGTCAAATTTTTAAGGACTGGTTTTTTGAAAACTTTGTTCTAACAACAGAAAAGTTTTTAAAAGAGAAAAACTCCCTCAAAAAGCGGTTTTACTAATTGATAATGCCCCGTGCCACCCAAATGAAGAAGAATTGCGTCATGGTGACATTTTCTAAAAATGTCTTCCTCCTAACGTCACGGCTCTCATTCGCGACCAGGGCGTGATAGAGGAGATAAAACGGCGATATAGGAAAAAGTTAATTTTATCGCTTTTGAAACAACAAGAAGCAGATCCAGCTACACAATTTATTGAAATTCTTTAAAAAGTGACTATAAAGGATGTCATTTATATGGCTGCAGAATCGTGGGAGGAAATTTAAAAAACCGACAGTTAACCTACTAATGACGATGCTGAATTTGTTCAGATTTTTCAACAATTGGAGGGTTAAGGCGAGTTGAAAGGCACTGATATTTCCTAGTGAATTATTAGTGATAATGACATTGGTCATCAAGTGCTCAACGAGGACGAAATCATCGCGGTGTGCACTGCAAACGCAGAAAATGACAGCTCGGAAGAGGAAGACTACACAGACGAACCGGTCAGCCCAACTCATGATGAGGCGGCTGCAATGCTGGAGGGGTTGATGACCTACTCTGAGAAACAAAGTGATACGTCAACTGCAGAGCTACTGACCTTGAAACGCCTATGAGATCGAACTGTGAAACGACGTCATTCATCGTTAAAACAAAAGAACATTACGGACTTTTTTCACTAAGTTTTTTAAAGTTTATTTTTGTTTCAGTTTTTGTGCGTTTATACAGTATAGTGTAAATAACTTTATATGAATACATTTATTCAACGAGAAAGATGCTTTGATATTTATTCATGTCATACCTTTTCTGTTACAATTACAGGATTTTTTTGCTAAATAAGCTATGAAATACTGTACTGTAAGCTATATTTAGGCCTCAATTTCACTAAAACTACAATTTCAATATGTTTCCCCGCCTTTGGCTTTTTCCATCTAATCCGGACTTTCGTTGATCCGGACAGGGTCCGGTCCCATCAAGTCCGGATTAGTGAGACAGAACTGTATAACATATCACAATATTATAGATATTTTTAAACAATAAACATAACAATAGATTTTTCAGCATAATTATTTATGTTTGAAAATACTTGTCCTTGAATAAATAGAATGTAAATAAAATCTTTAACATTATTCTTACATTTATGTTTGTATTGTTTCAATACAAGCATGTTTTAAAGTTAGCTCTTTTTACGAATTTTATGGAGGAAGTTGCTTTTAAATTAAAGTTTTTACTTATTACACTTTGAAATTGAAGAGGAAAACGTTTCCTCCAAGTGTATGTTCACAGTTTAACAACTTATATTAATAGAATGTCTGGTCGCAAGTAATTTCAAAGTTTAATAAGTCATTACACAACAACCAGCTCGTCATGAATTTTCTAATTTTCGAATTGTTCAGTTTTGAAGATGGTTGTGTTGTGGCTAGTGGGTTTTATTTATTTAGTTAACATTAGTCCACAGTATTCAACAAATTTATTAATTTGAAAAAACTGTATTTGTAAAACTGTTAATTGTAAAACAATTTAACATCAATTGTCATCCACTACAAGTTTAAAAAAAAATATATTTGAACTTGAGTGGATGAATGAAAAAGTATTTTATCAACGATTGAAAATTTGAAGATATACAGATGACGGACATAAAAGTAGCTCTGTAAATAAATTGCATACAATTGAAATAAAATCTGATTATTCAAGAAATATCTTGGATTATTGTAACAATGTACAAATACAAATTATTACGTTATTACATGCTTTTTTGAAAGTGATCACCATCAGGCGTAGCATATTATGAAATAAAGACTGGAGTTCAGGAGCTGTGATGGTGCGAATGACATTGTGATCGAGATCCTCAATGGTTTTTGGATTGCTGCTGTATGCTTTATTCTTTAACCCTTTGATTAGCATTCACGTAGCTAAGGGCAGCGGGAGCATTCCTGTATTTGTACGTTCTACCATTTCTCTCAGATTAGCATTGCCGTATGTTTATGATTTTTTTTCCGTGTATTGGGCTATATTCTAGGTTAAATATTTGCACCTATTTGGACAGCAATATTACACAGAGTATATAATCACCATTTTTTGTGTCCAAAGTCTATGGGTTTTCCCATGTATTTACAAGAGGATTGTGTGGTATTTTACAAAGAATAGGCAATTGAATAATGGAGAAATTATTTTGTGTCAAAAGTCTATGGTTTTTCACACGTGTTTACAGATTGTTTCAAAGTTTGTGTGGTATTTTACAATGAATAAGTATTTTACAAAAAAAAAAGATTAACAGATAATTTTTAGCAAGGAAATTGTCAGTGGATGTAAGGTAAAGTTGGATTAACATGAGAAAATAAGTAAATACAAATAGATAATAACAAATATTTCTATAATTTAAAAAATTGAGAAAACTTAGAAAAAAGAAAAAGTTGAAATTATTAATATACTCAACTTCATTTCTGTTAGAAATATTTCTATTTGTTTGAGTACAGTTTTCTGCCGTTCCTAACATTTCAATATTAAAGAGTAAAATGGAGTTACTTCGAAACGAGTCTACAGGGGAGAGTATTGAAACGTTAGGAATGGCAGAAAACTGTACTCAAACATATAAAACGAAAAAGTGTATAAATCATTTAAGAATATGTTGCTCCCAGTGGCAATAGAGGACTGGTAAATCTTGCTAATCAAAGGGTTAAATTTCACCATAAGTAATAATCACAAGGAGACAAATTTGGTGATCGCAGTGGCCATAAGCCTGAAAAATCAGCATGTGTAACATGACTGTCTTGGAAAAAAGAAAATGTAATTTTGTGCGATGCGAGTTGATTAATAAATTAATCGACAATTTGCAAATAAATATCGGTATTAACTGTTGCCTCAATGAAACAACACACCAAACACCGATTTTCCTGTCATGTAGTGGTTGTCCATGAAAGACATGCGGGATTACGGCAGAACAAATTCTTCCATTTTGGGTGTTAAACTAACCTGACTCATGAAACCATGCTTCAACAGAAGAGAAGAAAATAAATTTGCTACCTCAATTGTCACTCTCTTAATGTTATCTGCTGGGTGAAGTTTGTGAACAACACTGATTCTATGTTCAGTTTCAAAGGGTATAGAACCATTAGCAAGATCTACGTGACTCTACCAACTTTCTTCTATACTAGGTGTGATGCTAGCAACAACTTCAGAAGTTTGGACTTAGCTAGGCTTATTTTTCGATTTATTGACAACTGTGCCTGTAGTACGCCACTTCTGTAACAACACTTGAACCATCCATGCTAGGAATAGTACTCTCTAGTTATATTTCATGAAACTTTTCACACGTTTCATTAATTGAACCACTTCGTATAGCATGTTACAATAAAAACTCTCTGTTCTATTGAATACGACAAAATTGTGGCAGGTATTCAGTCTACCTCCAGCAAGTTTGCTACGCTATCATAACCTTCACATTCGTAGGTTGTAAAAGGGCAGGGAAAATTAGGGGGAATTACCCTTGACTTGGCATAAACATTATATAATCTTGGATAAGTTACAGAGCTATTTATATATATATATATATATATATATATATATTTTTTAGGTTAGTTTTGGTTGGTAAAGATTATTTAGATTTTTTGGACTAGGAGACTGACAGACTTACCTTGGTAAGAGTCCACTCTGTAGTCTTGAAATAGTAACACATAAAGGCACTTAAACAATGATATATTTCGACCACACAGTGGTCTTTATCAATCGAAGAGAAAACACAAAAAGAAATATGAGAGAATGAAATAAAATAATTGTAATCACAGATTGTGTAGAGTAGAAATCAGATGTCACAGATGCACAGATTAAAGATATATATATTGTTTCCATGAACATATGAGTGATTATAGTTTATATAAGTCTGTCAGGGGAAAAGAGATAAGGCTAGTTGGAAAAAAAAAAAAAAAAAAAAAAAAAAAAAAAAAAAAAAAAAAAAAAAAAAAAAAAAAAAGTGAATGGATTTATCTGATGTTGAGGTTAGGGGATTCTCTGGACTTGGTATACCACTGGTATGATAGTTCCCACCTTCTCAGTTCTGAGGGATTGCAATCAGGGGGGAGTGATTTAATTATTTTTGTGGTATAGCAGTCATCAAAAGTTGTGATGTTGTGACTCGCAGCATGTTGAGCTGTTGGTCTATCCATATTCATAATTTTAACATCATGTCTGTGGCCATTCATTCTGATATTCAGACCATCCGTGGTTAGGCCTATGTACTGTGCTGAGCAAAGTTTACATTGTAGCTGGTATATGACATTTTTCGATGTACAATTATGATGACCCTGTATTTTGAAGACCATTTTTGTTGTTTGGCTGTTGAAACTATTTGCTGAGGGGTGTATTGGACACGTCTTGCATCTAGGTCTATTACATGGGAAGGAGCCATGAGGAAGTTTGTGTGGTTTCTCTGCATCAGGGTCTGGTAGTTTAGGATGTACTAGGATGTTTTTCAAGTTGGGAGGTTGCTTGTACCAAATTTGTGGTGGATCGGTGAAAAGATTTTTGGTGTGGACGGAAGCTTGAAGAATTTTGAAGCCATCTCTCAATATCTTGTTGAGTTTATGTAGACCAGGATGGTAGTCTGTTATTAAAGACAGTTTATTTTGTTCTGTTTGTGGTTTATGGTGAACCGAGGATTGTGCTGAATGAATTTGGTTTTCAATGAGTTTTTTTGGGTATCCTCTTCTCTGGAAGGCTGTTGATATCTTTCTATTAAAATCTTCCAATTCCCTATCATTCGAACAGATTCTCTTACCCCTGATTGCTTGACTGTATGGAATGGATCGTTTTATGTTTATTGGGTGGTTGCTGTCGAAATGGAGATATTGTAGGTGGTTTGTAGGTTTGATGTGAATTCCTGTGTTGATATTTCCATTCTGGAGTGTTACCTCTACATCCAAAAAGGTGATGGCTGATGTAGATTTCTCCCAGGTAAATTGAAGTGTGGAGAATTGTGTCAGGCTGTCTAAAAATGTCTCAAGTGTTGAAGCACCCTGTGTCCAAATTAGGAAGATGTCATCTATATATCTATACCAACATAATGGCTGGTGTGTTTGTGTCTTTAGAAAACTTTCTTCCAACAGTCCCATGTACAGATTTGCGTACGATGGTGCCATTCTGGTACCCATTGCTGTTCCCTTTATTTGAAGGTAGTTCCTTCCCTCAAACTGAAAGTTGTTCTTCTCGAGGATGAACCTGGTCAGGTTCACAAGAAAAGGTGTAGTGGGAGAAGGCTTGCCTGGGCGTTTGTTTAGAAAATTCTCTATTGCAGATAGGCCATGTGCATGAGGGATGTTGGTATAGAGAGAGGTGACATCTATGGTGACCAAAATAGTTACCGGGGGTAGAGGTACAGATATTTGTGACAGTCGATCTATGAAGTGATTGGTGTCCTGGGTATGTGATGGAAGGTTCTTTACTAAGGGTTGAAGGTGTGAGTCGAGGAAAGCTGAAATTCTTTCCGTTACTGAATTGCAGCCAGCAATTATTGGTCTACCAGGTGGAGGGATTATGTTTTTGTGGATCTTTGGTAATATATAGAATTGAGGAGTAGAGGGGTTTTCATTATATAATAATTTTAAAGATATTTCCGAAATATTTTGTTCAGGAGCTGTATATTTGAGTAGGTCCGAGAGTAAATTGTTGAATTCTGTAGTAGGGTTATCTGTAAGTATTTTGTATGTTGTGATGTCTGACAGTTGCTTGTTTGCTTCTTTGATGTAGTCTTCTTTGTTCATGATGACAGTGGTTGAACCTTTATCTGCTGGAAGAATCATAATATCTTTGTTGTTTTTCAACGAAAATATTGCCGCTTTTTCTAATTTGGTAAGGTTAGGTTTAGTCTTCAGATTTTTAGTGAAATTTATATCGGTGATGCTTTGCATGATAAAGTTGATGTAAAGTTCAATGGGGTGATCAGGTGGTAGTGGTGGTGGATCCCAGTTGGAGGGTGGTTTGAATTTTGCAAGACATGCGTCTATGTTTGTATCCGTTTTGAAAGTTGGTGTCTGAGCTATATAATTTTTTATCCTAAGTTTTCTGGCAAAGCTGAAAACATCTTTTCCTAATTTGAATTGGTCTATTTCTTTAGTTGGTGTGAATGACAGGCCCTTAGAAATTACTTGTAGTTCATGTTCCGAGAGTGTGTGGTTGGAAATATTGTGCACGGCAACTGTTTTTGGTGAAGGGTTATTTCTTATATCGGGACTGTTATTATTAATATTTTTGTTATTTAGCAATAATGATTGGGTTGGCAGTTTAGGGAGTTGTCCACAGGGTACTGGTATCTTGAAGAGAGAACTTAGGCTAGGTTTGTCACAAACAAGAGGTGGTTTGTCGGCAGGTAAAACTGGATTATCATATTTTTTGATTTGGCCAAAAAGATTTATTTCTTGAATGCAGAGTTTTGAAAGTTTATGTATTTTATTCTTTGCAAGATTGTCTTGCAATATGTATGCTTTATTGAGAGTATCTTCCATCTGTTGTATTAGATATGGGAAATTGGAGGTAATTAATTTGGCAGTTGAGGTTAGTAATTCAGATAATTTGACTTGTTCTTGTTTGTGACACTGTAAGACCAAACGTGTAATTTGGAAAGAGTTGTTTTTGTAAATTGGAGAAATAACAGTTTTGATATACTGGGGCATACCTGACAGTGGTGATTTCTGAAAACGATCCATTCCATACAGTCAAGCAATCAGGGGTAAGAGAATCTGTTCGAATGATAGGGAATTGGAAGATTTTAATAGAAAGATATCAACAGCCTTCCAGAGAAGAGGATACCCAAAAAAACTCATTGAAAACCAAATTCATTCAGCACAATCCTCGGTTCACCATAAACCACAAACAGAACAAAATAAACTGTCTTTAATAACAGACTACCATCCTGGTCTACATAAACTCAACAAGATATTGAGAGGTGGCTTCAAAATTCTTCAAGCTTCCGTCCACACCAAAAATCTTTTCACCGATCCACCACAAATTTGGTACAAGCAACCTCCCAACTTGAAAAACATCCTAGTACATCCTAAACTACCAGACCCTGATGCAGAGAAACCACACAAACTTCCTCATGGCTCCTTCCCATGTAATAGACCTAGATGCAAGACGTGTCCAATACACCCCTCAGCAAATAGTTTCAACAGCCAAACAACAAAAATGGTCTTCAAAATACAGGGTCATCATAATTGTACATCGAAAAATGTCATATACCAGCTACAATGTAAACTTTGCTCAGCACAGTACATAGGCCTAACCACGGATGGTCTGAATATCAGAATGAATGGCCACAGACATGATGTTAAAATTATGAATATGGATAGACCAACAGCTCAACATGCTGCGAGTCACAACATCACAACTTTTGATGACTGCTATACCACAAAAATAATTAAATCACTCCCCCCTGATTGCAATCCCTCAGAACTGAGAAGGTGGGAACTATCATACCAGTGGTATACCAAGTCCAGAGAATCCCCTAACCTCAACATCAGATAAATCCATTCACTTTTTTTTTTTTTTTTTTTTTTTTTTTTTTTTTTTTTTTTTTTTTTTTTTTTTTCCAACTAGCCTTATCTCTTTTCCCCTGACAGACTTATATAAACTATAATCACTCATATGTTCATGGAAACAATATATATATCTTTAATCTGTGCATCTGTGACATCTGATTTCTACTCTACACAATCTGTGATTACAATTATTTTATTTCATTCTCTCATATTTCTTTTTGTGTTTTCTCTTCGATTGATAAAGACCACTGTGTGGTCGAAATATATCATTGTTTAAGTGCCTTTATGTGTTACTATTTCAAGACTACAGAGTGGACTCTTACCAAGGTAAGTCTGTCAGTCTCCTAGTCCAAAAAATCTATATATATATATATATATATATATATATATATGAAGTTAATATATTACTATTGTACCATAAAAATTAGTGTGGATAAAAATTATCCACCAAGTGCAATAATTTTACCTTGTTGTGATGAGGCACCTTTCAGTCACTTGACCATTGTCGAATCACTGATTATTTTTCTGGTGTAGATGTTCGGTCCGTGATGTTGGTATTTGTTGACGTTACCCACATTTTCTCTTGATTTGCGTGTATAATGTTTTTATATAGTATGTCTTCTGTGTATGTAGTCTTTAGGTTCATTAAATTGTTGTGTATGTTTTTATAAATGTGGTATTTTTCTAGTGAGTTTAATTCTATTGTGTTATTATTTATTTCAAGTATGTTTAGGTTATTTTCATAGTTTGTTATTTCATGTTTATGTGATATTAGGTGTGCTGCAACATTTGATACTTTTGTATTTTTATTTTTGAATGCTCTGTAATGTTCTTCAAATCTTATTTTAAATGATCTGGTCGTTTTCCCTATGTAAAATGCGTTGCAGTCGTTACATGTAATTTTGTAAATTCGTTATAGGTTATGTTTTTCTGTATTTGTTTTGTGGTTTGTGTTATTAAGATATTTTATTATTTTGTTGTTTGGTTTGTATGTTGGAGTGTAGTGTTCTTTGTTGTGTACATTTGTTAATTTTTCTATTTTGATTTAATGGTGTATTTATATTTGAGGTAGATTTTTTATTTTTATTATTTTTGTGTTCAGGTTGTAGTGTTGTGTTGAGGTTAGGTTTTTTTGTAAATTTATTGTATATGTTTTTTATAAGGTGTTAGTTGTATCCATTTTCTATTGCTATTTTTGTAATGTTATCTAATTCTTCATTTAATTTTTGTTTGTTATCTTGTGTGTATTTTATTGCTTTATTTATCATGTTACTGTAAGTGTTAATTTTGTGTGTCCACAATTATAAAAACATTATACACACAAATCAAGAGAAGAAAGTTACACAATGTGTGTAACGTTAAGAAATACCAACATCACGGACCGAACATCTACACCAGAAAAATAATCAGTGATTCGACAATGGTCAAGTGACCGAAAGGTGCCTCATCACACAAGGTAAAATTATTCCACTTAGTGGTGGATAAAAGTATTTACAATAGTAATATATCAACTTCATAAAGTCAGTGCAACGAAAAAATAATGGACAACGTAATATATATATATATATATATATATATATATATATATATATATATATATATATATGCGTGTGTATTATATATTCTTTTGTATTAATAAAGAACATAAGTCAAAATATAAATACAAGAATTATAATTTTTGTATATGTATTTTGACTTATGTTCTTTATATATATATATATATATAAGGAGAGTGTGAACTAAAAGAAGAAATTGAAAATAAGGTTTTAAACCAGACTAAGCATTTTCATTACTCTATATTGGTTATTTCCTTACTACCACAATTCTTATTATTTTCAATTTACAAGAAAATTTAGTATAGATGGATAAATTGTACAAGTCCCAATACAACTTTGCCTATTTTATGATTTCTTGAACTATAATAATTAAGTAATCTAACCATAGCCATACCTGAAATACCAACAATTTGTATTAAAGTTAAAAAAAACAAAAAAAATTTTACAAAAAAACAGAAACCATTAAAACATATCCTTACCAACAAAATAATCCTTGGCATAGAATGAAATGTGTCGTGTGTTTTTAGGATCATAATGTCCATAGTTTCGATTAACATCCATTTCAGCAGGCCTGGGTTGTTCCTCGCTGTATACAATGTCAGGATGGAACTCTGTGAATGGGATGGGACTAAATACTTGAAACTTTGAAATTGTATTCATTCGAACCTAATACCAAGAAATAATTATTATTATATGCACTCTCAATGAAACTAAAATTGTTTTGAGTGTAAATTTATGTTATAAAATTAAACTGTTACTTCTGGTACAAGCTCAATGACATTATTTTTTTTAAAAAGTGAACATTTTTACAAAACACAATAACATGTCCAAAACATGCCTCTCTATGGTACAAATATTAGGAAAGGAGTATTTTACTCCACTAGCCTAGTTTTACAATTATTGTAATGCGTGAGAAAATTTTCAGCCCTTTAGTATTTTGTTTCACCAACAACATACCAAACTCTCATCCAAACAGGCAAGACAAAGTAATAACTAACATAATATTTAGAAATATCTCCAGTTTAAAAAATATAACCATAAACACCTACATAAAAAATCAAACACTCTGGCACACCATCTACTATCTTTCACACTAGTGTCATTTGACATAACTGACCTGTATATTAACATACCAATTAATAAAACACTAGACATACTAAAATAAATGCTAAGACATAATAACACACCGACTAGCACACAAAAAAATAAAACAGAAATTACCACATCACAAAACTATTTCACAAACAAATGTTACTACAGGCAAAACTAAGGACTACCCATGGAATACCCCACCTTAAGCATGTTATGTGAAATATTCATATATAGAACATGATAAAACTAAAATACCAAAGGAAAAAAAACATTTAAACTTACTCTGTTAAAATAATCAGTACGAATTTCCATATTAGACTGAGCATACAAAACCAAACTCTGAGGGGAAAGTTTTTTTGTTGCTAAATCAACAATAGCAAAGTCCAGAAAGTTTTCATGAATAAGACTGTAGTGGGTGTCTTTACTAGGTATCCGGATGGAAACCCATTTAACTGAACTGCTGCTCTGTTCAAATTTTTTCGACAACGAAGTGGCCAGATCCTTTACTTGTTTAAACACATCATCATTTCCTTTTGATGAATCTTCAGGTGCATACAAAAAAGCCTGAAATTGAAAAACGTTTTTGCTTTTGTCATAAACATTATTTTACTTAAAACTACAGTAGAACCTCTCTAATTCAATTTGTCACTGTATTCCTCACAATAATAACAAACATTGTCTGCTCTGTCACGTAATATAGCGCCCATTAGTATAGAATTTTTTTGTACAAAAGAAAATGACTAAAACGTAAATAGATTTAATACACCATATTTTTCTTGCCAGTATTATTGTTCTAACAAGGTTCTGTAATATGTTGTTTTTTTATGTATTTTATGAAAATAGAGCAACACATGAACTATGCTGCAGGCTAGTAGTGTCTTTATGGTGTCCCATGAACTATGCTGCAGGCTAGTAGTGTCTTTATGGTGTCCCATGAACTATGCTGCAGGCTAGTAGTGTCTTTATGGTGTCCCATGAACTATGCTGCAGGCTAGTAGTGTCTTTATGGTGTCCCATGAACTATGCTGCAGGCTAGTAGTGTCTTTATGGTGTCCCATGAACTATGCTGCAGGCTAGTAGTGTCTTTATGGTGTCCCATGAACTATGCTGCAGGCTAGTAGTGTCTTTATGGTGTCCCATGAACTATGCTGCAGGCTAGTAGTGTCTTTATGGTGTCCCATGAACTATGCTGCAGGCTAGTAGTGTCTTTATGGTGTCCCATGAACTATGCTGCAGGCTAGTAGTGTCTTTATGGTGTCCCATGAACTATGCTGCAGGCTATTAGTGTCTTTATGGTGTCCCATGAACTATGCTGCAGGCTAGTAGTGTCTTTATGGTGTCCCATGAACTATGCTGCAGGCTAGTAGTGTCTTTATGGTGTCCCATGAACTATGCTGCAGGCTAGTAGTGTCTTTATGGTGTCCCATGAACTATGCTGCAGGCTAGTAGTGTCTTTATGGTGTCCCATGAACTATGCTGCAGGCTAGTAGTGTCTTTATGGTGTCCCATGAACTATGCTGCAGGCTAGTAGTGTCTTTATGGTGTCCCATGAACTATGCTGCAGGCTAGTAGTGTCTTTATGGTGTCCCATGAACTATGCTGCAGGATAGTAGTGTCTTTATGGTGTCCCATGAACTATGCTGCAAGCTAGTAGTGTCTTTATGGTGTCCCATGAACTATGCTGCAGGATAGTAGTGTCTTTATGGTGTCCCATGAACTATGCTGCAGGCTAGTAGTGTCTTTATGGTGTCCCATGAACTATGCTGCAGGCTAGTAGTGTCTTTATGGTGTCCCATGAACTATGCTGCAGGCTAGTAGTGTCTTTATGGTGTCCCATGAACTATGCTGCAGGCTAGTAGTGTCTTTATGGTGTCCCATGAACTATGCTGCAGGCTAGTAGTGTCTTTATGGTGTCCCATGAACTATGCTGCAGGCTAGTAGTGTCTTTATGGTGTCCCATGAACTATGCTGCAGGCTAGTAGTGTCTTTATGGTGTCCCATGAACTATGCTGCAGGCTAGTAGTGTCTTTATGGTGTCCCATGAACTATGCTGCAGGCTAGTAGTGTCTTTATGGTGTCCCATGAACTATGCTGCAGGCTAGTAGTGTCTTTATGGTGTCCCATGAACTATGCTGCAGGCTAGTAGTGTCTTTATGGTGTCCCATGAACTATGCTGCAGGCTAGTAGTGTCTTTATGGTGTCCCATGAACTATGCTGCAGGCTTGTAGTGTCTTTATGGTGTTGTTGAGTTTTTTGTCCGACATAAATAATGTGAGGACAACATTAATTACATTATATATCTAATCACGTATTTATATGTTAAGTTTACCTACAATTACAAGTTAATTTCACGACAGCCATAATTTGTCACCCCTCGGACCTGAATGTGACCAATTAGAGAGGTCCTGCCATATTATATATAATGTTGAGATAATATTAGTTGTACAGAAAAACATTTGTTTTTTGCATGATTGAAAAACATTAAATAATTTGCTGAAAACAGTGATTTATCTTCTACTCAAACATACCAGTTATAATATTCACAAACTTTTTTCAGTAATTACAGAAAAATACTTTGTATCTATAAAGATAATCTAATAACCCAAAGCTTTCAAACATGTAATAAGAAAGCGGAGAAAAGAAATTTAAAGAATTTATTGATAGGCCTTATTATTCTAAAACTCATAGACTTAAATTTTTAAGTAAATTCCTACTGAGGTTAAAAAAGAGAAATTTTATTTTAGTTACCCTAGAGCAATATTAATGAGCTTTTGTGTTAACCATGGCAACAGTTTAAGGTTGTACAATGTGGAGGTTTTGTATTAACCATGGCAACAGTTTAAGGTTGTACAATGTGGAGCTTTTGTGTTAACCATGGCAACAGTTTAAGGTTGTACAATGTGGAGGTTTTGTGTTAACCATGGCAACAGTTTAAGGTTGTACAATGTGGAGGTTTTGTGTTAACCATGGCAACAGTTTAAGGTTGTACAATGTGGAGGTTTTGTGTTAACCATGGCAACAGTTTAAGGTTGTACAATGTGGAGCTTTTGTGTTAACCATGGCAACAGTTTAAGGTTGACAATGTGGAGGTTTTGTGTTAACCATGGCAACAGTTTAAGGTTGTACAATGTGGAGCTTTTGTGTTAACCATGGCAACAGTTTAAGGTTGTACAATGTGGAGCTTTTGTGTTAACCATGGCAACAGTTTAAGGTTGTACAATGTGGAGGTTTTGTGTTAACCATGGCAACAGTTTAAGGTTGTACAATGTGGAGCTTTTGTGTTAACCATGGCAACAGTTTAAGGTTGTACAATGTGGAGGTTTTGTGTTAACCATGGCAACAGTTTAAGGTTGTAAAATGTGGAGGTTTTGTGTTAACCATGGCAACAGTTTAAGGTTGTACAATGTGGAGGTTTTGTGTTAACCATGGCAACAGTTTAAGGTTGTACAATGTGGAGGTTTTGTGTTAACCATGGCAACAGTTTAAGGTTGTACAATGTGGAGGTTTTGTGTTAACCATGGCAACAGTTTAAGGTTGTACAATGTGGAGCTTTTGTGTTAACCATGGCAACAGTTTAAGGTTGTACAATGTGGAGGTTTTGTGTTAACCATGGCAACAGTTTAAGGTTGTACAATGTGGAGCTTTTGTGTTAACCATGGCAACAGTTTAAGGTTGTACAATGTGGAGGTTTTGTGTTAACCATGGCAACAGTTAAAGGTTGTACAATGTGGAGCTTTTGTGTTAACCATGGCAACAGTTTAAGGTTGTACAATGTGGAGGTTTTGTGTTAACCATGGCAACAGTTTAAGGTTGTACAATGTGGAGCTTTTGTGTTAACCATGGCAACAGTTTAAGGTTGTACAATGTGGAGCTTTTGTGTTAACCATGGCAACAGTTTAAGGTTGTACAATGTGGAGGTTTTGTGTTAACCATGGCAACAGTTTAAGGTTGTACAATGTGGAGCTTTTGTGTTAACCATGGCAACAGTTTAAGGTTGTACAATGTGGAGCTTTTGTGTTAACCATGGCAACAGTTTAAGGTTGTACAATGTGGAGCTTTTGTGTTAACCATGGCAACAGTTTAAGGTTGTACAATGTGGAGCTTTTGTGTTAACCATGGCAACAGTTTAAGGTTGTACAATGTGGAGGTTTTGTGTTAACCATGGCAACAGTTTAAGGTTGTACAATGTGGAGGTTTTGTGTTAACCATGGCAACAGTTTAAGGTTGTACAATGTGGAGGTTTTGTGTTAACCATGGCAACAGTTTAAGGTTGTACAATGTGGAGCTTTTGTGTTAACCATGGCAACAGTTTAAGGTTGTACAATGTGGAGGTTTTGTGTTAACCATGGCAACAGTTTAAGGTTGTACAATGTGGAGGTTTTGTATTAACCATGGCAACAGTTTAAGGTTGTACAATGTGGAGCTTTTGTGTTAACCATGGCAACAGTTTAAGGTTGTACAATGTGGAGGTTTTGTGTTAACCATGGCAACAGTTTAAGGTTGTACAATGTGGAGGTTTTGTGTTAACCATGGCAACAGTTTAAGGTTGTACAATGTGGAGCTTTTGTGTTAACCATGGCAACAGTTTAAGGTTGTACAATGTGGAGCTTTTGTGTTAACCATGGCAACAGTTTAAGGTTGTACAATGTGGAGGTTTTGTGTTAACCATGGCAACAGTTAAAGGTTGTACAATGTGGAGCTTTTGTGTTAACCATGGCAACAGTTTAAGGTTGTACAATGTGGAGGTTTTGTGTTAACCATGGCAACAGTTTAAGGTTGTACAATGTGGAGCTTTTGTGTTAACCATGGCAACAGTTTAAGGTTGTACAATGTGGAGCTTTTGTGTTAACCATGGCAACAGTTTAAGGTTGTACAATGTGGAGCTTTTGTGTTAACCATGGCAACAGTTTAAGATTGTACAATGTGGAGGTTTTGTGTTAACCATGGCAACAGTTTAAGGTTGTACAATGTGGAGCTTTTGTGTTAACCATGGCAACAGTTTAAGGTTGTACAATGTGGAGCTTTTGTGTTAACCATGGCAACAGTTTAAGGTTGTACAATGTGGAGCTTTTGTGTTAACCATGGCAACAGTTTAAGGTTGTACAATGTGGAGCTTTTGTGTTAACCATGGCAACAGTTTAAGGTTGTACAATGTGGAGCTTTTGTGTTAACCATGGCAACAGTTTAAGGTTGTACAATGTGGAGGTTTTGTGTTAACCATGGCAACAGTTTAAGGTTGTACAATGTGGAGCTTTTGTGTTAACCATGGCAACAGTTTAAGGTTGTACAATGTGTAGCTTTTGTGTTAACCATGGCAACAGTTTAAAGTTGTACAATGTGGAGGTTTTGTGTTAACCATGGCAACAGTTTAAGGTTGTACAATGTGGAGCTTTTGTGTTAACCATGGCAACAGTTTAAGGTTGTACAATGTGGAGCTTTTGTGTTAACCATGGCAACAGTTTAAGGTTGTACAATGTGGAGCTTTTGTGTTAACCATGGCAACAGTTTAAGGTTGTACAATGTGGAGCTTTTGTGTTAACCATGGCAACAGTTTAAGGTTGTACAATGTGGAGGTTTTGTGTTAACCATGGCAACAGTTTAAGGTTGTACAATGTGGAGCTTTTGTGTTAACCATGGCAACAGTTTAAGGTTGTACAATGTGGAGGTTTTGTGTTAACCATGGCAACAGTTTAAGGTTGTACAATGTGGAGCTTTTGACGATAACCAGATGGGGGAAAAAATTCATATACATCTTTGAGAAACATTTATAGTAATTGGAAAGTTAGCACAGTGCAAAGGGGCAATAGACCTCGAACATCAAGATTCTCAGTTCGAATCCGGCTAGACGTCACAAATTCTTTAATTAAACTATTGAATAAATATTTGAAAAATTTTATTAAAATCAATTGTCATCGAGTATAAGTTTTAAAAAATGTATTTGAACTTGATTGGATGATTGAAACACATTTTATTAACGATTGAAAATTTGTACAAGATAATATCAAGAGAGTGTGGGCTAATAGAAGGAATTTAATAGAAAACAAAAAAGTGATAAAAGTTATGACCTAGAGTTCCTACATTGGTGGCAATATTGGCCAATTTTATTCTATCAAAATGGAAACAAATCTTAGGGAACAATGTAAGCCAGTTGTGTAACTTATCTATTTTCCACTATTTATATGTTGTATGGTACTGAAAGTTATTTAGTTTTTTCATTATTTTTTAAAATTCAAGATCCATATGTTTATGATTAAATTAAATGAAATAATGAGTAAAGGAAGTGTATGTATCTGTGATTTGTCTGTTTTATTGTGATAGAAACCATTTTTGACTTGTAAATGGATATTTATTAAGACTTTTGTAATTTGTTGATTTTTATTATGTTTTATATAATGTTATGTCTTTTATAAGTTATGTTGCATAGTTGTTTAAATAAAATTGAGCTTGAAAAGGAATTTCGGAAAAAAATTCCAAACGTCGAGTGTTTAAAAAAGCAAAATTGCCTGTGATCTGTCATTAGCCTGTATAAAAAAATTAATAGTTATTAACAGACATTAAATAAAAATATTAGAGTAAAGGAACATTACACTGTTTTGCTTTTGGGTGTTTAAAGGTAAAGAGAATATGTAGATTTTCTTTGCTTGGTAAGAATACAAAAGTCCTTTATGGTTCTGTTAGAAAAGATACAAGATGCCTCACATTAGTAGTACCCATATATACTTACAAGCATGATAAATGAGAGTTTTGCTATATCTTTCTTCTCCATTATAGTGATACTGTATTGTTTAAGAAATCCTAACAAACGATCAACTTCCAGTTTTCTAACTGGTATTATCATGTTAATACGAACGTTCTCAGTTACATAGGGGACTGGAATCAACTCAACTTTACCAAGCGGCTTACACACTTCAATCCTAAAAAAATAAATACAAATACTTACTGACATTTTATACTGAGCATAAATTTAAATTATACAATTTTATTGTTAAAGATCCTGTTATAACAATTGCTAAAAAAAAGTATCTGGATAATATTACTATAACAGGGGGATAAAATACTCAAATTCGAAGAGAGTAGTTTGTATTTCAGTTCTTCATAGAGTGTTTACAATAAATATATAACCCCAAACCCGAAAAAAGATACACTAGAGTTTTGATAATTCGAGTCCCAAGTTTCCGAGCTTCTGTTAAATTCAAGCCTGTTTTAATTTGAGCCTATTTTATCTATTTGAAAGAAAATGATGAATCGAGCTTCCAAGAAATGTTTATAGCCATAGGATATGCAAAGGAAATGAGTTAGGCTTCCAAGAAATGTTCTTGTTAATACAATACACAAAGGAAATGAATCGAGATTCCAAGAAATGTTTATAGCCATAGGATATGCAAAGGAAATGAGTTAGGCTTCCAAGAAATGTTCTTGTTAATACAATACACAAAGGAAATGAATCGAGATTCCAAGAAATGTTTATAGCCATAGGATATGCAAAGGAAATGAGTTAGGCTTCCAAGAAATGTTCTTGTTAATACAATACACAAAGGAAATGAATCGAGATTCCAAGAAATGTTTATAGCCATAGGATATGCAAAGGAAATGAGTTAGGCTTCCAAGAAATGTTCTTGTTAATACAATACACAAAGGAAATGAATCGAGATTCCAAGAAATGTTTATAGCCATAGGATATGCAAAGGAAATGAGTTAGGCTTCCAAGAAATGTTCTTGTTAATACAATACACAAAGGAAATGAATCGAGATTCCAAGAAATGTTTATAGCCATAGGATATGCAAAGGAAATGAGTTAGGCTTCCAAGAAATGTTCTTGTTAATACAATACACAAAGGAAATGAATCGAGATTCCAAGAAATGTTTATAGCCATAGGATATGCAAAGGAAATGAGTTAGGCTTCCAAGAAATGTTCTTGTTAATACAATACACAAAGGAAATGAATCGAGCTTCCAAGAAATGTTAATATCAACACGGTATGCAAAAGAAATGAGCCAAGCTTCTAAGAAATGTTTATATCAATACAGTATGCAAAGGAAATGAGTCGGGCCTCCAAGAAAAGCTCTTATAAACCCCTATAAACTTATTATGTCCATCCTTAATTATAGCATGTATTGAATTAGGGTTTATTAAAACTCTTATTTGTTCTAACGCACAGGAACGTATTTCCGTGTAATCCGAGTTTTTGCTAATCCGAGGGAGTCTCGATACCATCTACCTCAAATTATCGAGACTCTACTATATTAAAAAATTTGTTAATATTTATTAACCCACAGGATATAGTGAGAGAGGAGACGGGCACGAGAGGAGTTCTTCAGATAGTGGGGGTAAATAACTAGGCGTCTATTTCTCTCACATCTAGGCGAAGTGGCGAACAAGACACTGATTGTGGCAGAGCAATACGTATAGCAACAAGGTTCAAGAAACACTGATTTTGCGGAAAATAGATGGTTGAACAATTGGAATGATAAAATATAGAAATTTTTTTGACTTACAGGTTATAACAAAATAATAAATACATATATGGTGAACTTCCAAGTAAAGTAAGTCTTTTTTGCTGATTCAGTAGCAGAATATATCTTCTGATTGTTGGCTTCCTTTTCGACAAGTGCAGAGGGAACATGTTCATGTTAAAGAGGCACACTACAGTAACAACAAATCCGGTGACTGAGTAAAGCGGCGATCAATAACTGTTGATCGCTTACTCGACACCGCTTATGCACCAAACAACGTGACCTCAAACCAATAACAACAAACCGATAACTGAGCAGAGCGTCATTTGATAACTAATTCTCCCATCGCTGCTTACACACACCAAACACTGTGACCTCAAACCAAACGCAGACTATTCTTGGGTGGCAATCAATAGTGCCCTGGAGTTTGAGCCATAATTCAAACAAATAGATTTGAATCAAAGAAGTAGAACTTCAAAATATCTATAATTATTTTACATTATTAGTATATAAAGTTCAAGGGACCAACCCAAAAATTAATTAAATCGAATTATTAGCAATTTCAAATTAAATACGTTTGAATTATCTACATTCTACGGTATTAAAAAATAATATAGATATATAAATATATTTAAATTGAATACATTTTTATAACTCTGTTTAGATTTACAAATTTACCTTTTTTGGTACGTTTTCCCAACAGTTGTATCTCTGAATTGTATATCTAGTATATAATCCATTCCTCTAGCTGGATCAAACTTTCTGTAGCCATTAACAAACTTTCTGAACTTGAGCTCACCTTTATATTTTTCTTCTATTTTATTAATGGATGCATTAACGATGTACTAGAAGATAATTAACATAAATTATTTAATTTAAAAGTTCTAAATAATATATTATGTTAAAACAATAGTTTCATAAAAATCTATAATAATAATATGATTTACCATTCTTAAACAAAGTCATTCAAACTGGTAATTTTTAGTTCAAAATTCTCTTCTTTTCTAAAAATAAATTTTTGATGACCTTTGAGTTACTGGGCTGCATTTCAACCCTTACCTATTTGTTCCCAATGTTTCCCTGAACATATGTAATTTGAATACATCTGGAGCTTGGAGTTTTTCTGTGTTATGTTGAATTTTGTTTACAAATTGTTTTTTGTTTTTAACATACTATAATTGCAAATTTATTTGAATTATAAATTTTATCAAGTTGTGAAATTAAAAAGTTTCAACTGAACATTAAAGCTTTCTTTGATATTTGTTTTTAGAAGTAACAGAATTAACTAATTAAATACATTCTTGTTGAAAAAAATACATTGAAATTATAATTTTTTCTAAAATAAGTGAAATGATTATTTTATGCCATATTTAGCAGGTATACTAAGATCCAGATGTCTAGAAAATAAAATTCTGTAGCGTTTAAGATATTTTTTATGTGTAATGTCAAATGGAATTTTTTTGTTTTTGCTGTTAAACTTGAGGTGTCATTATTCCATGCCAGGTTATATTGTTCCAGCAACTAATAGCCTAACTCACCCATTTTATAATTATTATTAAATTTTATTTATTACGCCTCAAAGGTAATTTAATTTATTTCTATCAAAATTGTGCTTTTAGCTTATTTAGAAAGTTGCAAGTTCATTCATAATTCGTTTCTTATTTATCTGTTGTAGAAGGTAATCTACATTCTTTTTATTGTTTGACCTATTATTATTGTTTGTTAAGATAATAAATTGATCAATAATGTTGTAAAAGAAAATTAAATTTTTGAACATTTACAAAATGTGTTGGCAAGGTACACAGAAAATAACTTGCAATTTTCGGATTGTACATCTAGAGGTTCTTATTTGTTAATCATTAAAACACTTGGGGAAAAATGTTTTTAACAGACGTGTTTCACACTTGGTCAGTGCATTGTTCAATAATGTAAGTTATAAACAAGACTGTTTCTCAGGTGAGTTATGCAATTGTGGTTCTGTAGAGTGTGAGATTGTGAGCGTGTGTTGTGATTGGTTTTTGTGGTGTTTGTATATTTCGAAATTTTTGTTTATTACTTTTCTTGTTCTAGTGTAGAATTTTTAAATTTATGTCAATGTTGGTTTATATGTGTAGCATATTCTCTATGTTTATTGTGAAATTTGATTTGGGTTGTGTTTTTGATGTCTTTTATATATTCTTTGTATTATATGTGGTGAAGTTTCTTCATGTAGCTTCTGTAGAAGCTAGTCAGTTGTTGAATGTGATCTTGTATACCCCTGCTCTATTGTGTTTATTTTGGAGTGTTTTTGTGTTAAGCTATCCTTTGTGATGTGTCATGTAATATTTTAAGATTATGTAGTATTTTGTGTATTATTGTAGTTTTTTGTAGTGTGTGTTGTTTTTTGGATATTATGTTGTCTATCACAATGTATTTGAATCCATTTTTATGGGTAATGTATTTTATATCGTTGAGTTTGTTTATGTTGTCTTCATGTGCATGACTTTCTATCATGGGGTAGAATGCAGCATGTTTGTGCTGTACAGAGTGGTTGGAAGTGTTGTTTATATAACTCTGTCTGTGGTGGTGCGTTTTCTGTGTATTTTAAATGTACATGTGTTGTTTTGTTTTGTAATTGAGGGTTCTCAAATACATAGTCATTGTAAAAAACATCCAACACAACAAAAAACACCTACACTACAAAAACACTCCAGAAGAAATACAACAGAGCAAGGGATCAACGCACTGGGCCAATACAGCAGCCAGCAACATTAAACAATGCACTGACCAACTGTGAAATGTGACTGCTGAAAAAATACCAGTAACTAGTGTTTTTTTGTCAAGTTTTTTTAATAAATAAATATTTAAAAATTACTTTTTTCCTGGAATTAAAATTGAAAAGGAGAACCATTCAAGTGTTTATTTAAAACAATAATTGAATACAACTAAAAATATCTAGAAAAACTCTTACTGTATTATTTAAAAGTAGCATTATATATACAGTATATACTTACGTCTAAGATAATTTTCCTTTAGATAGACATGAAAGAAAATTATAGGAAAAGATATAATTGAATGTAATAAATCTGTTATCTATAAGTTATTATTAAAATAAATAAAATAAATAAAAGTAATTTTAGTAAAAAAATTGCAGTAGTCAATATACTTTTAGGAATATCAGAGTAAATAAAAAAATCTTTACTAGATAATTTGTTAATTCCATCTTCAGTGAGCTACTAATTTTTAACTAAATACACTTGTAAATTGTTACACTATATACTATGTTACCTATAATAGCACTTACTTTATAAGTTTATTTGTTAAGGATGGCCTTTTTGGGAGATGTGTCCCATTGTCAACTCAAACCGTAACTGATCTCAAGGTTTTTGTAGGTTAGAGTGGAAGTGGGATATTAGGGTGGGGATGTGGGTGTATTTTGGTCGAAGGACCAAGTATTTTTTTTGTAGGAATTATGATGTCGAAAAGTGTATGTGAGTTATAATGTAATTGGGTGTTGAGTATCTGTGTAGGGTGTAGTTTGAAATGTTTGTATATTTCATATTGTTCGGTTGTGTATCGGTTGACAATAGGACAATGGTATTGATTTGAGTTGACAATGGGGCACATGTCCCAAAATGGCTGTCCTCAACAATGTAAAATAAGTGCTACTATAAGAAAGTGTAACAATTTACAAGTGTTTTTAGTT
This sequence comes from Prosapia bicincta, assembly GCA_036971475.1. Classification (NCBI taxonomy): domain Eukaryota; kingdom Metazoa; phylum Arthropoda; class Insecta; order Hemiptera; family Cercopidae; genus Prosapia; species Prosapia bicincta. The sequence continues at coordinate 30,566,521 of JBAIZL010000009.1, read as the reverse complement.
TACTACATAACCTTTAAAGCATATTTAAAAATATCACACTGTAGTTCAAACTGATGATAATAAATTCTATGTTATCTCCTATACCAAAAGGCAAGCATTAAAATTTTATTAACAGAATTGGAATATCTGGTACACGTTGTGAACAACAGAAATTATAACTTCAGTTACTGTAAAAAACATCTTTCAATAAAATGTTAATGGCAAATGGAGTTGAGGAAAGGTTCCCGGCTGAAAAACCTAGCCAGTGGACAGAGGATGCTAACATTGTGGATCGCATTAAAGGCAGCTAAAATTTGACAACCTCTGTTAACTTATTTAGTGTTATTTAGACAACTTTTATCAAGATTTTTAAAAGTTATTATGTTGCTATACTTACTTCAATGTCTATTTTTTCAGCTCCAACCAAAGGTTTAAGATTTGAAAAATCATTGTTAAGGTAAACATGTGTTAAAGTAAAATAATCCCAACGCATGACATCAAAATGGCCTGCAGGTATTGTTGGAGGCTGGTTTCCAATTGGCCAAGTAACTGATTTACGCCCTTTGGGTGTCGAATATGATATATTCACTATGGAATGCCGGAGTTCCTCAATCTTAGCAAGGTTTTCTAGTATTAATTTCTGGAAAGAAACAATTACACCAAAACCACAATAATTCAACTTAATAATGTGTAAAGTATACATATATCTAAATTGTATTTTTTCTGTTTTCAGAATATATAATGTTACAATAGTTTACAAAATGTTTTGTTAACAGTTATTAGAACCTGATTATTTAATCAAAAGTCATTTCTTAAGTGTTATGAAGTACATTAGGTTGGTAGTGTGTAAAGACTAGATTTTTTCCAATTATGTAGATTTTGGTATATTCTTAGAATCAGCTGGAAAAATCAATAGATTTATTCGTAAGCGTTAGTGATACAATTAAAACCAAGTGGTGGAAGGTTCTAATCACATTACAAAAGTGAATACATAGTGCCTATTTTATGTTCTACTGCTGAAGTTTCCTTTCATAAACATATATGTTTATACTATTAGCTACATACATATTTGGTATAACAGGTGTCTATATTACGAAAAAGAAATACTGGACCAAATATACAGATTTCAGAACAATTACCCAGGCTAATGTTGTATGTAAAATGTGCTTTTGTATTGGATTTTTACATTTTGGTTAAATCATCAAGAATCCACTCCAATGTCCTATCATCATCGTCATAGGATGTTATTACTATCTATGAGATTGGATTGGCAGTTTTTAACATAATGACCTTGCACTGGTCTCGTTATTAAGGGGAGAAGTTAGGCTACACCAAAGTGTAACCAACATGTTGAGAGTCTCAGTACACTTACTTTATGGATACCCTTGATGCACTTTGTGAAGCATTATTTACATATACAATGTTGTTTATTATTAGTGATAATTTGCTATAGTCCACTGCACGAAATCAAGCAGGTGGCTTGTTTAGCGCTATTGCCAAATTTGGAACTGGCCTTGTGAGGACTGGTCGAAAGCCGCTTACCCTTAAGCACTAATTGGCAACCCTGAGCGAACAGTGTTGCATAGTTCAAGCATTGGGCTGTCAGTTTTACCGCCTATCATGACTCGTCTCTCGCTCATCTTTGCTGCTCAGCACATTTTTTTTGATAATTTTCTGTAATATTTTTAATTATTTTGTGTGATATTTAATAACGTATCAATTTTTAAATCATACAGTGTATATATAGCAGTAATATATAAATTATATTTCTAAGTGCTATTAACTGTTAATTTCTGGACATTTATTATTACTTTTGTGTTACAGCTGTATTTATTTTGAAAAAATATCAAATATGACTGTATCCTGCAAACTCCTGTGAAATAACGCCAACTTTAAACTTTGTGTAAGAATGATATTAAAAGCCAAACAAAAGGAGTTATTGTAAACGTTTACAATTTTGTAAAAAAAACTATCCGGAGTTTTAAAAAAATGTAAACTTTAATGACAGTCAGATGGTAGTATCAATGATGACTGAGGTTAGTTTGAAATCAGTTCAAAGGTGTCTGAAGACAAGAACTCTCTGCCTAATACAAAGGTTTTTATATCTCTAGGGAAAATGTGCAAACAAAATTAAAAATTAACTAAACTAGACGATTTTGACTGTAATGTCATGTGAACAGGGCTTGAATTTTATGATAAAGGCTAGTTTCCGAATTCTGACAACTTGAGGTCTGTATTGAAAGAGAAAATTGGGAACAACTTCAGTACAGAGGCTTTTAAAAAATACTGCGTTTTATTACAAGAAATATAATGATCGAAGATGGTTTTTTTCGAAAGGAGAGACATAGCTCTTGGATGAATAAAATTCTTGTGGAAAATGCGACTATTAAAATGAGAAGTCAGTCCTTTTACATTTTGTTTTATATTCAAACATTAGCAGGTCAGTGGTTGTTATTGAAATTATTTTGTATGCAATTGTTTGGGGTTAAATTTATTTATTTTTGCAATATAGGTTTTTTGTGCAAAAATATAGGTGTTTATTTTAATATCTTTTAAAACATCTCATACATTTTATAAACAACTAGAAACCTTGTAGACCTGTAGAATTTTTATTCGGATAATTTTAACAATATTACCCGAATTTCACCAATTATTATTTTGGTTTAATTCATATTTTTATTAATTAAATGCTCTATTAAACAAACTTGGCTGAGATAATTTTATGTATCACTTTCCCTGCAAACTTTAACATAAAAAACAGCTAAAATGCGCCTGTAGCCTTCGTAATACTTCTTATTTACCATTGATTATACTTCATTTATCTTCCCAAATGACCTCTACAATCGACATTATTTAAAAGCAGCAATTATATTAGGCATTCAATATATAATTTTCTTGCAGATGAGACTTATAGGATAGTACAAAATACCGGCCTTTCTGGCAATGCTGCATTTTGGACTATAGTGCTACTAATGGTCATACATTTCTTGATGCTGTAATAAAACATGATATCAAACATTTTTGAGATAGGTTATATGAGAATATGATACTAATTTATGTAATAAATAAAAAAACTAACTATTATAAAATACATAATGTTCACTTTATGAAATAATCAATTAGAAATGTTTCAATTCTAATCTCTAAACATGTTGACAAATTTTAAAACAAGAAAAAAACATGTTTTATGATATTTTTCTTTCACTCGTTTAAAAGGATTATGCTAAATATAGAAAAAGCTTGTATTTAAACAATTGGTACCTGAGCAAAGTAACTTTGTAATTTATAAAAATCTTCTTCTAAAGTGACAGGATAAACTGTTAATGATTCATTGAACATACTTTCTTCAGAAGCTTCAACTGTTAAATAGTCAATATCTCTCTTCGATTTTATTTCATATCCTCTGAATGTTACCCCCTAAAAATAATGAGCACAAAATATATTAAAAATTACATAGAGTATAATACAAAGAATGTTTTGTCACCAGATGATTTGTCAGTTCAAAATAAACAAAAAATGTCATTAAATAATGCAGTCCTATTTTTCTTTCTGCCTGTCTGTCTAAAGCAGATAAGAGGTATTTCCAAAATTTTAAAGTCTATGAACATTAAAAAAGGTATTTTATAACAGACAGTATTTATAAAGTGACTAGTAAAACCTTTAATATTGGGTTTCGTCATTGAAAATGTATTAAAGTTGAATTTCGTAGTGTTTAGACATTTTAAAATTGTCTGTTTTGTTTTAGACTTTTAGCCTTATGCTGTTAATAATTGACTTAGTATTGTTAACACACTAATTGACATAAAATGATTAGTGCCACTAAAAAAGAATGCGAACAAAATTACACTAAATCGTCATTGTTACTATAAATAATATTACACTCATTCCCATCCTCTTAGAGGAAACAGTCCACCACAGGCGAGGGCTGACACACAACAAACATCTGTTACTGAGACAAATATACTAAGAAATTCACTTGACATAAAAACTGATTACAAGTGTCATCATAAAACTAGGTCTGTCATGTCTAGAACCTCTAACAAAAGGTCAACTTATGGGCCATAAATATCTATGCTTAAGTTTCGAGAGGTGAGAGGTGTTAAATTTCCCTTAGTCAGCACAGATATCTAGTCTTGTATGAGACACATCAAAAAATAAACTCTCTTGAAGCAAACAAACAATGACAAGAACCATGACAAGTGACTGACAACTGACCTCACTCCTGTATTATCTTTACCATTAATATGTCGTGATGAACATATTTCATCAGTAGTAAGCAAAGGGTTAATTTATCTTTGAGCTAATTAATTTCTTGCATTCTTGAATTTTGTAGTCCATTACGTTCGGTGAATCTTATTAATCACTTAAACAATAGTTTATCACTATCCGAACTTTAAATTTAGTAAATTTGTTAAGACTTACTAAGACGAACGTTTTCGATCGCTAAGTGCCGATCTTCCTTTTTTTAGTTTTGTATGCTATTTTGTATCCTATTTTTTTGTAGGCTATTTTGTTTGTTGTTTTGTATATGAATGATAATGTGATGTATTTGTTTTCCCTGTCTGTAGTGTTAATTTTAGTGTTTTTTTTTTTTTGTATTTTGTACCATAGTTTGTCTATTATTGTGGTGTTGTATCCATTTGTGTATGCTAAATATTTAATTGTGTCTAGTTCTTTGTTTATGTTTTCTGTGGTCATTGGGACTTCTTTAAGTCTATGGAGCATGGATCTGAAGGCAGCGTGTTTGTGTTGGATAGGGTGGTTTGAGGTGTTCTGGATAAGTGTGTCTGTCGTTATGGGTTTCCTGTATATGTTGAGGCTGTGTTTTTGTGGGGGGCTTTTTGTTATGGTTAGGTCGAGGAAGTTTAGGGATCGGTTGGTTTCAATTTCTGAAGTGAAGTGGAGTTTTTGGTGTATTTTATTAGTGTAGGTGAGGAGTTTTTCACATTGACGGGAGTTGCCTCTATATAGTGTTATGATATCATCGACGTATCTGTGCCAGTAAATAATTTTGTGTGTGTGTGTGCATTGTTTGTGAGTATTTTGGTGTTTTCTATGTGTTGTAGAAAAATTTCGCTTAGGACACTACTATCTGGATACTATTTCGTAGGACATCTGGTTGTGAATAGAAGTTTTGAGTTGTGAGTCAAATAGTTTTGTTTGGTGATGATTTGGAGGATGTTTATGATTTCGGTAACGTGGGTTTAAGGTATGTTGTTCTGTATTAATTGGGTTTCTAGGATGTCGAGAGTTTCGGGTATGGGTATGTTGGTATACATATTTGTTATGTCGAGTGATAGTAGTGTTGAAATGTGTGATATGTTTATGTCTTTTATTTTATTTATGGGGTTTGTTCTGTTTTTTATGTGTGTTTAAGTTTATGGATTATCTGATTATTTTGTCCATGTATTTTGCTAATTTATGAGCAGGGGCATTGGGGACGTTGGGTTTGTGAATTTTGGGAAGAGCACGGAGGGTAGGTGCTTTAGGGTGGATTTGTTTTAGGTGGGATTTTTTGTTTTTGTTGATAATGTATTTAGATGTATTAATTTGTTTGATGGTTCTGTGATATTTCTCTGTTGGGTCTGTATGTAGTTGTACTATATTATTATTTATTATGTCATCATTGATTTTGTCATTTAGGCTGTTTGTATTAATAATTACTGTGGTGTTGCCTTTGTCTGCTGTAGTGAGTGTGATGTTGTTTAGTTGGGCTTTTTGTTTTATGTTTTCAGCGATTTTAATTTCATTGTTCATGTTTTTGTTGATTATGTTTTTCTGTTTGGTTAGGTTTTTTATGTCATGTCGAAGTGAGTCTTGGTCTTTGGTGTCAGTTTTTTGTATGGCTGTTTCAGTTTGTAATATAATGTTTCTGTTTGTCATGTTATTTGGTTTATAATGTAGGTTGTATTTGAGGTCTTTGTTAATTAAATTCATTTCATGTTGTGTGAATTTGGTATTAGTGAGGGAAGATCGGCATTTAGCGATCGAAAACGTTCTGTCTCAGTAAGTTTTAACAAATTTACTAAATTTAAAGTTCGGATAGTCATAAACTATTGTTTAAGTGATTAATAATTTCTTGCGTAATACACTTCTTTATATATAATAAACTTCTAATATTTTAAGATGAATATGGTTTTCTCCGTAAAACTTGTATCACTTGGAAATTAATTTATTTGACTCTGAAAGTATCAAAATTCTCTCAATTAATTTTTTTAAGGATATTCTTTAGTTAAATTTTTTTAAACATGAAAATCGTTTATTTGTTGATTCCTAAAACTTTAATAATGGTTAATTATTCGGTGTGGGAAAACAACATAATTTTAATGGATTTTTATGATCACTGCATCAGACTTTAAGCCAGGGTGAGTATTGGTAATCAACACCGGGCCGACACAGGGGACGGGCTTAGGAGGTGCTCGGCCAGGTAGGTGTCTTTTTTACTGCTGAAAATAATTACTCATGTAGCGAGATCCATTAGAGATAAAAACATTACACCAATAAATTATAAAAAGAACAGTACCAATGTACAACTGTTCAAGCTTTTAATGGCAAAGTAATACTCATTAAATGAAATGTTCTATTGACACAAAATGCAATGCCTTAGTTGCTGTAAACGAACGTCAGTTTATTTCAACAAAACTAAACGGCCAAAAATTAGATTCAGTATGCCTAGTTGGTTTTAAAATCGAAACAATAATTTATTTAAATTTGTCAGGCAATATACAGGGTTGTGCAATGAACTACGTTGGAAATAATGAAGGGGCTGAGTACTACGTACTCATGTTTGCCCAGGGGGCTGAAATTTTTTCTGAATGGGCCTGATCTGCACCACTGAGCTATAATTCTTCAATGCAAACTGTAAGAATTCCAATCATGCTCAAGACTATTGAAAAAAACGTATCATGAAATGTTCTAAATACACATTTATTATCCAAATCTTAATAATAATTTGAAGAAAAAAATAATCTGGTTAATATAGAGACTGTAATCCAATGAGTTTTAGAGGCAAGTCAGTCGCTAAAGAACAAGAACCTGTAATACAAGTTATTGATCAACACCAGTAATAAATATCAATTAAAAATTGTCTCTGATAAGACACTAATGATGATGGTTTGGTATAGTATAATACATGTTGCCTTAGTTACTTTTTTTTTAACATTAATTATAAGTTTATGCAAACAGTGAAATTGCAATGTTTCAACATAAAAATATATGCTTGATTCCTGTGTTATATTTTGCAGAACAAAGACCTGTAGTCCGAGGATATTCCAATTATTCTCGAATGTATGAGTTACAAAAAATCATGATGTAGGTTTCAATTTAATCAAACTAAATTAAATTTTGAGTAAAACTATTACAAATAATAAATAAACAACATAAAATTTGTCTTCTTTGTAATATATTAAACAATTGAAAATTATATGATTGAAAAAGACAGGGTCTTACTTGAATTGTATCAGAACACGGCAAATTTGTTGCATGTAATATACATTGTCCAAAGTTGTCATTACTTGATTCCTTTGCATTTTTCACACACCATTCTAATGATGCTTTCATTTTACGAACCACAGAATTGCTCAGTAAAACACCGGAATCTGGAAAAATACATTTAACTGTATTTGAATAACTGTACAAACAGATATTTTTATTAAATTTATATTACTTCTTCCTTACGGTTTACAAAAACATTTAAACAATGCACACAGACTATTTATAATAAGAAAGCATTATTTAACAAATATGTAAACATTACACAACCACCCTCTCATGTACACAACTATATTGAGCTTTAATACATTTAAAAGGAGTTATTTGTAAATTATTAGATTAATTTTTTTCAGTCAGAAATTTTTTAAAAAAAGATGTACAAGATAGAATACATTAACAATAAATTATTATTTATTTATAGAAAATAATGAATTTATCTGTTAGTATTATTGTATTTCATTAAATCAATTCTCAGTATTTTTTCATAATAGAAATATTTTTTTCAAGTAAAAATGTGTCACATTTTGATTATTTCTGTTTATAAAAATTGAAATTCTTGTTATTATTAAAAATATTGACTGAATAAAATTATATTTACTATAAGTTTAAACAAATTTTTAATACACTTACTAATTAATAAACTTTCTTTGTTAACCTCAGTAGGAGTTTCTATTTATTAGGAATATACAGTGGTTGAATTTAATCATAAATACACAAAAACCTCTTAACCACAAACTTTCTTTATTTTACCCTTATGTACATTTCAGTTACCAAGTAACCATCCTCAGAGGGATAACATACAAAGACTATGAGGAATTTTTGACTAGATAGGAGACTGATAGACTTACCTAGTGGCAATAGTCCAAAACTGCAATCTCTTGGAAATAAATAAATAGACACACATAAATCATATCACACTATTGAAATATTTCCATTATACAATGATCTTTATCAATCAAAAAGAAAAGACTGAAGATTTATATATATATATATATATTCCTGATATTTAATATTATCCATTGTTTTTCCGTTGCACTGACTTTATGAAGTTAATAAATTACCAATTTTGAGTAATTTTATCCACCATTAAGTGCAATAATTTTACCTTGAGTGATGAGGCACCTTTCGGTCTTTGACCATTGTCGAATCACTCAAGTGATTCGACAATGGTCAAAGACCGAAAGGTGCCTCATCACTCAAGGTAAAATTATTGCACTTAATGGTGGATAAAATTACTCAAAATTGGTAATTTATTAACTTCATATATATATATATATATATACCATCCAAAACTAACCTATAAATATATATATATATATATATATATATATATATATATATATATATATATATATATATATATATTCTTGATATTTTACGTTATCCATTGTTTTTCCGTTGCACTGACTTTATGAAGTTAATATATTACTATTGTAAGTAGTTTTATCCACCATTAAGTGCAATGATTTTACCTTGAGTGATGAGGCGCCTTTCGGTCACTTGACCATTGTCAAGTGGTGGATAAAATTACTTACAAAGGTAATATATTAACTTCATATATATATATATATATATATGATGAATAGTTATTATCTGGAGTACATCCGTTCATTCTACAGTCCCGACGTTTCGCTAGAATCTCATCCAGCATTGACGAGCTGAACCCAACAACAGTAGAAGAGCGAGTGAAGAGCGCAGATAACTCGGCTCCTATATATAGAGGAATGAAGCCACGCCCATTGATGACGTCAATCCACACAATGACGTGAATCCACACAATGACGTCAATCCACACACACCTGATCCAAACAATTACTCACATTCCTTTGCCTTTGATCACCTTTCTGCCGATAAAATCTATCGATGACACACTTCCAGACTGCGGGCAAATTCAAAGTATCATCGCGTTTGTTAAGACTCTCTCGCTTCTCTATTTCGATAGCCTTACGAATAATTCTAGTCCTGTAGTTTTCCACTTGAGCAATCTGTTGGCAAAATTGGAAATCAATGGTATGCTCTGTATCGCAGTGGTGCCTGTACAGAGCCAACGTTTTCTGCTTGTTTTTAAAGCCCAGTTTGTGCTCCTCAAGCCTAGCCGAGATACGTTTGTTCGTTTGGCCAATGTACGATTTCTTACAAACTCCACAGGAAACGCTGTAAACACCATGGTTTTCCAAGAAGATCTTATCTTTGGCGTTACCAACAACCTTGTCGATGGTGATGTAAGGTTTGTAAACGGAACGTAAACCATGCCTCCTAAAGAGTCTGCCAATCCTATCAGTGGTTCCTTTAATAAAGGGCAGAATTACAGTACCAACTTTCTCAGTCTCTTTTTCGTCCACGTCAACAGGAAGGACACTTTGGCGGTGTAACGCTTTATTAATGGCATATTCCTTATAGCCATTGCTTCTAAGCACCTCTCTCATAGTAATAAGTTCCTGGTCTCTCGAATCGATGTCTGTTAACTTGTGAGAGTGAGAGAAGAGCGTGTCAGCGACAGCCTGGATCTGAGATGGGTGGTGATGTGACTCAGCGTTAAGATATCTATTGGTATGAGTCGGTTTTCTGTAGACCGAATGATGAACACAACCATTCTGACCCTTCCTAACCAAGACGTCCAGAAACGGCAAGCAGCCATCACTCTCCAGTTCCAAAGTGAAAAATATCCTGGAGTGGCGAGAGTTGAGGTACGTAAGGAACTTATCAAGTTCTGTGCCACCATGTTGCCAAATCATAAAGATGTCATCCACATAACGAAACCAAGCTTAAGGCCTGAGAAAAGCATCATTCAGGGCGTCTTGCTCAAAGAACATCATAAACATATTGGCTACAGCCGGAGAAAGTGAAGATCCCATAGGGGCACCCATATGGCCAAATAATCTACAAACTTCGAAGTATTAACGCTGAGTATTATTAATGGTGAATATAAAGAAAAAAAATAAAATAAAATGGAAATGAACTTGAGAAGTAAGGTTGGAATACATTGTTGCTACATTTGTTGGAAAAAGTTATGTTGTTTCTGTGGTTGCTTATCAGATAGTTTTTGTGTTATGGTGTTGCTTAGATATCTTAGCAGAAGCACATCTGTCGGTGTGGTGTTTATTTGTTGTTCAATATAGTGTAGTGCGGTTTTCAAGGTAACGTCGAGAGTGATTCCAAGGAGGTTCCTTCATTGTAACTAATTTTCCTTCTTGTATTGTCTCGATCGAACCTTCGTCTTTATTCTCATCGTCAATGCCTTCAGTAGTTTTTGTATTATTTATAATCATAACATTTGTTACCTCAAATTGTTCATATCGGAATTTTCATAGCCTGGCAGTTTCTTGATAAGAAATGTCAAATCTGTTTCTTCTTGTGGATTAATAACAACAGTTCCATTAAGACTCAGGATTTTATTCCAGTACTTACTTGATATTTCTTCTTTTATTTTGTTCTATGATTCGGCTATCTAGTACACAACTCCCTTGACTGTAATTTTTATTAGAAAGTCTACAATGATTTCTTCTCCTTCAGTTGCTTTCAAGAGAGATTGTAAAACGTAGCATGTGTATTGTTCTTTCAACATTCCAGAACACACTGATCTATTGGTTAGATTAGGCTCGTAACATTTGCCGGATACAAATCATGGATATAATCAGAGCACAGTTGATCTTCTTCAAGATGTGATGGTGCTTTGTCTACCAGTAAAATAGCCTTCCGAGGCAAATGCTTTGCTTTTAAAAACTTTTCAGTTCCGGAGGCAAATTCATTAAAAAGCCACTCTTTGAATAGTTCTCTATCCATCCAATCAGTAGTTTAGTTCTTATATGACACCGCCAATGCTACTGTGGGAATGTTTTTAAACGCCTGTGGTTTAACTGACTTGAAACTGGGCTCTAATTTAACAGAAGCTCGGAAAATCTCAGAATTTCAAGACTCTACTGGATATATATCGGCTTTCAACTGTTGATAGGTTTACCTCGTCAATGCTAGATGAGATTCTAGCGAAAAGTTGGAACTGAGATTTTGTGCACTGCAAAGTGAATGGATTTACTCCGGATATTAACTATATAAAAAAAAAAAAAAAAAAAAAAAAAAAAAATATATATATATATATATATAGTTTAATTGCTTTTATGTGTTTCTATTTCAAGACTACAGAGTGGACTCTTACCAAGGTAAGTCTGTCAGTCTCCTAGTCCAAAAAATCTAAATAATCTTTACCAACCAAAACTATATATATATATATATATATACACGTTATATAACTAAATATTGTAGATTTAGCTGCTATTTTAAGATGATCTAGTTATAATTTTGCTGATGCAGGTTATCTGTAATGTTCACCTACAGACCATAGTTAAGTCAGTGTGTAGCGAACTTTAGAAGAGAACAGTTGTCTCCACTCCAATGAAATGTATATGTTAAGCCTAATTATTGTAATAATTTCAAAATTAAATTGTTCTTAATTAACAAAGGTTTATAAAAATAAAATTATAGAGCTTAATAAAACACATAACTGGCGCAGTCGGTAGGACATCTCGGGAAAATTAATGAACATAATTTTTTTCGATATTAATCGTTAACCAAGATAACATTGTAGAGTGTATATCTGCAACGATATCGGAAAAAAACTGTAGAGCGAATATCTACAAGAAGAAGGAAAACGAAGGCATCGCTCAAAGTGAAAAGTGAAAGTGTTATTTGTTCATTGAAAAATATGTGTAGTGTTCCCACTGTAACAAATGAGCAAAGTATTTTGGATTGTACTGTAAGTAAATCCTAGGAAATATTATTGAGTAAAAGATTGTTATATTTTCACTATATATTTTAATTTTTTGTTTTGAAATTAAATATAAAAGAAAAATGGCTACACCAACTTTAAAGAAGGAATTCTTAGATATGATACCAGAATTTTCTGGAGAGCCTATAATGCTAAATAGATTTGTCACAATCTGTGATAAAATAGTAACTAAATTATTTGTTGCTAATAATCCTGATGACTTTCAAAATTAATATTTGATGTCTTCAATTTTAGCAAAACTAAAGGGAAAAGCTTTAGAGTTGGTTGTAAGTTCAAACAGTTATAACTGGTTAGATGTTAGGAAAATTCTTTAAACCAGTTTTCTAGATAAAAGAGATTGTTTTACATTAAATCTTGAAATGGCAGAGCTAAAAGAGGAAGTAAGTGAATCTCATTTTAAGTTTTATGAAAGGATACAAAAATTATTAAATTTACAAATAGTATATTTCATTAACAAAGAACCTGTTAAAGCTGTTGATACAATGTGTGATTATGTTCAAAAATTAGCATTAAGTTTTGTTAAGAGGTCTTCAAGAACCACTAGGGTCTTTAATGAGAACTAAAAACCCCCACAACTCTCGCAGAAGCTTTAAATGTGCTAACTAACGATTTTCAGTTTAAAAATAATAAAATGTTTACACAACCGAACAAACAATTAGTTTTTCAGAAAGGTCAAAGTAATACTGTAAGAAAACCAATGCACCCAGACACTAATTATCACCAAATACCTAAACAAACTTACCAACAGCCAAATCCTTTCTATAAATCACCTTTTGCTAGCCATGGCCAACCTCAAAGAGGACAATTAATGAATAATAGTAAACCTCATTATCCTCAGAATAAGAGTTATCAACCCACCCCTATGAGCATATCCACTAGACAGACAGACAGACAAGCCTTCTAGACAAAGTACTAAACTTTATCAAATGACAGGTCAAGGAGCAGAAGATGGCGAATATTCAATGTACCAAATTAACGCACCAGAAACATTCGCCTCTGACGAAAATTCCAAAAAAGGCAAGTATTTCTCTGAGCACCAAAACTTACCTGAAGACTGTGATGTAAATGAAGAGACCATTCAAACCGATCAAAATAATTTTTTAGCGTATACAAGCCTCGGAACCAATTTTCCATAATGAATTTGCAGTGTGCAAATAATGAATTACCTTTCATATATGATGCAAATACTAAATTAAAAATATTAATTGATAAAGGTATTACTCGATCGTTTGGATCATAGTACTCAATCGTAGGTTGGAAAAATTTTAAAACGTGTAAGAAAAGAGCCGTTTGAAGTAACCACTGCACAGGGCACTTTAAAGGAATATTTTTCCTGCAAAATATGTTTTCTAAAAAGGCAATTAAATTTTACTAATTTGATTTTCATCAGAGTTTCGACCTATTACTGGGTCTGGGTAATATAAAAGCTTTAGGAATAAGATTAGATTTTATAAACAATAAACTACTACTTTGTGGCAAAGAAGTCCCTATTCAGAATTTTAATACAGAAAAAGGAAAGTGTGATAAAACAGACAGCATGTCAGTAAAACAAGAACAATTGAGTTATGTTATACAAACCCGCATTAGCCTAATAGTTAAGGTTAAAGTACAAAATATTAGGCTAATAATAGAGAAGGACTCCTGTGGACTTAAATGGGTTAGAAATTCCACAGTGCATAGTTTCAGTGCATAAGGGTGAGGCCTATTGCCCTATTGTAAACAACACAGAAGAAAATATAAAAATAATAATAAATGCGCCACTAGAAATGAAACTTTTAAAAGATTACAATGTTTTTGAACCTAATGAAATTCAAACAAACACTAATTTTAATATGTTGAGTTATAAAAAAAAAAATCAAGAGGAAAAAAGTTAGTCTTATCAAAATTCAGAGTAGAACACATGAATTTAGAGGAAAAAACCGCCATAACAAATTTAATAGAAGAATATGCAGATATATTTCATATTGATGGAAAGGACTTGGCTTTCACCAATCAAATAAAACATGTTATTAGGACTACAGACGAAATTCCCATATATTCTAGAAGTTATATATATCCAGAAACTTACAAACTTGAAAGTAATAATCAAACAGAAGACATGCTTAAATAGGGAATCATTAAGCCTTCTCATTCTCCATGGAACTCTCCAGTCTGAATTGTACCAAAAAAAAGAGGACGCTTCTGGAAAAAGGAAGTTTCGATTAGTAATAGATTTTAGAGGCTTAAACAAAAAAACAATTGAAGATACATTTCCCTTACGGAACATAACTGACATTTTAGACAAATTAGGACGATCTTAGTATTTCACAACTTTAGACCTAGCCTCATGATTTCATCAAGTAGAGATGGGCCCAAGTAGCCTAGAAAAAACAGCATTTTCAACGTAAACGGGCAAATTTTTAATGCCCTTTGGCCTAAAAAATAGCCCCCCTACGTTTCAAAGGATTATGAATAATATTCTGAGAGGAATTTTGTTACAACAACAAAGAATACTACACTCCAACATACAAACCAAACAACAAAATAATAAAATATCTTAATAACACAAACCACAAAACAAATTCAGAAAAACATAAACTATCAGGAATTTACAAAATTACATGTAACAACTGTAACGCATTTTACATAGGGAAAACAACCAGATCATTTAAAATAAGATTTGAAGAACATTATAGAGCATTGAAAAACAAAAATTCAAAAGTATCAAATGTTGCAGCACACCTAATATCACATAAACATGAAATAACAAATTACGAAAATAACCTAACCATACTTGAAATAAATAATAACCCAATAGAACTAAACTCACTAGAAAAATACCACATTTATAAAAACATACACAACAATTTAATGAATCTACAAACAACATATACAGAAGACATATTATTCAAAAACATAATAAACAAGACTCAAGAGGAAACGTATATGACGTCAACAAACACCAACACGACGGACCGAACATCCGCACCAGAAAAATTAAGAAAAAATAATCAGTGATTCGAAAATGGTCAAGTTACCGAAAGGTGCCTCATCATTCAAGGTAAAATCATTGCACTTAATGGTGGATAAAATTACTTACAATAGTAATATATTAACTACATAAAGTCAGTGCAACGGAAAAACAATGGATAACGTAAAATATCAAGAATATATATATATATATATATATATATATATATATATATATATATATATGTGAGTGTGTGTGTGTGTGTGTGTGTATATATATATATATATATATATATATATATATATATATATATATACACAAATATATATGAAGTTAATATATTACTATTGTAAGTAATTTTACTGTAATATTGTAAAATTACTTACAATAGTAATATATTAACTTCATAAAGTCAGTGCAACGGAAAAACAATGGATAACGTTAAATATCAACAAATATATATATATATATATATATATATATATATATCGTTTGTTGATTCCATCTTCGCTTGAGCTACTAGTAATCACTTACAACTTTTTTAAAAAAATGTTTTAACTTGCCTATAGTAGCACTTAGGCAAGTGCTACTATAGGCAAGTTAAAACATTTTTTTAAAAAAGTTGTAAGTATATATATATATATATATATATATACCACTGTCACCAGTCACAACATAAGAAATCAAAACTTTATAATTTAATTATTTCCACTAAATAACAGTACCTGCATTTTCATAAAAGAACATAAGAACTCTACGCATACACTTATGGTGTTTTGTAATACTGGTACTATAAAACAGAGAAAACATTTAAACTGTAACAGTTTGATCCCTTATTAAATTTATACAATAGAAATTGTATTTATATTAACATGTACAGTATTATTAAATATACATTAAAGTCATTCTCTAGAATAAGTAATATGTAATTTTAGAATAATTTTCCTTTTGCCTGCTTCAGTAAATATTCTACCCTGTCAAAATTACGCCTTATAAAGTACAAGTATAAATTATAATTTTGTATTAGAAAGTTAAATAAAATATGTTTAAATATCTTATGTAAATAAGAATTATTTTAAATATGTCTCGGTCTTATCTACATAAAGACTTGGTGACAAATATGTTTAACAAACATTTCATAATTTCAAAGGTGAGATAAAACTTAATTTATCTGTTATAGGAGTAAAGGAATAGTCTGTTTAAAGCACAACTTTTTTATATGGCCTCAAAATCAGTTTTGAACATTTTCAATTAAGAACAATTTTAAAATATAGAAATTAATTCCGGGGCTTTCAATTAAACAGAACATTAAAAAAAAAAGAACGTGTTTCCTATGGCTATATGGGAAGATGAATTGTGACATATAGATATTAACTGGTCTGTGAAAAAAAAATCAAGGCACAAAGATTCTTCGTTTCGTTTAAATCAACTTTAGAATAGTTTTCTGCTTGCTTTTATTTTAAGAATATTCTGAAAATGTCTTCCATCATAATGAATGTTTCGTTCTCCAGTCTTTTAACCCAGTATGTTACTATGAATCACATTTGTTATCCTCCTTGACTCAATGGGGCCATGAGTTTACTTCTCTCAGCAGGCACTTAGTATCATACACAGCTGATAAATAAGGGATTGTTAAAACATAATAAATATTCATAACACATTCAAAACATAATATAAATAAAAAAGGGTGGAACATTCACTTTGCAGAACGTTTCTAGCAAAAGATCTAAATTGGTTATTTTAAGAAAATAAGAGTATGTTAGTGACAACATCACTTCATATAAAGTAGCAAGTTTATCAAGTTTGTGGTGCTTACATTATTACAATGTGATTACTTCTGGAGATTCCACTTTAAAATTCAATGGAAGTTGCTATGGGTTGTAAGTTGAAGAATCTATAACTTTTCAACTGGTTTTCTATGTGTACATACTTTTCAGTTCAAGAAGTGACCATAAGAAGCAACCTTTGCTTTTCAAAATGTTTACCCTACTTTACTTTTCTTTTTCAGCAACTGATGGTATTGATACTCAAGGTTCCATACATAATCTACCATAATAACTACTCTTCCTGATTGGATTCATAAATTTTCCAGTTTTTACTCCAATTTATAGATGTTTTAAAACTATTATAAGAAACTCTACTGTTTCACAATGTCAACAAGACAACTGTACTGCAATACCTAGGCTGACTTTTCAATATATTGATGCATATTATAAATCCTTTTGGTAAGTTTGTATGCAATTTCCTAGGTGATGATTCTTAATTTGTAAACTTCTTTCTCACTGAAGTTGCCAACCATACACTAACAAAATAAAATACACTATATTTTTATGACATCTACCATTTTGCAGTAAATAAAAAAAAAAGAAACTTCAATACCCTTCCTCTTTTAGGTGACATTTTCTTTTCTCAAGACTTTCTATATTTTAATAACCATTCTATATTTAAGAACCAGTACTTTTCAGAATATAGTTATAGTTGACAATTTTCCGAGAAAACTAAAAATACAGTAGATTCTGAATAATCGGACCCCTTCAGGTCTGGCATGACTTGTCTGATTCATCAGTTGTTCATATTAACCTAACTTTTAAAAATAAAGGGTAAAACTTTACTTAATGTCATGTAACCTTTATTTTGTAATTTTTACATATACTCAAGGATGCATTCATACATGATAAAATGAATTTCAAGCAGCAGAATAGATAAAGTTCCTCTAAATAAGCACCCATAAAGTTGCAAGTTTGGGTAGGTATTGTACTGTATCTCGAAAATACACCCTTAGATGCTGGCAAAGTACTTGTAAATACAAATACAGAGTGTATTTACAAACAAACTGTCAAACAAGTCTGAGAATTTCAAAATAAAAGGTATAACATTAACAAAAGTATATGTAGTAGAATGTTTATGTTTATAAATTGTCAATTTTAAGAGCCAAGGATAGGCTTGGAAACTAACAGCTCTAATCTCATCTTAATATTGATTTTTTTCGCTGTATTGAAACAATTCAAATCGTTTTCTATTATATTTTTCAACTTGTTCAGCACTGTTTATTAATTCTTCTGCTTGAAAATAACACTATAGAGCCCAGAGCGTGTTTCTGAGTAGCATTTGTAAAAATGACAAAAATTGAAGTTAAATGGAGTTTTGTAAAGTCACCAAATACTAAAAGATCTGTAAAGTTGATAAAGACTTGTTAAGAAGTAACATTGTAGTAATGAGAAATCTAGTGACAGATTCTTAATCTACAAAAGCTTCTTTATATGAATAAAATATAGGAAGCCTAATGATTAAAGTGAAAATAACACATAATGGAACTTTGTGGGAAACAAAGAAATAACTATGATATAAAAATTTAACTTCAAAATTGATTTATAGAAGTCAAAATATATATGCAGTTTTATTTGGTGCCCTTATTTTTGATGTTGCAATGAGGACACCTATATCAGGAGTTGTATCCCTTTGTCAACAGTTCTGGTTCTCGTTGATGAAGGGATAAATTTTATATTTGTTGATTCTATCTTCACGTGAGCTACTAGTTTTCACTAAACACTTGTAAATATTTACGTCTTGCCTATAGTAGCACTTACTTATATTTGTTGAGGACGGCCGTTTCATCTCAACTCCACAAAACATGACTACATAGACATAACATCTAACCTACAAATTCTTCATAAACAACACAGAAAAACCAACGCTACACAACCGAACAATACGAAATATACAGACACTTCAAACTACAC
Source organism: Prosapia bicincta (assembly GCA_036971475.1). Lineage (NCBI taxonomy): Eukaryota > Metazoa > Arthropoda > Insecta > Hemiptera > Cercopidae > Prosapia > Prosapia bicincta. The sequence continues at coordinate 30,547,578 of JBAIZL010000009.1, read as the reverse complement.
TCTACACACATACTCAATACACAATTACATTACAACTCACACACACTTTTGATATCATAACTCCTAATACTCACAAAATACACCCACACCACCATAATATCCCACCCCCACCCTAATACCCTAAGCTACAAAAATCTTGGGATCAGTTATGGTCTGAGTTGACAATGGGACACACCTCCCGAAACAGCCGTACTCAACAAATATAAGTAAGTGCTACTATAGGCAAGTTGTAAATATTTACAAGTGTTTAGGATAAATTTCCTGTAAAGTCACTATTACAATATTACCACTCCTTACAGACACCTCCTTACACCACTCCTTACAGACACCTCCTTACACCACTCCTTACAGACACCTCCTTACACCACTCCTTACAGACACCTCCTTACACCACTCCTTACAGACACCTCCTTACACCACTCCTTACAGACACCTCCTTACACCACTCCTTACAGACACCTCCTTACACCACTCCTTACAGACACCTCCTTACACCACTCCTTACAGACACCTCCTTACACCACTCCTTACAGACACCTCCTTACACCACTCCTTACAGACACCTCCAACTTAAGACAGTGTCATAACACAGGATTTTTTCAAATAAATTATTTATCTGTGTTATTGCAAAATTTTATATTTAGAATGAAAACATGCATTGTCTGAAAATGGAAAAGTCACTTTGTTAGTTGGTATAAATAAAAGTTTGGATAACTCGCTCTTGTTTCAGTATTTCAATGTTATAACAACTGATAGTACTGAATTCCGAGAACCTTAGCATACTTCCTGTATTTTGTTGTCAATCTATATTATGACTGTCATAACAACTGATTAACATGATGTACTCACCATTAGTGTGGTAAACATCGTTTACAAACCTGTGGCTATCCACATTAATTTTAGTGATGCAAATAAAAGATTGAGTGAAATAATAATTTTCCTCTTCAAATAAAGACAAAACAGTTCACAATTACAGGTGATTTACTTTTACATTTTAAAAAAGAAATTTATAGCACTAAAATAAATAAGCATAGTAAAATTAAAAATTATTTGAAACCATGTTTTTGGTAATAGCCATTTGTGAGTGGCTGATAGACTAGCACCAGAAGTTATCTATCTTAACGAATGGCAATGTCGTTATATTTTTATTGTGTTGTTAATGTGGTCCCATCTGTTTACATGTTTAGCCTGTTCATTGTATTAGTTTCTAGGGTGGCATTGAACTATTTTTGTCAGTAGTTCCCAGCTGTTGGATTATACATATGTGTATGTGTGTTTTACTTTAAAATAAATGTATTTAAATCTCAATATTAAACTTCTTTCATTGTCATATTGTATTGACAGACACTTTAAAGAAATATTTCTGACCTGTCTGAACAGCAGCCATCTCAAAACTATAAACATTTAGTGGAGTAAAGACAATGTCTGGTGTTTTGGAGGTTTTGCTATAAGGCATATTGTTATTTATGTTAAATTATATATGGGTATACTAGTAGCCCAAGTTCAAGGAAACAAATAATGTTCAAAATTTATATTTTTTGTTCTTGTCGTTTAAATCACTCTGATATTTTCTACCAACATCAAATACTTTTCTATCACCTTACCTATTGTGATACATGCAGTTTCTGGCAAAATGAAGCTACATCTCTGTATATAGCTACCAATGATATAAGGACCTCTTTATGCCTATTATTGAGTTCCAGGTACTTGAATGTCTTTGTTGTAAAATATTTTAAATACATTGTGAAAAATATAATAATCAAAGACAAAATTAATTTCTAAATCCTTAAATTTTATTTTTTTAAATTTTAAACAATAATGAATTCATATCAACTTCATGAATAAATAATACTGTGAAAAGAAGCTATACCTGAAAATGTAGAAAGTCTTCAGAAACACGAAAAACACTTGGTGACAATACCCCAAAAATTAGGTCATTAATTTTGAAAACATTATACATTTATCTTCACTTTATAACACACAAACCTTTATAAAACCATTAGCTGTACTCTGCCACACATTTGTGGGGTAAATTGTGGTTGCATGGATGAGAAGTGAGGGACAAAATGAAGCATACGTTTTATAGAAATTCAATTTAGCAATACTTCACAGAGGCTAAGGCAAGTCAGAGCTAAAACTGTTATTTTTTGATTGAACTGTTGCCAGAATCAGTCTGATAGAAATGTTTTCCCTGATGCAGGTTGTGTGTTACATCAAAATTTGAGCTCAATCGTTTCTGAGCTTTTGGAGTTTTTGAAGCACACACGAACCAACTTTAATATTTTTATATATACTTATAAAGTATAGTGAGTGTTCCTCTCCCTTATGGCAGATGGGACAGTTGCTGGTACAAAGGTGTTTTCTACATATCGTTAGTATGTTATTGACGCAAAAAATTGATAAAAACAATTTTTGAAGCAGAATGTATGTGGTGTCAAAATTTAACCTCAATGTTTTCAAAACTTTTGTCATTTTTAAAGTGTACACAAATCTACATTTCATTTTTATATATAAAGATGAAGTATATGGTGTGTTCCCCTCCCTTGCTGCAGATAGAGCTGTTGCTGTTATACAGCTGACCATTAAAAAGCTGTCAGGGATATGGTACTGACATGAAAAATACATCAAAATAATTTTCGAGGCATTCTGTATGTAGTGTCAAAATTTGAGCTCAATCGCTGCAGAACTTTTAGAGTTTTTGAAGCCTATACAAACCAACAATTCATTTATATACATAAAGATGACAGTATAACTACAAATTATCTAATTAGGATAGTTAGGATAAAATAGTGCCCATAAGCTAAACTATTAATGAATAAAATGAAACCGGATATCCATTTAGTGTACAAAAATCAGTGGAGTTGGTAAGACACCCGCAACACCCTAGCGAAAGGGGCATGCCAAGTCAAGAGGGATGCATGAAACGCAATAAAAAAGTTGAAAGGCAATATAAAATATTTATCAAAAGTGTCGTCTGGCTTAATCATATATATATATATTACTTCTACAATTGGATCAAACGTAAGTGGAGAAAGTGAGAATCACATCCATCTTATAAAAACCTTCTTTTATGAATTATGAGTAAAAAATAACTAGTAAATATGAATTTTCTTTTAGGATGTAATTGCACCTCAAAAAACTTTAAAGATTCCCAATAAAGAACCTAGCATTTTTTGTTGCTTGAGATGCTATTTGTCGACTTCAAAGAAAAAATTCAACAAAAATTTCTAGGAATGGAATTCACTCTAAATATCTGAAATAAAAATGAAGGCAAGCGAGAAGTTCTACGATCATATTTGGAGCAATATTAAGAAAAAAAATAACCATACCTTCTAATACCAAATTCAAGGACTATGTAGGTATAAAATGAATATGGGAATGGAAAGTTGGGGTATGAGGGGTGACTCCTGAAGCTGAGGAATTGTGGCACATCTCGTTATGCTTTTGGAGAAGTGTTATCTGTACTAATGGAGGTAATAAACTTTATTATTTACTAAAAATACTTGTAAATTGTTATACTTGCCTATAGTAGCACTTACTTTATATTGATGAGGACGATTGTTTTGGGAGATGTGACCCATTGTCACATCCTGGTATAATTTTGTTTTGCCCATATATCAATATATATCTATATATCAATATATATCTATATATATATATATATATATATATATATATATATATATATATATATATATATATATATATATGTATATATAAAGAACAAAAGTCAAAATACAAATACAAGAATTATATTTGAATTTACAATTCAAAGCTTTTCGTTGGCTAACAGTACCAACATCATCAGGAATCAGGAATACTAAACAATTAAAATTGTTTTTAAATTGAATTTTAATTGTTTAATATTCCTGATGATGTTGGTACTGTTAGCCAACGAAAAGCTTTGAATTGTAAATTCAAATATAATTCTTGTATTTGTATTTTGACTTTTGTTCTTTATTAATACGCAAGAAAACATATTGCGATATTTATATATATATATATATATATATATATATATAGTTAAATGATGAATAGTTATTATCTGGAGTACATCTGTTCATTCTGCAGTCCATAAATTCGCAGTTCCGACTTTTCGCTAGAATCTTATCTGGGCCAGCATTGATGAGGTGAACCCAACAACAGTAGAAGAGCAGTGACTCGCTCTTATACATATCAGCATATATATATATATATATATATATATATATATATATATATATATCAACATTTACATGTAAGATTCATGTAAATATATTTATTTTTGGCAAAAAAGTACAAACATAGCTCTTATATTACCCCCTAAAAATATGTTGATCCTAGTATCTAGTATACTCACCAAAAGAACAAAAAATGTTGTCTCCACTCTGTGTTGGTTTCCCTATGTGAGCTTCTTCAGAAATACTAATTTTTTTAACAAAAGTTACCAAACCTCTCATGTTAATATACGCAGTATCTTTAATTATAAAGAAAAAGTCATAATCTTCCAAAAAGTTATCCAAGATATATTTAATTAGATGAAATGGTTTTAAAGTATCTCTTGTATCAGTAAAGCCAACAATTCCAGGAAGATTTAAAGACGAAACATTAATCTTCTGAGCACTGGGAGCATCGATAAAATACATTATTTTATCTACCAAGTGAGCAGAAGTTTTATTCAGTGCAATGGCCAGGTTTGGAATTGTTTCTGGTGTTGTAAGAACCCCAACAAATAATTTCTCTCTAACTCCCAGCTCGGTTTTATAAAATTTAGGCCTTATTAAGACATTATTTTTAACGACTTCAATTTTTGGTTTCCCTGCTAAATTAATTATAGGTTCATATTCTGCCAAATCCTTTGTGTGTACACGTGGCCTAATTCTTCTACTTGTTTCACCAATACATTCTGTCTCAATTAAAGGAATAAGTAAAATACTGATACCTAAACCTGCTACTATTCCTATAATGAAATATGTGTTTTGTCTAAAAATTGACCACACAATTCGAAGCATACTGCAGACAAATATAAAATTAGACCTAGAACACTGGCATACAACTGTCTGAGAAAAAGACACTGATTGCAAAAGTTAATTTATATCTTCAAAAATTTAAATAAATACAGATAACCTAGTAAACATTGTAATTTGTTTATGTTTACATTCACCAACTTTAGATGGTGTTTGCACAGATTGAAATTTTGTTTTAAAAAATCCCGCAGATTTAGATTAAATAAAGTATAATCACAGATAAACGATTTACTTTTAGTTCATAAAATTGACATCCAAATTGTCATTTTAAATGATAATACTAATATAATTATTATTATTAATATGAATAACAAATCAATATTAGGTCAAATAGAGCTTTGTAGTCTTTAGAACACATTTTATTATAGGATTTCACGAAATGATATTATGAAATGTTGACTAAATTTATTTTATGATTTTTAAAAATATTTTTGTATACGAAGTTTTCTGAACTATAGTATATGTTGAAAAATATTTGTTTGTAAAATATAATAACTCGAACATTAACATTAAACTTTTAAAAGTTAACCAAATAAAAATCTTATTGCATGCTCATTCAAGTAAATTATGAATACTGTATCAGTTATTTGTATGGTGAACAGATTTAGTAGCACCTCGCAGTAAATTGATATAGGTGACAGTTGCTAAAAATGTTAAAATATCCTGGCTTTATGTTAAGTGTTTATGTTGTGTTTATTATTTGTTGCGTTACGTGAAGAATATAGTGTTTGCATTTGATTTCAGTTGACATTTTAATTGGAAATGTAACTTTTATTGTTTTTAATTTATTGTGTGCACTCACTTGGTGTAAATATATATTTTTTTGTTTTGAGGTCAGTAAAAGCTGAAGGACTAGCCTAGTTCAGTGCTATTTACGCGTATCAATATGGCAGCCATTAAATTCAGTATTGTTTTTTTAAATGTTTAACCTACTGTAGTGCTAAATAAATAATATTTATATAAATTGGAATCCCAATTTAGAAATGGATTATTTTTATATCGTCAAAGTTGCATACGGAGCTGGTATCATAATTTAGATATGCCTATATCTGTTAAACACACTTAACCTACATAGGTTAGGATTTTAAAATTATTGTTTAGTTGTAACTAAAAAGTTTTAGTAAAATTATTAATATTGCTTTTCAAGTTTAAGACACATACAATTATAATTAGCTGTGATATATTTAATAGTGAAATAAGTGTTGTTTTTCTAAAAGACTAATGTCTGCATTGTTATTTGCTGTAGACAGTTTTCAGTTATTATTGTTGGTGATCATGTTTGCTGTTTTAAAAGACGGTAATTGTGCATTTTAGCGGGCACGTACGATATTTTGGAAAATTGTTCAAAACCACCAAATAGGACAATATCCAAAAGAATTTTTGTTTATTAACTGAGGAAAGTTACTTTAAAAAATTTAAAATAGGGTGAAAAATTCAGTGAGGAGGCTTAAGTTGTGAGTGGGCACGGAATGATACAAATGTTTCGTGATGTCGCAACTGTAGTTGGTGTTTTAACAATCTAAACTTTATGAAACAAAAACATTTCTTGAAGCTATATTGATATTATTTATGTTATTGCCAGGAAAGGTGAATTTTATATATGTATATTTAAATATACCTATGAAGTATCTAGTCAGGATAAATTTGGTTTAAATTTTATACATTTAACCATTTGGTAATGTATAAAATTAAAACCAAATCTATCCTGACTGGACACTCTTTAGGTATATTTTAATATAGGTATATTGTAATGTATAAATGTAAAACCAAATCTATCCTAACTGGAGACTTTATAAGTATATTCTATAAAAATTAAGCCAAAACGTTTCTCAAATATCTTCACACGTAAGATATGCGTCACGTCACTATATCACTCTGCACCCATTCACAACTTATGCTTCTGCACTGAATTTTTTACCCCACTTTAAATTGAAAAAAAGCAACTTTCCTCAGTAAAAAAAAAAATTCTTGTAGATATCGTCCTATTTGGGGTTTTGAACAATTTTCCAATATATCATAGATGGCCGCTAAAATGCACAATTACCTATAAATTAATTTAAACGTTAGATGTATAATTATAAAGGTTTTTATATGAATATTAAAAAGTTTTGATTAATTAAATGCATAGGTTGATTTATAGTTATAGGTTTTATAATACAATGCTGGCCAGAAGTTGAAAAAACAAGAGATGAAGTAATGTGTTTATATATATATATATATATATATATATATATATATATATATATATCACTTTCATTTTGTGGCACTATTGGAAACTTTTATATATGATTAACAACTAGCTGGCTCATCTAAGACATCAATGTGTTTTATAAAATTTTGTTTTCATGGAATCAGATTTTGTCTCTGTGGATCAAGAAGTAGTTGAAGTTTCTAATAACATGTTTTATTCAGTTAATTTTGAATTTAATGAAACAATCTGTGAAAATTTCACCAGTATTATTTATAATACTGGTTAATGAGTTACTGCCATTTGCAATGTTAGTCACTATTTTATAAATTAAAAATGTGAGACCAAGTTTAATCCACTGTCATAAAGTTGATTCTTTTTAATGGACATTTTTAATGGCATATTAAGTAATATTTGCAAGCTTTTTTTTGAACATATTTTATTAACACTTTTATAAGGTTCTAATAATGTTATTTCAGCAGAACTTCATGATACTATCTCATTCAAATCTCTCTAAAGAGGTATAATAATAAGGTTCTAATAATGTTTATTCAGCAGAACTTCATCAAATTATCTCATTAAAATCTCTCTATAGAGGTGTAACATTATACTTTTAAGAGGTTATTATATTGTTATTTCAGCAGAACTTCATGATGTCCCTTGTTTAAATCTCTTTATAGAAGTATAATATTGCTGAGCTGTTGGTTTTTATTATATTTAATATTCCGTTATTTGAATAAAAGGATGAATTTATTTCTCTTAATAGATGTTAATAGAAGTGTTAAATAGGCAGTGGAATTTATTAAAATATGTATTATAAAAACATGAAAATATTACTTTATCACGCTATTGCTATGAAAAGTAAAATAGTACCTAAACCTTTTAATTTGTATACAAATGTATTTTATGATTACAGATGTTGTTCTTTCAGCTTAAACAGCTATGCAGCGACCCAGACCAATAAAAATCACTGATCTTAATCCACATTTAATGTGTGTACTTTGTGGTGGCTATTATATAGACGCTACTACAATCATAGAGTGTTTACACTCTTGTAAGTATAACTTTGATAATTTAAATGTCTTGCATTTACATTTTACATTGCATTTATATCATAAATAGTTTTTAATAAAACACTATATGAATCATGGCTATAAAATGAAATTTCATGTCCATACTTTGCAGTATTAAAAACCCTAATATTTGATATTTAAATAATTACATGAAAAGAGTCACAACGGACTGTTACAGGAACCTGTAGAGGACAGGAACCAAAAGGGACGATTTTACACCTCACAGTGTTCCATTCAACTTTTACAGAGAAAATGCTATTTAAATATTTATGTTGAACCTAAAACATGTGTGCTGTTCAGCCCTTGGGATTAACCGGAAAAACAATAAAAGTTGATGATATTTCGAAAGGACCGAACAGTAAAATTGAAAAACAAATCTGTGTATTACCTTGAGTTTATAATTTAACAGAGTCTATGAACAAAGTTTGGACGATGAAAAATTTTTATAAAACACTAACTTACGTTGAATAAAATGTTCTTCATAGGTATGTTTGGAGGTATCGGGTTGCACACCACATTCCACTAGAACTGTTCATTAAATTGGCTGAGTTTAAATGTTCACTAAAGAATAAATTATACAGAGTTTCATACCTACTTGATTACGTGCTAACATTTGTGCTGAAATATTGTTTAGTAAAAAAATAATGAGAAATTTGGAGTTAATAATTAGTTAATTTGATAAAATAAATTGCCCATTAATACATTTCAACACTTATTTGCAGAAGGATTTGTAACAACATGCATGAAGAGAGATGTGTAACTTGTTCGAGTAATTGCCTAATATGAAAATGGCGAGCACCTTGCGCGATAGAGCATGCACTGATCGTGAAAATTAGATTGTGTACGGTAGTTTGACAGAAATTAAGGCTATGAGGATTTTAAAACCTGCACCAGACAACTTGTTTATGGCGACAAGTTGTATTAGTATTCCAGCTGTTTTAACACATAAGTCATGCTACTTTATTTATATTAACTGTAATTATTTAATAGAAAGTAACTAAAAAAAATTTTTGTTCTCCCAGTAGGAATTGACTTTAAAAAAATTTGTTCACATTACTATTTCATAATATGTCTGTAATATGTGTACATTGCCCCTGGTGATATCATAATAAGTAGATATTTTTAAACCATTAATGAATACCAAAGAATCATTTACTTTACTTCTTGAAATAGTAACATGAAAATTTTTCAATTTCAAATTGTTTTAAAATTAACTATCTTTAAAGATGTTACAAAATTTTAGAGTATTCTGGACCATAGAATTTAACATAATAAATCAATGTTATCTCTTTAAGTTTTTATTTATAGTCTGATGAAAATTACTTACAAAACTGTCAATAATATAGATTTTCATAGGGGACCGTTAATCCGTACTTATAAGCACACAGTAATCCCAATAATGGAATTTGATGAGAAAAAATGTGTCTGATAACATAAGGTGTCTTGTATTAATGTTTAAGTGAATACGTTTGCAGCTAAATAGATTTAAATGTATTGTTATTAAATAAAATCTATGCCTTTCAGTTTGCAAAAGTTGTATTGTTCGATATTTGGAGACCAACAAGTACTGTCCTATTTGTGATGTTCAAGTTCATAAGACGAAACCGTTGTTGAATATTCGACAAGATCAGACATTACAAAATATAGTCTATAAATTAGTTCCAGGACTGTATCAAAGTGAGTATTACAATCTAAATCAAAGATAATCGGTATTTATTTACCGTTCCTACATAACCAATTAGCAAAAACAAAAAAAATTATTGGTAGATGCAGAATTCGTAAGGAACAGGAAAAAAATCACAAACATTTCCGCTCATATTCCAAAAATTTAAAATTTTGTAAAATAGAAACCCCCCCCCCCCCTTCTACGGCACACCAAAAACATTACTAATTCAATCTGTTGGCTTTATTTTTTGTTGACATGCAAAATCCCTCGAAATGTTATTAAATAGCTGTTTACTTAAAAAATTACATATTTAAAAAAAATCAACTTTAATAAAGCACTATTGATACTACGTTTCATTTACCATACACACTTTATAGGCTTAAAAAACTCTCTCACACACACACATCTTATTTTTTTCACAAAAATCGCAGAATTACTCAAAAGAAACACTTACAGACACTTTTCCAGGCACAAAACAGAAAATATTGGATTCAACATTTACACACCTTTTATTTGTTACTTTGGCCTAAAACTTTTGGATAAAACTTATCGTGCAAATCAGTGTGAAATTGAAGTGTTTTTTTTTCAAAATTTGTAATTTTTTAGGAGTCTACAGCAAGTTTAAATGTATTTCAAGGTATTTTGTGAGCTAGTTTGTCAAAAAAAATAAAGGCAACAACATTGAATTAGTAACATTATATGTGTCCTGTTGATGGAGTGGGGAGTTATTTTCCAACATTTTTAATTTTTTGGTTGCGAGCAGAAATTTTTATAAATTTTGCCATATTCCTAAAGACTATTTTCATTACCTTGTTTAATGTTTTTTGTAAAATCGATGTCATGGGAATAGGAAATAATTATCATATAATCGTTAGACATTGTACATTTTTGTATATTTTAAAATAATATGTAATTTATATGTATTTGCAAGTGTTTTGTGTGTATGAGAAGCAGTAAGCAAACAGTGGTTTGATCTATGTAATGATAATTCAGATATTGTATTTGCAAGTGTTTTGTGTGTATGAGAAGCAGTAAGCAAACAGTGGTTTGATCTATGTAATGATAATTCAGATATTGTATTTGCAAGTGTTTTGTGTGTATGAGAAGCAGTAAGCAAACAGTGGTTTGATCTATGTAATGATAATTCAGATATTGTATTTGCAAGTGTTTTGTGTGTATGAGAAGCAGTAAGCAAACAGTGGTTTGATCTATGTAATGATAATTCAGATATTGTATTTGCAAGTGTTTTGTGTGTATGAGAAGCAGTAAGCAAACAGTGGTTTGATCTATGTAATGATAATTCAGATATTGTATTTGCAAGTGTTTTGTGTGTATGAGAAGCAGTAAGCAAACAGTGGTTTGATCTATGTAATGATAATTCAGATATTGTATTTGCAAGTGTTTTGTGTGTAAGAGAAGCAGTAAGCAAACAGTGGTTTGATCTATGTAATGATAATTCAGATATTGTATTTGCAAGTGTTTTGTGTGTATGAGAAGCAGTAAGCAAACAGTGGTTTGATCTATGTAATGATAATTCAGATATTGTATTTGCAAGTGTTTTGTGTGTATGAGAAGCAGTAAGCAAACAGTGGTTTGATCTATGTAATGATAATTCAGATATTGTATTTGCAAGTGTTTTGTGTGTATGAGAAGCAGTAAGCAAACAGTGGTTTGATCTATGTAATGATAATTCAGATATTATATTTGCAAGTGTTTTGTGTGTATGAGAAGCAGTAAGCAAACAGTGGTTTGATCTATGTAATGATAATTCAGATATTGTATTTGCAAGTGTTTTGTGTGTATGAGAAGCAGTAAGCAAACAGTGGTTTGATCTATGTAATGATAATTCAGATATTGTATTTGCAAGTGTTTTGTGTGTATGAGAAGCAGTAAGCAAACAGTGGTTTGATCTATGTAATGATAATTCAGATATTGTATTTGCAAGTGTTTTGTGTGTATGAGAAGCAGTAAGCAAACAGTGGTTTGATCTATGTAATGATAATTCAGATATTGTATTTGCAAGTGTTTTGTGTGTAAGAGAAGCAGTAAGCAAACAGTGGTTTGATCTATGTAATGATAATTCAGATATTGTATTTGCAAGTGTTTTGTGTGTAAGAGAAGCAGTAAGCAAACAGTGGTTTGATCTATGTAATGATAATTCAGATATTGTATTTGCAAGTGTTTTGTGTGTATGAGAAGCAGTAAGCAAACAGTGGTTTGATCTATGTAATGATAATTCAGATATTGGATTTGCAAGTGTTTTGTGTGTATGAGAAGCAGTAAGCAAACAGTGGTTTGATCTATGTAATGATAATTCAGATATTGTATTTGCAAGTGTTTTGTGTGTATGAGAAGCAGTAAGCAAACAGTGGTTTGAACTATGTAATGATAATTCAGATATTGGATTTGCAAGTGTTTTGTGTGTATGAGAAGCAGTAAGCAAACAGTGGTTTGATCTATGTAATGATAATTCAGATATTGGATTTGCAAGTGTTTTGTGTGTAAGAGAAGCAGTAAGCAAACAGTGGTTTGATCTATGTAATGATAATTCAGATATTGGATTTGCAAGTGTTTTGTGTGTAAGAGAAGCAGTAAGCAAGCAGTGGTTTGATCTATGTAATGATAATTCAGATATTGTATTTGCAAGTGTTTTGTGTGTATGAGAAGCAGTAAGCAAACAGTGGTTTGAACTATGTAATGATAATTCAGATATTGGATTTGCAAGTGTTTTGTGTGTAAGAGAAGCAGTAAGCAAACAGTGGTTTGATCTATGTAATGATAATTCAGATATTGTATTTGCAAGTGTTTTGTGTGTATGAGAAGCAGTAAGCAAACAGTGGTTTGAACTATGTAATGATAATTCAGATATTGTATTTGCAAGTGTTTTGTGTGTATGAGAAGCAGTAAGCAAACAGTGGTTTGATCTATGTAATGATAATTCAGATATTGGATTTGCAAGTGTTTTGTGTGTATGAGAAGCAGTAAGCAAACAGTGGTTTGATCTATGTAATGATAATTCAGATATTGGATTTGCAAGTGTTTTGTGTGTATGAGAAGCAGTAAGCAAACAGTGGTTTGATCTATGTAATGATAATTCAGATATTGGATTTGCAAGTGTTTTGTGTGTATGAGAAGCAGTAAGCAAACAGTGGTTTGATCTATGTAATGATAATTCAGATATTGGATTTGCAAGTGTTTTGTGTGTATGAGAAGCAGTAAGCAAACAGTGGTTTGATCTATGTAATGATAATTCAGATATTGGATTTGCAAGTGTTTTGTGTGTAAGAGAAGCAGTAAGCAAACAGTGGTTTGATCTATGTAATGATAATTCAGATATTGTATTTGCAAGTGTTTTGTGTGTATGAGAAGCAGTAAGCAAACAGTGGTTTGAACTATGTAATGATAATTCAGATATTGGATTTGCAAGTGTTTTGTGTGTATGAGAAGCAGTAAGCAAACAGTGGTTTGATCTATGTAATGATAATTCAGATATTGTATTTGCAAGTGTTTTGTGTGTAAGAGAAGCAGTAAGCAAACAGTGGTTTGATCTATGTAATGATAATTCAGATATTGTATTTGCAAGTGTTTTGTGTGTAAGAGAAGCAGTAAGCAAACAGTGGTTTGATCTATGTAATGATAATTCAGATATTGTATTTGCAAGTGTTTTGTGTGTATGAGAAGCAGTAAGCAAACAGTGGTTTGAACTATGTAATGATAATTCAGATATTGGATTTGCAAGTGTTTTGTGTGTATGAGAAGCAGTAAGCAAACAGTGGTTTGATCTATGTAATGATAATTCAGATATTGTATTTGCAAGTGTTTTGTGTGTAAGAGAAGCAGTAAGCAAACAGTGGTTTGATCTATGTAATGATAATTCAGATATTGTATTTGCAAGTGTTTTGTGTGTATGAGAAGCAGTAAGCAAACAGTGGTTTGATCTATGTAATGATAATTCAGATATTGTATTTGCAAGTGTTTTGTGTGTATGAGAAGCAGTAAGCAAACAGTGGTTTGATCTATGTAATGATAATTCAGATATTGGATTTGCAAGTGTTTTGTGTGTATGAGAAGCAGTAAGCAAACAGTGGTTTGATCTATGTAATGATAATTCAGATATTGTATTTGCAAGTGTTTTGTGTGTATGAGAAGCAGTAAGCAAACAGTGGTTTGATCTATGTAATGATAATTCAGATATTGGATTTGCAAGTGTTTTGTGTGTAAGAGAAGCAGTAAGCAAACAGTGGTTTCATCTATGTAATGATAATCCAGATATTTTATTTGAAAACTCATTCACATCCAAAACAAAGAAGTATAGACTCTTTGTCTCCACCGAAATAAATTTTAAATTGTCATTGATTTTGAGATTTTAATTTATCATAATTGAAGTAATGGAATGGAAGTAGAGGGTAAAAAGCATTTCTTTGACAAAGGATTTGTCATTCTCATAATGAAATGCCATATCCATTTCAGTAAAATAACCTTAATACAAAAATTAAATCTCATACATGCAAATCTGATTTAGCCACACATTAACCCATACGTTTCAACTGTCGACACCCAAATTGAATGTTTTGTGAGAAATTTCGGTTGCATAGAACTAGGCACGATAATTTTACTTTGTTACATTGATACTACTGTTCCTACAGACAGCCCACCTTGCCAGTAGAATTTTTGGTGTTATTAGTTCGCCATACACATACAGAACACAGTACACACGTATACCAATATAGAAACTTATCTAAAAATCCTTCATTACATCAAAAAGCAACAAACCAAACAATAGAAAACTACGAGATATACAAACACCAAAAGAATCATCTATAATATATTCTAAACGACAAAACACTCAAAATCAACTAATCTATGAACACTAATAAACCACAGAACACCAATGCACCAAAGACTCACGCCAGTACAACACGCCTGAGTAACAATCTTGTCCATGGCTTGTAGTATCAAACATGCGCTGATCTAGTGCGAATTGCGTGTGCTGAAAAATATTAGTAAGTAGTGTTTTTTTTTTGTCAGTGATACCAAAAGTAGTAATTTAAATAATCTCAAGATTTGGAATACAAAAACTGCCAGTTATTTTCATTTTAAAACTAATAATGTGTTTGTAGTTGGTGAATGTTCGCTAATGGATTCTATGTTATAGAACTCGGAATTGAAATATAGGAGTCTGGAAAAGAAGTATGTGTGTGTAGAGATGTTTTAATAAATACGGGCATCTTTATCAATAACGGACATTACATTATTCAACAGTCATAAAATCTTAATAATTTTGTTGCCTGCGTATGATAATCTTAAGTTAAGAATGAAAAAAATGTATTATCTGTAAACAAGGTTTTTTCATCAGTAGGTATGAATCATCATCCTCCCAAGTAACCAAAGATGAAGAATTCCACTTGAAAACCAAAACCACTTTAACTGCTAATCACCCTTTTGCCACTTATACTAGAGCTACTTTATGTAACTTGTTCAATAAATAGCTAATGATGTGTTAATTTCTTTGTAACTCACTTCATGAAGTCAGTGACCAATTTGAAGTGGATATAAAACTGAGCCTTTGTATATACATAATAGTCTCACCTTAAGTGACGTATATAATATATTTGTGTACAACTTAATTTTTTAAATAAACAAAACATTTTAGTAACACTGATCGATCACCTGTTGTAGTTAAAAATGTTTGGTTTTTGTAAGTTAAAAAAATAATTTTATTTACATGAATGTGCAAAAACTTTAATCAATAATTGTTTTATAAAATTCCCCAGATGAATTGTATGTGTCAAAGTCCACCTGATCTATACATAGCAATAAATAAATACACATGCTGTAATATAATTGTAATTTTGTTTTTTAAGACTTATTTTCCCCATGTATTAATTAACTGAAATAATAATACTTATACCATCCAAAAGTTTCTAATAAATGGAATTTATGTTTTAAGATGAATTGAAATACAGACGAGAGTTTTATAGTCATCACCCAGAAAGTACACCAAGAAATAGTGAAGATGCTGGTGAACTCTCTAAGGACTCCCACTTGTTTCTACCAGATGAAGCTGTTAGTCTTTCTTTGGAATACCATAATACCTCTTCAGTTCAGGAGGTAAGTTATATTAAAAGAGATTAATATTTAATTTATAAGCAGTAATTTTAAAATTATTGAAATTACTATTTCCCATGACAAGCCTGACTGTATGTATCCCAAGGAGAAAAATATTTGACCTCGCGTAACACGTTTGAAACACTTCAATTTTTAAACAGTATTCAAAGTAATATTGGTAACATATGATTTCATATAACAGCTGATTTTGTTAAACGTACAACAGTACATAATAACCTACACATAGTTTAATGTATGTTATTTATTGTATAATAGTAAGTTAAAATGTTCTTATTAAATATTTTTCATGAGCTAATAAATATATGAATTTATTTATATTTCAATAAATCTTACTATATTTTGTAGAAATAAAACAACTGGTTTGTGAGCCAAGCATTGTCATTTATGAATTTAGTGGCAACGTTTCTGTAACATATTTGCAACCATCTTTAGGCCTGTACATATGAATAGTAATTAATGTTGTTACAAATAAGTAGCTATGAACCAATAGCTACTGTAGTTACTATTCATATGTACAGGCCGGAAGATGGTAGCGAATGTGTTATCCGAAATGTCACCACTATATTAATAAATAACAATCCTTGACTCTCAAACCAGTCATTTTATTTATACAAAATTAAAACCCAGTGAGTGTAATATAAAGGCTAAATCTTACTATAATTAATTCAATATAATGATTATAATGAGTTATATATTTGTGTTCCAATTTTTGAGATGAAAACGTTATAATCTCTTTAATTGATGGTTTTGAAACCTATCAGCACTTTTTAAGAACTGATTTCAGAGAAATTAATTAAAATTTCTATGCAATAAATTTATTAACCTGTAATAAAGGTACTGTATTATCTACATTCTTCTAATGAAGTATTCACTTCCATAGGCCAGTCCTACTCACTACTTTTTATATTTGCCATGGTTTGTTGATAATGAAGTATTCACTTCCATAGGCCAGTCCTACTCACTACTTTTTATATTTGCCATGGTTTGTTGATAATGAAGTATTCACTTCCATAGGCCAGTCCTACTCACTACTTTTTATATTTGCCATGGTTTGTTGATAATGAAGTATTCACTTCCTTAGGCCAGTCCTACTGACTACTTTTTATATTTGCCATGGTTTGTTGATAATGAAGTATTCACTTCCATAGGCCAGTCCTACTCACTACTTTTTATATTTGTCATGGTTTGTTGATAATGAAGTATTCACTTCCTTAGGCCAGTCCTACTCACTACTTTTTATATTTGCCATGGTTTGTTGATAATGAAGTATTCACTTCCATAGGCCAGTCCTACTCACTACTTTTTATATTTGTCATGGTTTGTTGATAATGAAGTATTCACTTCCATAGGCCAGTCCTACTCACTACTTTTTATATTTGCCATGGTTTGTTGATAATGAAGTATTCACTTCAATAGGCCAGTCCTACTGACTACTTTTTATATTTGCCATGGTTTGTTGATAATGAAGTATTCACTTCCATAGGCCAGTCCTACTCACTACTTTTTATATTTGCCATGGTTTGTTGATAATGAAGTATTCACTTCCTTAGGCCAGTCCTACTGACTACTTTTTATATTTGCCATGGTTTGTTGATAATGAAGTATTCACTTCCATAGGCCAGTCCTACTCACTACTTTTTATATTTGCCATGGTTTGTTGATAATGAAGTATTCACTTCCATGGGCCAGTCCTACTCACTACTATTTATATTTGCCATGGTTTGTTGATAATGAAGTATTCACTTCCATAGGCCAGTCCTACTGACTACTTTTTATATTTGCCATGGTTTGTTGATAATGAAGTATTCACTTCCATAGGCCAGTCCTACTGACTACTTTTTATATTTGCCATGGTTTGTTGATAATGAAGTATTCACTTCCATGGGCCAGTCCTACTCACTACTATTTATATTTGCCATGGTTTGTTGATAATGAAGTATTCACTTCCATGGGCCAGTCCTACTCACTACTATTTATATTTGCCATGGTTTGTTGATAATGAAGTATTCACTTCCATAGGCCAGTCCTACTGACTACTTTTTATATTTGCCATGGTTTGTTGATAATGAAGTATTCACTTCCATGGGCCAGTCCTACTCACTACTATTTATATTTGCCATGGTTTGTTGATAATGAAGTATTCACTTCCATAGGCCAGTCCTACTGACTACTTTTTATATTTGCCATGGTTTGTTGATAATGAAGTATTCACTTCCATAGGCCAGTCCTACTGACTACTTTTTATATTTGCCATGGTTTGTTGATAATGAAGTATTCACTTCCATAGGCCAGTCCTACTGACTACTTTTTATATTTGCCATGGTTTGTTGATAATGAAGTATTCACTTCCATAGGCCAGTCCTACTGACTACTTTTTATATTTGCCATGGTTTGTTGATAATGAAGTATTCACTTCCATAGGCCAGTCCTACTGACTACTTTTTATATTTGCCATGGTTTGTTGATAATGAAGTATTCACTTCCATAGGCCAGTCCTACTGACTACTTTTTATATTTGCCATGGTTTGTTGATAATGAAGTATTCACTTCCATAGGACAGTCCTACTGACTACTTTTTATATTTGCCATGGTTTGTTGATAATGAAGTATTCACTTCCATAGGCCAGTCCTACTCACTACTTTTTATATTTGCCATGGTTTGTTGATAATGAAGTATTCACTTCCATAGGCCAGTCCTACTCACTACTTTTTATATTTGCCATGGTTTGTTGATAATGAAGTATTCACTTCCATGGGCCAGTCCTACTCACTACTATTTATATTTGCCATGGTTTGTTGATAATGAAGTATTCACTTCTATAGGCCAGTCCTACTGACTACTTTTTATATTTGCCATGGTTTGTTGATAATGAAGTATTCACTTCCATGGGCCAGTCCTACTCACTACTATTTATATTTGCCATGGTTTGTTGATAATGAAGTATTCACTTCCATAGGCCAGTCCTACTGACTACTTTTTATATTTGCCATGGTTTGTTGATAATGAAGTATTCACTTCCATAGGCCTGTCCTACTCACTACTTTTTATATTTGTCATGGTTTGTTGATAATGAAGTATTCACTTCCTTAGGCCAGTCCTACTCACTACTTTTTATATTTGCCATTGTTTGTTGATAATGAAGTATTCACTTCCATGGGCCAGTCCTACTGACTACTTTTTATATTTGCCATGGTTTGTTGATAATGAAGTATTCACTTCCTTAGGCCAGTCCTGTTAACTACTTTTTATATTTGCCATGGTTTGTTGATAATGAAGTATTCACTTCCATAGGCCAGTCCTACTCACTACTTGTTATATTTGATATGGTTTGTTGATAATGAAGTATTCACTTCCATAGGCCAGTCCTACTGACTACTTTTTATATTTGCCATGGTTTGTTGATAATGAAGTATTCACTTCCATAGGCCAGTCCTACTCACTACAATTTATATTTGCCATGGTTTGTTGATAATGAAGTATTCACTTCCATAGGCCAGTCCTACTCACTACTTTTTATATTTGCCATGGTTTGTTGATAATGAAGTATTCACTTCAATAGGCCAGTCCTACTGACTACTTTTTATATTTGCCATGGTTTGTTGATAATGAAGTATTCACTTCCATAGGCCAGTCCTACTGACTACTTTTTATATTTGCCATGGTTTGTTGATAATGAAGTATTCACTTCCATAGGCCAGTCCTACTCACTACTTTTTATATTTGTCATGGTTTGTTGATAATGAAGTATTCACTTCCATATGCCAGTCCTACTGACTACTTTTTATATTTGTCATGGTTTGTTGATAATGAAGTATTCACTTCCTTAGGACAGTCCTACTCACTACTTTTTATATTTGCCATGGTTTGTTGATAATGAAGTATTCACTTCCTTAGGCCAGTCCTACTCACTACTATTTATATTTGCCATGGTTTGTTGATAATGAAGTATTCACTTCCATAGGCCAGTCCTACTGACTACTTTTTATATTTGCCATGGTTTGTTGATAATGAAGTATTCACTTCCTTAGGACAGTCCTACTCACTACTTTTTATATTTGCCATGGTTTGTTGATAATGAAGTATTCACTTCCTTAGGACAGTCCTACTGACTACTTTTTATATTTGCCATGGTTTGTTGATAATGAAGTATTCACTTCCATAGGCCAGTCCTACTCACTACTTTTTATATTTGCCATGGTTTGTTGATAATGAAGTATTCACTTCCTTAGGACAGTCCTACTGGCTACGTTTTATATTTGCCATGGTTTGTTGATAATGAAGTATTCACTTCCATAGGCCAGTCCTACTCACTACTTTTTATATTTGCCATGATTTGTTGATAATGAAGTATTCACTTCCTTAGGACAGTCCTACTGACTACGTTTTATATTTGCCATGGTTTGTTGATAATGAAGTATTCACTTCCATAGGCCAGTCCTACTGACTACTTTTTATATTTGTCATGGTTTGTTGATAATGAAGTATTCACTTCCTTAGGACAGTCCTACTGACTACGTTTTATATTTGCCATGGTTTGTTGATAATGAAGTATTCACTTCCATAGGCCAGTCCTACTGACTACTTTTTATATTTGCCATGGTTTGTTGATAATGAAGTATTCAATTCCATAGGCCAGTCCTACTGACTACTTTTTATATTTGCCATGGTTTGTTGATAATGAAGTATTCACTTCCATAGGCCAGTCCTACTGACTACTTTTTATATTTGCCATGGTTTGTTGATAATGAAGTATTCAATTCCATAGGCCAGTCCTACTCACTACTTTTTATATTTGCCATGGTTTGTTGATAATGAAGTATTCACGTCCATAGGCCAGTCCTACTGACTACTTTTTATATTTGTCATGGTTTGTTGATAATGAAGTATTCACTTCCTTAGGACAGTCCTACTGACTACGTTTTATATTTGCCATGGTTTGTTGATAATGAAGTATTCACTTCCATAGGCCAGTCCTACTCACTACTTTTTATATTTGCCATGGTTTGTTGATAATGAAGTATTCACTTCCTTAGGCCAGTCCTACTGACTACTTTTTATATTTGTCATGGTTTGTTGATAATGAAGTATTCACTTCTATAGGCCAGTCCTACTGACTACTTTTTATATTTGTCATGGTTTGTTGGTAATGAAGTATTCACTTCCTTAGGCGAGTCCTACTGACTACATTTTATATTTGCCATGGTTTGTTGATAATGAAGTATTCACTTCTATAGGCCAGTCCTACTGACTACTTTTTATATTTGTCATGGTTTGTTTATAATGAAGTATTCACTTCCTTAGGCCAGTCCTACTGACTACTTTTTATATTTGTCATGGTTTGTTGATAATGAAGTATTCACTTCTATAGGCCAGTCCTACTGACTACTTTTTATATTTGTCATGGTTTGTTGATAATGAAGTATTCACTTCCTTAGGCCAGTCCTACTGACTACGTTTTATATTTGCCATGGTTTGTTGATAATGAAGTATTCACTTCTATAGGCCAGTCCTACTGACTACGTTTTATATTTGCCATGGTTTGTTGATAATGAAGTATTCACTTCCATAGGCCAGTCCTACTCACTACTTTTTATATTTGTCATGGTTTGTTGATAATGAAGTATTCACTTCCATAGGCCAGTCCTACTGACTACGTTTTATATTTGCCATGGTTTGTTGATAATGAAGTATTCACTTCCATAGGCCAGTCCTACTCACTACTTTTTATATTTGTCATGGTTTGTTGATAATGAAGTATTCACTTCCTTAGGACAGTCCTACTCACTACTTTTTATATTTGCCATGGTTTGTTGATAATGAAGTATTCACTTCCTTAGGCCAGTCCTACTCACTACTATTTATATTTGCCATGGTTTGTTGATAATGAAGTATTCACTTCCTTAGGCCAGTCCTACTGACTACTTTTTATATTTGCCATGGTTTGTTGATAATGAAGTATTCACTTCCATAGGCCAGTCCTACTCACTACTTTTTATATTTGTCATGGTTTGTTGATAATGAAGTATTCACTTCCTTAGGCCAGTCCTACTCACTACTATTTATATTTGCCATGGTTTGTTGATAATGAAGTATTCACTTCCATAGGCCAGTCCTACTGACTACTTTTTATATTTGCCATGGTTTGTTGATAATGAAGTATTCACTTCCATAGGCCTGTCCTACTCACTACTTTTTATATTTGTCATGGTTTGTTGATAATGAAGTATTCACTTCCTTAGGCCAGTCCTACTCACTACTATTTATATTTGCCATGGTTTGTTGATAATGAAGTATTCACTTCCATAGGCCAGTCCTACTGACTACTTTTTATATTTGCCATGGTTTGTTGATAATGAAGTATTCACTTCCATAGGCCAGTCCTACTCACTACTTTTTATATTTGTCATGGTTTGTTGATAATGAAGTATTCACTTCCTTAGGCCAGTCCTACTCACTACTATTTATATTTGCCATGGTTTGTTGATAATGAAGTATTCACTTCCATAGGCCAGTCCTACTGACTACTTTTTATATTTGCCATGGTTTGTTGATAATGAAGTATTCACTTCCATAGGCCAGTCCTACTCACTACTTTTTATATTTGCCATGGTTTGTTGATAATGAAGTATTCAATTCCATAGGCCAGTCCTACTGACTACTTTTTATATTTGCCATGGTTTGTTGATAATGAAGTATTCACTTCCATAGGCCAGTCCTACTGACTACTTTTTATATTTGCCATGGTTTGTTGATAATGAAGTATTCACTTCCATAGGCCAGTCCTACTCACTACTTTTTATATTTGTCATGGTTTGTTGATAATGAAGTATTCACTTCCATATGCCAGTCCTACTGACTACTTTTTATATTTGTCATGGTTTGTTGATAATGAAGTATTCACTTCCTTAGGACAGTCCTACTGACTACGTTTTATATTTGCCATGGTTTGTTGATAATGAAGTATTCACTTCCTTAGGCCAGTCCTACTCACTACTATTTATATTTGCCATGGTTTGTTGATAATGAAGTATTCACTTCCATAGGCCAGTCCTACTGACTACTTTTTATATTTGCCATGGTTTGTTGATAATGAAGTATTCACTTCCTTAGGACAGTCCTACTCACTACTTTTTATATTTGCCATGGTTTGTTGATAATGAAGTATTCACTTCCTTAGGACAGTCCTACTGACTACTTTTTATATTTGCCATGGTTTGTTGATAATGAAGTATTCACTTCCATAGGCCAGTCCTACTCACTACTTTTTATATTTGCCATGGTTTGTTGATAATGAAGTATTCACTTCCTTAGGACAGTCCTACTGGCTACGTTTTATATTTGCCATGGTTTGTTGATAATGAAGTATTCACTTCCATAGGCCAGTCCTACTCACTACTTTTTATATTTGCCATGATTTGTTGATAATGAAGTATTCACTTCCTTAGGACAGTCCTACTGACTACGTTTTATATTTGCCATGGTTTGTTGATAATGAAGTATTCACTTCCATAGGCCAGTCCTACTGACTACTTTTTATATTTGTCATGGTTTGTTGATAATGAAGTATTCACTTCCTTAGGACAGTCCTACTGACTACGTTTTATATTTGCCATGGTTTGTTGATAATGAAGTATTCACTTCCATAGGCCAGTCCTACTGACTACTTTTTATATTTGCCATGGTTTGTTGATAATGAAGTATTCAATTCCATAGGCCAGTCCTACTGACTACTTTTTATATTTGCCATGGTTTGTTGATAATGAAGTATTCACTTCCATAGGCCAGTCCTACTGACTACTTTTTATATTTGCCATGGTTTGTTGATAATGAAGTATTCAATTCCATAGGCCAGTCCTACTCACTACTTTTTATATTTGCCATGGTTTGTTGATAATGAAGTATTCACGTCCATAGGCCAGTCCTACTGACTACTTTTTATATTTGTCATGGTTTGTTGATAATGAAGTATTCACTTCCTTAGGACAGTCCTACTGACTACGTTTTATATTTGCCATGGTTTGTTGATAATGAAGTATTCACTTCCATAGGCCAGTCCTACTCACTACTTTTTATATTTGCCATGGTTTGTTGATAATGAAGTATTCACTTCCTTAGGCCAGTCCTACTGACTACTTTTTATATTTGTCATGGTTTGTTGATAATGAAGTATTCACTTCTATAGGCCAGTCCTACTGACTACTTTTTATATTTGTCATGGTTTGTTGGTAATGAAGTATTCACTTCCTTAGGCGAGTCCTACTGACTACATTTTATATTTGCCATGGTTTGTTGATAATGAAGTATTCACTTCTATAGGCCAGTCCTACTGACTACTTTTTATATTTGTCATGGTTTGTTTATAATGAAGTATTCACTTCCTTAGGCCAGTCCTACTGACTACTTTTTATATTTGTCATGGTTTGTTGATAATGAAGTATTCACTTCTATAGGCCAGTCCTACTGACTACTTTTTATATTTGTCATGGTTTGTTGATAATGAAGTATTCACTTCCTTAGGCCAGTCCTACTGACTACGTTTTATATTTGCCATGGTTTGTTGATAATGAAGTATTCACTTCTATAGGCCAGTCCTACTGACTACGTTTTATATTTGCCATGGTTTGTTGATAATGAAGTATTCACTTCCATAGGCCAGTCCTACTCACTACTTTTTATATTTGCCATGATTTGTTGATAATGAAGTATTCACTTCCTTAGGACAGTCCTACTGACTACGTTTTATATTTGCCATGGTTTGTTGATAATGAAGTATTCACTTCCATAGGCCAGTCCTACTCACTACTTTTTATATTTGCCATGATTTGTTGATAATGAAGTATTCACTTCCTTAGGACAGTCCTACTGACTACGTTTTATATTTGCCATGGTTTGTTGATAATGAAGTATTCACTTCCATAGGCCATTCCTACTGACTACTTTTTATATTTGTCATGGTTTGTTGATAATGAAGTATTCACTTTCTTAGGACAGTCCTACTGACTACGTTTTATATTTGCCATGGTTTGTTGATAATGAAGTATTCACTTCCATAGGCCAGTCCTACTGACTACTTTTTATATTTGCCATGGTTTGTTGATAATGAAGTATTCAATTCCATAGGCCAGTCCTACTGACTACTTTTTATATTTGCCATGGTTTGTTGATAATGAAGTATTCACTTCCTTAGGACAGTCCTACTGACTACTTTTTATATTTGCCATGGTTTGTTGATAATGAAGTATTCAATTCCATAGGCCAGTCCTACTGACTACTTTTTATATTTGCCATGGTTTGTTGATAATGAAGTATTCACTTCCATAGGCCAGTCCTACTCACTACTTTTTATATTTGCCATGGTTTGTTGATAATGAAGTATTCACTTCCTTAGGACAGTCCTACTGACTACGTTTTATATTTGCCATGGTTTGTTGATAATGAAGTATTCACTTCCATAGGCCAGTCCTACTCACTACTTTTTATATTTGCCATGATTTGTTGATAATGAAGTATTCACTTCCTTAGGACAGTCCTACTGACTACGTTTTATATTTGCCATGGTTTGTTGATAATGAAGTATTCACTTCCATAGGCCAGTCCTACTGACTACTTTTTATATTTGTCATGGTTTGTTGATAATGAAGTATTCACTTCCTTAGGACAGTCCTACTGACTACGTTTTATATTTGCCATGGTTTGTTGATAATAAAGTATTCACTTCCATAGGCCAGTCCTACTGACTACTTTTTATATTTGCCATGGTTTGTTGATAATGAAGTATTCAATTCCATAGGCCAGTCCTACTGACTACTTTTTATATTTGCCATGGTTTGTTGATAATGAAGTATTCACTTCCATAGGCCAGTCCTACTGACTACTTTTTATATTTGCCATGGTTTGTTGATAATGAAGTATTCAATTCCATAGGCCAGTCCTACTCACTACTTTTTATATTTGCCATGGTTTGTTGATAATGAAGTATTCACTTCCATAGGCCAGTCCTACTCACTACTTTTTATATTTGCCATGATTTGTTGATAATGAAGTATTCACTTCCTTAGGACAGTCCTACTGACTACGTTTTATATTTGCCATGGTTTGTTGATAATGAAGTATTCACTTCCATAGGCCAGTCCTACTCACTACTTTTTATATTTGCCATGATTTGTTGATAATGAAGTATTCACTTCCATAGGCCAGTCCTACTCACTACTTTTTATATTTGCCATGGTTTGTTGATAATGAAGTATTCACTTCCATAGGCCAGTCCTACTCACTACTTTTTATATTTGCCATGGTTTGTTGATAATGAAGTATTCACTTCCATAGGCCAGTCCTACTGACTACTTTTTATATTTGTCATGGTTTGTTGATAATGAAGTATTCACTTCCTTAGGACAGTCCTACTGACTACGTTTTATATTTGCCATGGTTTGTTGATAATGAAGTATTCACTTCCATAGGCCAGTCCTACTGACTACTTTTTATATTTGCCATGGTTTGTTGATAATGAAGTATTCAGTTCCATAGGCCAGTCCTACTGACTACTTTTTATATTTGCCATGGTTTGTTGATAATGAAGTATTCAGTTCCATAGGCCAGTCCTACTGACTACGTTTTATATTTGCCATGGTTTGTTGTTAATGAAGTATTCAGTTCCATAGGCCAGTCCTACTGACTACTTTTTATATTTGCCATGGTTTGTTGATAATGAAGTATTCAGTTCCATAGGCCAGTCCTACTGACTACGTTTTATATTTGCCATGGTTTGTTGATAATGAAGTATTCAGTTCCATAGGCCAGTCCTACTGACTACGTTTTATATTTGCCATGGTTTGTTGATAATGAAGTATTCAGTTCCATAGGCCAGTCCTACTGACTACTTTTTATATTTGCCATGGTTTGTTGATAATGAAGTATTCAGTTCCATAGGCCAGTCCTACTGACTACGTTTTATATTTGCCATGGTTTGTTGATAATGAAGTATTCACTTCCATAGGCCAGTCCTACTGACTACTTTTTATATTTGCCATGGTTTGTTGATAATGAAGTATTCACTTCCATAGGCCAGTCCTACTCACTACTTTTTATATTTGCCATGGTTTGTTGATAATGAAGTATTCACTTCCATAGGCCAGTCCTACTGACTACTTTTTATATTTGTCATGGTTTGTTGATAATGAAGTATTCACTTCCTTAGGACAGTCCTACTGACTACGTTTTATATTTGCCATGGTTTGTTGATAATGAAGTATTCACTTCCATAGGCCAGTCCTACTGACTACTTTTTATATTTGCCATGGTTTGTTGATAATGAAGTATTCAGTTCCATAGGCCAGTCCTACTGACTACTTTTTATATTTGCCATGGTTTGTTGATAATGAAGTATTCACTTCCTTAGGACAGTCCTACTGACTACTTTTTATATTTGCCATGGTTTGTTGATAATGAAGTATTCAATTCCATAGGCCAGTCCTACTGACTACTTTTTATATTTGCCATGGTTTGTTGATAATGAAGTATTCACTTCCATAGGCCAGTCCTACTCACTACTTTTTATATTTGCCATGGTTTGTTGATAATGAAGTATTCACTTCCTTAGGACAGTCCTACTGACTACGTTTTATATTTGCCATGGTTTGTTGATAATGAAGTATTCACTTCCATAGGCCAGTCCTACTCACTACTTTTTATATTTGCCATGATTTGTTGATAATGAAGTATTCACTTCCTTAGGACAGTCCTACTGACTACGTTTTATATTTGCCATGGTTTGTTGATAATGAAGTATTCACTTCCATAGGCCAGTCCTACTGACTACTTTTTATATTTGTCATGGTTTGTTGATAATGAAGTATTCACTTCCTTAGGACAGTCCTACTGACTACGTTTTATATTTGCCATGGTTTGTTGATAATGAAGTATTCACTTCCATAGGCCAGTCCTACTGACTACTTTTTATATTTGCCATGGTTTGTTGATAATGAGGTATTCAATTCCATAGGCCAGTCCTACTGACTACTTTTTATATTTGCCATGGTTTGTTGATAATGAAGTATTCACTTCCATAGGCCAGTCCTACTGACTACTTTTTATATTTGCCATGGTTTGTTGATAATGAAGTATTCAATTCCATAGGCCAGTCCTACTCACTACTTTTTATATTTGCCATGGTTTGTTGATAATGAAGTATTCACTTCCATAGGCCAGTCCTACTCACTACTTTTTATATTTGCCATGGTTTGTTGATAATGAAGTATTCACTTCCATAGGCCAGTCCTACTGACTACTTTTTATATTTGTCATGGTTTGTTGATAATGAAGTATTCACTTCCTTAGGACAGTCCTACTGACTACGTTTTATATTTGCCATGGTTTGTTGATAATGAAGTATTCACTTCCATAGGCCAGTCCTACTCACTACTTTTTATATTTGCCATGGTTTGTTGATAATGAAGTATTCACTTCCTTAGGACAGTCCTACTGAATACGTTTTATATTTGTCATGGTTTGTTGATAATGAAGTATTCACTTCCTTAGGACAGTCCTACTGACTACGTTTTATATTTGCCATGGTTTGTTGATAATGAAGTATTCACTTCCATAGGCCAGTCCTACTGACTACTTTTTATATTTGCCATGGTTTGTTGATAATGAAGTATTCACTTCCTTAGGACAGTCCTACTGACTACGTTTTATATTTGCCATGGTTTGTTGATAATGAAGTATTCACTTCCATAGGCCAGTCCTACTCACTACTTTTTATATTTGCCATGGTTTGTTGATAATGAAGTATTCACTTCCATAGGCCAGTCCTACTGACTACTTTTTATATTTGTCATGGTTTGTTGATAATGAAGTATTCACTTCCTTAGGACAGTCCTACTGACTACGTTTTATATTTGCCATGGTTTGTTGATAATGAAGTATTCACTTCCATAGGCCAGTCCTACTCACTACTTTTTATATTTGCCATGGTTTGTTGATAATGAAGTATTCACTTCCTTAGGCCAGTCCTACTGACTACTTTTTATATTTGTCATGGTTTGTTGATAATGAAGTATTCACTTCTATAGGCCAGTCCTACTGACTACTTTTTATATTTGTCATGGTTTGTTGATAATGAAGTATTCACTTCCTTAGGCCAGTCCTACTGACTACGTTTTATATTTGCCATGGTTTGTTGATAATGAAGTATTCACTTCTATAGGCCAGTCCTACTGACTACTTTTTATATTTGTCATGGTTTGTTGATAATGAAGTATTCACTTCCTTAGGCCAGTCCTACTGACTACTTTTTATATTTGTCATGGTTTGTTGATAATGAAGTATTCACTTCTATAGGCCAGTCCTACTGACTACTTTTTATATTTGTCATGGTTTGTTGATAATGAAGTATTCACTTCCATAGGCCAGTCCTACTGACTACGTTTTATATTTGCCATGGTTTGTTGATAATGAAGTATTCACTTCCATAGGCCAGTCTTACTCACTACTTTTTATATTTGCCATGGTTTGTTGATAACAGGGTGTCTAGTGACAGGGAAAACCGGGAAAACCTGGAAAAGTCAGGGAATTTTAAGATTCTGGAAAATTCAGGGAAAAGTCATGGAAAATTTTAAAAAATCGGGAAAATGTTTATTTTGATTAGAAACAAAACTAGTGGCCATTGCTCTCGAATATTTGGTATTGTAAGCCAGCGGTTTAGGGGCAGGGCAGTCAGGAAATAACACTTCTTTATTTAGATGCCCATTATTTATTTGATAATCCCGTTGCTATGACCTCAGGACTTATGTCAATAAATATTAAACGTTAAACGTGTAGAGTTGGTACAGCTGGGAGGTTTTAGCCTGGACCGTGGCCTTGGGGTGCGCAGTGGTTCTGTTATCATATGGACAGGTGGGGATAACAGATAACTCAGTCTGTTTCTGACCACACAGAACGCTGTGTAAACATTCGTAGCCAGCTATTTGTCTAGACTCGTGATAGTATGTGTTTTATTTGACGGTGATTATTTTTACACTGTTTATTTCAACATGGAAGGTTCCGGTTTTCATTGCCGTAGCGGGCAATCACGTCATGCAGATGTCGTCATTACCTTCCCTCCTTCCTTAGGATAAATATAAACTGAAAGATGAAGTGACAGAAGCAGAGATTATATGGTGCGTGAATTTAGTAATGCAACACTTCTTTACGCAATGCAGAAGGTAGTGTGTGCCTCTTTCCAAGGATGTTCCCTGATAGCACCATTGCACAGAACATAAGATTGCGGGAAGATAAAATTTCCTATAGTGTTGTATTCGGTTTATCAAATTATTTTAAATTCAAATTACAACTATGTAATTGGCTTTGATGAAAGTTTAAACAAAATATCACAAAGAGCCCAAATGGATTTGAGTGTTAGGTATTGGGATGCAGAGACGGATGAAATGAAAGCTCGATATTTTGGTTCTGTGTTCCTTACAGACACAAAAGCAAAAGAGTTACTCAATTAGTTCTTAAAAGGTGTTCAAAGTCTGGATTTATCCAAGATCCTTCAGATATCAATGGATGGGCCCAATGTAAACTGGGCTTTCTATAGACAGAAAATGACCGAGAAAGATAGAAGAGCAGCTGAGAAGAGGAAAAATAATATTCAGCTGAATGAACTGGAAGCTAAAAAAGCAAAAGTGATGTCAGTTGCTACAAAAGAAATAGAACTTATATCTGAAGAGATTGAAAAACTAAAGCAAAAAAGCTAAGACAAGACAGTTGTATAAATTTGTTTATATTCTAAGTGTTATAAATATAGCGTAAATACAATTTAGAAAAGTCAGGGAAAACTCAGGGAATTTCTTCAAGCTATTTTACTAGACACCCTGGAAAAGTCAGGGAAAACTCAGGGAATTTCTTCAAGCTATTTTACTAGACACCCTGGATAATGAAGTATTCACTTCCATAGGCCAGTCCTACTGACTACTTTTTATATTTGCCATGGTTTGTTGATAATGAAGTATTCACTTCCATAGGCCAGTCCTACTGACTACTTTTTATATTTGCCATGGTTTGTTGATAATGAAGTATTCACTTTGTAACACACTTTAGATGGTGTTACATATTAAATTGGCAAGGTTCAGAAAACAAACGAGAATGTATTCAAAAATTTGTAATAATGTACAACTGTATAAAAAAAATTGTGATGTATGAGAAATATTTTAATGAGATCTCTGGTTGATAGTGACATCTAACGGAGAATTTTAAAACAAGTAATTACAGTCGGGATGCGCCCGCCCGGATGCGCGGTAGGTAGGAAGGTTGCTCGCAACTACAATTTAAGGCCTCTTTTAGCCAAGATGTAAAGGGCAACGGACGTGTCCGAGAGCAAGAAAAATTTATTTTGTTTTCAAAGTTTAATTTAAACTTCCTTTTAAAACATGTTATAATCATGGGATAGAAGACAGCGTACGTAACCAAGTACAAAGATGGGACGCTGAAGTTACCGATGACATTTCCTGAGACTTTCCACAAGGAGGATGCGAGGTTATGACATGTGAATACAGCTAAGTGGACGATTTAAGACTTTAAAGATTTATTTCAAAATTTAAAATGTTATACAGCATAACTCAAACTAAAGAACCTTGAACGTTTCAACTCATTTACATAACTGTAATTTACGCATATTTTGGTGCAATTGTGTTCACCTTGAATTATAAAATTTGATTATGAAAAAAGCAAGTAAACTCGAGTGTAGATTCATTTTCAGCCATTGATTGATTAATTGATTGTTAGATTGCTATCCTAAAAAATTCATAAGTAAAATTATTAAATGTTCCGTAACTGAATGTCAAGAAATTTGTATCATGATTATAACTTATCTTATTTTTTTTGTTAAATAAAAAGAGTATAATTTGCTTTAATTGAATTTAAAAGAGTAATTATTTAACCAGCACTCAATTCCTTGCATTTCAAGTTAATAAGCCTTAAGATTTAATTTAATGAGACTCTGCTAGTTTAAATGATTTAACCTTGTATTTTAAAGTATTTTAATGTAACGAAGTTCTACCATCAAGAGCGTTACAGATAGACGGTTATCATTACGCCTAAACTGTAAGCTAGAACTTAAAACTAAAACTTAAACTAAAAGAATTAAATTTACTAACCAACGTTACAAAATGCGCCACTCTGCTAGTTTTATTTTCAACCGTTACAACTTCCATAGGCCAGTCCTACTCACTACTTTTTATATTTGCCATGGTTTGTTGATAATGAAGTATTCACTTCCATAGGCCAGTCCTACTGACTACTTTTTATATTTGCCATGGTTTGTTGATAATGAAGTATTCACTTCCATAGGCCAGTCCTACTCACTACTTTTTATATTTGCCATGGTTTGTTGATAATGAAGTATTCACTTCTATAGGCCAGTCCTACTGACTACTTTTTATATTTGCCATGGTTTGTTGATAATGAAGTATTCACTTCCATGGGCCAGTCCTACTCACTACTTTTTATATTTGCCATGGTTTGTTGATAATGAAGTATTCACTTCCATAGGCCAGTCCTACTGACTACGTTTTATATTTGCCATGGTTTGTTGATAATGAAGTATTCACTTCCATAGGCCAGTCCTACTGACTACTTTTTATATTTGCCATGGTTTGTTGATAATGAGGTTTAAAACATTTAAAAGTGTTTAGTGATTACTAGTAGCTCACGTGAAGATAGAATCAACAAATTTTAATGAAGTTTAATACAATTTTTATGTTGACAGTAATTTTACGACTTGCTTAAACTTATACACTGTATTTCAGGTAATTTTTTAAATTTAATATTTGAGACGGACTGTTTTCAACTGCAACTGTTTTCAACTACAGAAATTAGACACTGATGGAGATTGCCTAGAATGACAAAAAATGTTAGATATAGTAATTACTATTTCTAATGTATTTATTGTTGAATACTTTTTGCAAGACTGATGTTTGTTATTGGAATAACATTTGCAAGACTGATGTTTGTTATTGTAATAACATTTGCAAGACTGATGTTTGTTATTGGAATAACATTTGCAAGACTGATGTTTGTTATTGGAATAACATTTGCAAGACTGATGTTTGTTATTGGAATAACATTTGCAAGACTGATGTTTGTTATTGGAATAACATTTGCAAGGCTGATGTTTGTTATTGGAATAACATTTGCAAGGCTGATGTTTGTTATTGTAATAACATTTGCAAGACTGATGTTTGTTATTGGAATAACATTTGCAAGACTGATGTTTGTTATTGTAATAAAATTTTCAAGACTGATGTTTGTTATTGTAATAACATTTGCAAGACTGATGTTTGTTATTGGAATAACATTTGCAAGACTGATGTTTGTTATTGGAATAACATTTGCAAGACTGATGTTTGTTATTGGAATAACATTTGCAAGACTGATGTTTGTTATTGGAATAACATTTGCAAGACTGATGTTTGTTATTGGAATAACATTTGCAAGACTGATGTTTGTTATTGGAATAACATTTGCAAGACTGATGTTTGTTATTGGAATAACATTTGCAAGACTGATGTTTGTTATTGGAATAACATTTGCAAGACTGATGTTTGTTATTGTAATAAAATTTGCAAGACTGATGTTTGTTATTGGAATAACATTTGCAAGACTGATGTTTGTTATTGGAATAACATTTGCAAGACTGATGTTTGTTATTGTAATAACATTTGCAAGACTGATGTTTGTTATTGGAATAACATTTGCAAGACTGATGTTTGTTATTGGAATAACATTTGCAAGACTGATGTTTGTTATTGGAATAACATTTGCAAAACTGATGTTTGTTATTGTAATAACATTTGCAAATGACTGTTGACTAAATGTAGCAGTTTAATCAGACATCACACAAAGTTAGAACTGCACAATATGAGCATCACTATTTGCATGTTGGGAATGTCAAGAACATAAATGGTCTTAACTAAGATAAATATTCTGAACAATTTATGTAACACCTAAAATGTTTTGTGTTGTACGAAAAACATTTGTAATACAGATATATGTTAATAGATCCAACATTTTTAACTTTCTTTATGTACTTTGAAATTTCAGGTTTTTAATTATGATTTTGATTAGATCCATTTGCTAAAAATCCAGATGTAGATAATTTATTACATTTCCCACCAACACCTTCTAGAAAAACAACTCTAAATGTAAAAAAGAATGCTAATTTTACTGCGTCCATGACGATAATGTGAACATTAAATCAAATTGTCACATTCACTCTTGAAATTTTCAGAAGAACTACTACATTCCTTGTAAATGTCACGTATCACTGACGTTCATTTTTTTCATTCTTAGATACTTATATTTAAATTTAAGGATTTAAAAACCAAATTGAAAATTTATTTTTACACTACTTTTCTGCTAGCGGTAAGTGCTCTATTTCATATGCAGCATGCTAAGGGTTAAAGGTCCAGTTTGTGTCTTTATTGTGTGAAAGTTCACTTTAACCAAGACTCTCCTCTGTTTATATAAAGCTTTTAGATTTTTCCAGAATTTTAAATATTTACTCTCTGCGATAGAAGTATTTTCAACAGACTAATAACAACCTATATCTAAATGTGTGACTGTGTACTTACTAGGACGTGCACTGTGAGCCTATATAAGGTTAGGTGCTTTTTTTAAAGATATATTTATTTACAGGAATGTAGAAGAAGATATCTGCAATGCCCAGCAGCTGTTACTGTGTACCATTTACAAAAACTGGTTCGAGCAAAATTTGGTCTCAGTAAAAACCACAAGATAGAAGTAATGTATGCACAGGATTATCTGCCTGATTATCTATCTTTAATAGATATTGCATACATTTACCAGTGGAAGAGGGTATGTTGTTTTTTATAAGAATCTAAAATCATAATTTAAAAATAAGGTTACATTTTTTATGGGGTTTACTTTAAAATAAAGTTCATTAAATTTCAATAAACTAAGAACTTTATTCATTGTCTCACACTTTTCCCACAATTTAAAGTCATATTTTTTACTTTATTTTTTGATCTCTTTGAATAATGAAGAAATCCAAACGATTGACATTGGTGAAGTAGAGACGATGCCAGCTGTTTAGAGATTGACTGCAATATTGAATCTGTTTTTAATTTTAAAACTCTTTATACAATTCATTATCATTTTCAGAACTCCTTACAGTAACCCCATACTCTAAGTTTTTTTTAACACCATTACTTATAATATTTTAAATAACAAACGCAATAACCATAATATAACTATTTAATCACTTTATGTACATTTCGGTTACCAGGTAAACATCTTCAGAAGTACTGAACAAAATAATAATTTACTAACCACAAGTTGGTAAATTAAATTAATTTTGTTCAATATTTCTGAAGATGGTTACCTGGTAACCGAAATGTACATAAAGTGATTAAATAGTTATATTATGGTTATTGCGTTTGTTATTTAAAATATTATAACATTAGGCCACAGTTGCTCAAGAAATCGTTAAAAACCATTACTTATGGATAGTAAAGTTATTCTTGAGATTTTTCTTTTCTTAATAAAGTTATTGCTTTTCTCAAACTGTCAGTGATTTAACTTATTGAACTTCTGATTTGGTTACCCTTCTACAGATACTTTACAGAAAAGTGTACCAAAACAACAAAAACAAAAAATTGAACCAATTAGAATTATACACTAAATACATAAAACCTTTTAGTAAAATAAAGATTTTTGTATTGTGGTTAGTTAGTTTTATTTATTTAGTTAAAATAAATCCACAGTGCTCAAAAAATTTTCAATGGACTTAAACAGTGTTGAAGTTTAAAAAAACCTTTTAATA
This sequence comes from Prosapia bicincta, assembly GCA_036971475.1. Classification (NCBI taxonomy): domain Eukaryota; kingdom Metazoa; phylum Arthropoda; class Insecta; order Hemiptera; family Cercopidae; genus Prosapia; species Prosapia bicincta. The sequence goes on along the minus strand of JBAIZL010000009.1, from coordinate 30,511,693 downwards.
TTGCACAGATTTATTAGTAGTTAGCATATCAATAAATTAGTTTTATTTTTCGAGCATTTTCTAATGCTACAGACAACCTGTACTCCTAGAGTAAAAAGAACCCAAAAATTTCACTGAAGAATGTGGATGAAGAAATTTCTTCCTTGTAATTACTAATCATCTCTGAAATAAGTCTAGAGAGAACATTTTTATTAATGTGTTTTGTGGATGGAACATCTTTTGGCATCAAATTTGCTATGACTTGAACAAAGCAGTGAAAATCTCCTGAAACTCAAATATCTTTGAATGTAACTCTGTACAAATTACTTTCTATGATAAACCGATCGATGTATCCCATTTGGTACAGAAACTGACTTCTTTTTTTCCTTTCTTAAATCTGCAACAACTTCTTACAAATTATGCATATAAGAGAAATATTGCAAAACTTTGTTCCCAAAAATATTTGAAGATTAAAAGCTCCACTACAGATCTTTATTAAGTGCGTTCACATAAATCTTCTCTAATATCTTAACTAAAAATCTGTTGACAACTTGTAATGTAATTTCTCTCTTGCATGCTCAATTGTGTCGCTCTTGAAGTTGGCTTTAAAAATATACTTCTGAAATGAAAACTTTTCTCGATTATTGACTACTGTTTTAAATTATAGTGTAAAATAACATTGAATATAAACCTTCCATTAGTATGTAACAAATACAAAATGACAAAAAAAATAAATAAATAAAAATAAAAATAGAACACAAAAGTAAATTCTTACAAAGTAACTTTGACTATATTATTATTTCAATCAAATAATATATTTAAAAAAATATTTTGATTTTACTAATGTTAAAACAAGTTCAATATTTATTTTTAATAATATTTAAGTTATTTATATTTAATGTGATGTCAAGATAGTTAATTGTTCTGTTTGTTTCTGTTTCAACAGTGAATTGTATGTTTTCGTTCTATATATTTAGTTAGTTTAGTATTATGATGTGTTCGTTATGAATGGTAGGTTGGTATATTATAAGTGTATCGTCTACGTATCTTGTCCATAGCGAAATATTATGTGTGTTTAGTATAGGTTTAATTATTATTTGTTCAAAGTGTTGTAGATATATTTCTGACATGACTGATATATAACAATAAAATAGAAACTACAGTACACAGAAAACCTACTTCCAACAACACCACAATACACTACAAATCTAACCACCCCTGGACACACAAAATTAACACTTACAGTAACATGATAAATAAAGCAATAAAATACACACAAGATAACAAACAAAAATTAAATGAAGAATTAGATAACATTACAAAAATAGCAATAGAAAATGGATACAACAAACACCTTATAAAAAACATATACAATAAATTTACAAAAAACCTAACCTCAACACAACACTACAACCTGAACACAAAAATAATAAAAATAAAAAAATCTACCTAAAATATAAATACACCAATAATAAAATAGAAAAACTAACAAATATATACATCAAAGAATACTACACTCCAACATACAAACCAAAGAACAAAATAATAAAATATCTTAATAACATAAACCACAAAACAAATACAGAAAAACCTAACCTATCAGGAGTTTACAAAATTACATATAACGGCTGCAATGCATTATACATAGGGAAAACGACCAGATTATTTAAAATAAGATTTGAACAACATTACAGAGCATTCAAAAATAAAAATACAAACGTATCAAATGATGCAGCACACCTAATATCACATAAACATGAAATAACAAACTACGAAAATAACCTAACCATACTTGAAATAAATAATAACCCAATAGAATTAAACTCACTAGAAAAATACCACATTTATAAAAACATACACAACAATTTAATGAACCTTCAGACCACATATACAGAAGACATACTATATAAAAACTTCATACACGCAGATCAATAACAAATGTGAGTAACGTCAACAAATACCAACATCACGGATCGAACATCTACACCAGAAAAATAATCAGTGATTGGACAATGGTCAAGTGACCAAAAAGATGCCTCATCACAACAAGGTAAAATTATTGTACTTAGTGGTGGATAAAAGTATTTACAATGGTAATTTATCAACTTCATAAACTCAGTGCAACGGAAAAATAATGAACAACATAAAATATCAATATATATATATATATATATATATATATATATATATATATATATATATATATATATATATATATAGGTTAGTTCTAGTAGGGCTTAAAGCTTATTTAGGAATTTTTGGACTACATAGGAGACTGACAGACTTACCAAATGGCAATAGTCCAAAACTGCAATCTCTTGGAAATAAATAAATAAATACATATAAAAACTTGTCACACTATTGAAATATATCGATCAAATATGATCTTTGTTAATCAAAAAAGAGAAAAGATAAGACTGAAGTGAACCACAGATGTGTATAAATATCCAAATGTCACAGATTTGGTTCCAACAGGTCATGACCATGAATATAGACAGACCAACCGCTCAACATGCTGCTAGTCACAACATCATATCTTTCAATGATTGTTATATCACCAAAATAATTAAGGCCCTCACCCCTGATTGCAACCCTTCAGAACTGAGAAGATGGGAGTTATCATATGGAGGCGTCAGCTCCGCTAAAATATTAGAAAGAAGACGAAAGAGAGAGATAGTCGCGGTCGTTATTGTGATTGAAATTGTACATGAATAAAATTAAGGCTGGCGGCAAAAATGCCTAATCGACAAATAAACAGTGTTTATCACTAATTAAGCCTCGGGAAAAATAGACACAAGTTTATGCTAAAAGTATTTGGAACTGATTAACACTTACCCTAAGCTGAACAAAGGGGTTATGTGCTCGGTAGGTTTGATGTCTTCTGGACTTCTGCAGCAGGGCCCTGGGTGAAGTGGTGATGGTCAGACGGCTCGTGCTGTAAAACTTAATAAACGGGGTTCAATTCTAATGTTATTCACAGTTGAAATCAGTCTTTAAATAACTGCGAGCGACTTCGTAACGGCGGCTTGTAACGGCGAGGTTAAGGCGCATTCGAACACGGCACTTGGACTAAATAATATAAACTTTCGCGGTTAACGAGCATATAAAACAAGCACAACACGAAACACTTACATTTAGACATACGCGGGGCGAACTTAACGTCCACAAGGTTAGCAAATACGTTTAACACCCCCGCAGGGGGGTGCGGACTAGCCGCACCTACGAGGGATTTGGCGTCCTTCGCGGTACCCTAGCCTAACACTACACCACTCACAAAAACATACACACACACATACACACACCAACACAATCTATACACATTTCAAAACTTACATCTTCGCTTAGGGAATTTTGACTGGTCAGAACCGTTGCGCGTTGGGAGTGCTGAAAAGTCCAGAGCGTGACAAACTCTGGTCTGGGACGCTGATGTGAGCTTGCTCTGCCGAAGACGTAAGCGCGGTTTCTGGTCTACCAGCCGCTTCGGTCCTTGGTCAGGGAGTGTCCGCGGTGCACGGGTGTCGGAGCCCGTGCACAGTATTACGAGTCCTCGACTGATGCCCATCCAGTCGAGCTAAGGAGAAAAGCTATAGGCCTCAGAGTTCTGAGGGTTGGAAATGATCTTAATGTGATCCAAGGGTGTACCCGTTCCTATAGTCTCGCCCGTAACGCTTGACACGATGGCTGGCAAAAAATATTTATGGATTCAAAAACCCCGTCAAATATGACTAGCTTAAAGAGAACACGCCAGGATTCTCCTGACGATCATATTGAAAAGGATTTGAGTAAAAAGTTGATGGTGGCAACGTCGCAGACATTGCCATCAGCAAAGTATTTAGTTGTTTCTAGTGCCGAAGAAGGGAAAGATCTTTCAAAAGTTTCTCCCTTCCTTATTAACAAGGCTATTACTGCGTGTGCTGGAGGCCCAGTAGCCTCTATCAAGAAACTCAGAAACGGAACACTGTTAGTTGCGACTTCCACCGAGAGACAAACCCGTGCTCTATCTAAAATGACCTCTTTCTTTGACCAGGTCAAGGTATCTGTGGCTCCCCACAGATCCTTGAATTACTCAAAGGGGGTCATCACATGTAGGGACTTAATGTACATTTCAGTTGATGAAATTAAGTCCGAACTGTCGTCTCAGTCAGTTACGGACGTTGTCCCTATCATGAAAATGGACAAAGGAGAAAAGGTAGCAACAGCTTCTTTTATCGTTACCTTCGGCAAACCGGAAATACCCGAATATTTACATGCAGGTTACCAAAGGCTCTCAGTGAGACCATACGTGGCTAACCCTAGGCGCTGCTTCAAGTGCCAGCGATTTGGGCATATCAGCTCTACGTGTTCGAAGCAGAACGTATGCGGTATATGTAGCGTCGAAGGCCATGATGATAAGGATTGTGTTAATTCTCCGAAATGCGCCAACTGTGGTGGTGACCACCCAGCGCGATCCTACAACTGTCCCACGTTCAAGGAAGAGAAAGCTATCCTAGGCATCATGGCGAAAGACAAGCTGTCGTTTCCAGAGGCCAAAAAACTCTATCGTTCCACTCAGCCAAAGACAGACAGTAAGACTTATGCCGCTACTCTGACCGCTTCCAAATCGTCCTGTAACAACTGTGCCGAGCTGTCGAAAAAAATTGAAGTTCTAACTGAACAAGTTTCTCGCCTTTTGTCCATAGTCACGAATGGTCCTCCTACTTTGAACTTAGTACAACCTGCAGCGACGGATAGTGATTTACCTCTTGTACCAATCCCTTCCACTGGGGGGATTGGAGCACGAAATAAATCACTAAGTGAGCCTTGTGTTTCGGTGCAGAAGAAATTATCAACGGGTAGTAAACCATCTGTGCAGAAGATGTTGGAAAAATCCAAACCACGTAGACCGGAGTTACGACAGACCACATCGTCACAGTCGTTACCGGGTATTAAGAAAAATGTAAACAAAGGAGGGAATGTGAAAACTACCCCTCCTAAACCCAAAACTTCCTCAGATTCCATCCCTGAACGGGTGGATATGGAATCTGAGAAATGTAAGCCTGAGACGTCCCAAAACGTCCCAGGCAAGAATGGAGAGAGTACCAATGGGTGTCAAATAAACCCTTTGCTAAGCTAATAAATGTCTTTGCTTAGGAAGTCAGTGATACAATGGAACGTCAACGGTGTTAGGAGTCACATAGAAGAACTTAAAGTACTCGTGCGAGATGTGTACCCAATGTTTGTATGTCTACAGGAGACACATCTCCACGAATCGCATAATTTCCATTTAAGGGAGTATTCAGTTTTTAGATCGGACTTCGTTACAGAAGATCGAGCTAGAGGTGGCGTAGCCATCCTAGCCCGTGACTGTATCGATGCTGTTTCTCTAAACTTAATAACTCCTTTACAAGCAGTAGCCGTTCAAACAGCTGTCCCGTATAAAATCACTGTGTGTTGTGTCTACTTGCCACCACATGAAAACCTGCATCACAGTGATTTAGTGAATTTAATAAGCCAGTTACCAACTCCGTTCTTATTGGTAGGGGATTTTAATGCCCACCATTCGTCTTGGGGATCTCCGACTAGGAACTCTCGAGGTGACCTTGTTGAGAGTGTGAGAACGGAACTGGACTTATGTCTGCTAAATGACGGTTCGCCTACCCATTTAGCAGCATCTACTGGTGGATGGACAGCTGTTGACCTATCGATTTGCAGCCCTCAATTAGCTACTAGATGCACATGGTCGGTACTCAACGATTTGTATGGAAGCGACCATGTGCCTATTAAGATCAGTTTATGTGACTCCCAACCCTGTTATACCCGAAATCCCAGTTGGATTTTGCGAAAAGCCAACTGGGACTCATACTCGAATTACCTTGTATCACTTGACATGGATTATTTGACACCCATTGATGAAAATATAGAAAATTTTAAGAAAGCAATTTTAAATGCCGCTGAAAAGACCATTCCGAAAACCTCTACGCATCCACGCCGACCGCCTGTGCCGTGGTGGAACGATGAATGCACAGAAATCCTCCGTTTACGACGAAGAGCTCTTAGGAAATTTAAACGACACCCAACGAATGGAAACCTTCAGGAATATAAAATACTCCGTGCGAAAGCACGGAGGATATTTAGGCTGAGTAGAAAGAACTCTTGGGAACAGTACATTAGCACAATTAGACGAACAACTCCGTCTTCCACAGGGTGGAGGAAGCTAAGATCAGTTTGTGGTACTTCCACTCCGTTGCCAGCCATTGCGCTGAAGCAACCAGATGGGAGATTAATCACAAACGGTGATGACATTGCTAATGTACTTGGAACATCTTTTTCTAACTTTTCTGCTACTACAGCCTATGATAGATTATTCCAGATTTATAAACTGAAGGAAGAAGCAATACCGTTTACTGTTGGGTCGTCTGGGGACTCTCCTTTAAACACTCCTTTCTCTATAGGGGAATTGGAGTCAGCTCTTGCGTCAACGAAGGATTCTGCACCAGGTCCTGATTCCATTGTGTACTCCATGCTGAAACATCTACCGTCATCTGCGAAACTTGTCCTCCTTCGAATATACAATCGTTTATTCGAGGAGCGCTCTTTCCCCGATGCATGGTTAGAATCGACGGTAATTCCTCTTTTGAAGCCAGGTAAAGACAAAACCAATCCCAGTAGTTATAGACCTATATCCCTTACAAGCGTCTTATGCAAACTACTGGAGAAGATGGTCAACCGCCGTCTTGTCTGGTACCTAGAAACCAATGACCTTATTTGCAACGAACAGTGTGGTTTCAGGCAAGGACGATCATCCGTTGACCAATTGGTTTTGTTAGAATCCGCTATTCAAGATGCCTTTCTCTTGCGTCAAACACTCGTTGCTGTTTTCTTCGACCTTGAGAAGGCATACGATATGGCATGGAAAAGAGGAATTCTGAACACTCTCAAATCATGGGGTATACAAGGGAATATCCTAGCATTCATCGCTAACTTTCTTTCGAATAGATCTTTCCGCATTCGTCTTGGAGGCACGTATTCAAACAGTTATAAACAGGAGAATGGTGTACCGCAGGGCAGCGTGCTGAGCGTCACGCTATTTGCCGTTGCAATAAACAGTATCACGAGTTATATACGATCTCCGGTTCACTGTTCACTCTTTGTAGATGACTTTAGTATATATGTGCCTGCTCGTAGTATGGCAACTGCGGAAAGATCTTTGCAGTTAGCAATATACAGGTTAGAGGAATGGTCTAAATCTACAGGTTTCAAATTCTCTGCTTCGAAGACCCAATGTGTTGCATTTAGTCGTCGTAGGCAACACCAGGAGCCGATCCTTTATCTTGACGGGGTTCAGCTTCAAACCACGGATAGTGTTCGATTTCTAGGTCTTTTATTTGATAAAAGACTCTCATGGATCCCACATGTTCGTGATTTGAAGGTGAGATGCAATAAGAAATTGGATATGTTAAGAGTCCTTAGTGGTACGAATTGGGGAGCAGACAGAACTAGTATGCTTCGATTTTATCGCGCGGTCGTTAGATCGCGCATTGATTATGGCTGTCAAGCCTATTCATCCGCACGACTTACAGTTCTGAAAACTCTCGATGCTGTCCACCACTCTGGACTTAGACTGGCTACTGGTGCATTTAGAACTAGCCCAATCCCTAGTCTTCTTGTCGAGGCTGGGGAACCCGCTCTTTCAAGACGACGTCAGATGCTACAAATATCTTATATATCTGGTCTTCGAAGCAAACCTAAACATCCGGCATTTAATGTAGTGTTTAATAACCGCTACGAACCTACTTATATTGCACGCGAACGTTCAACCGCCCCTTTCGGTACACGGACGTCGCGCATAATTGATAATCTAGAGTCGGAACTTCCTACTACGTTTGAACGATCGATGTGCTGTCTACCTCCATGGATAATAAAAACGCCCCGCTTCGATTTTTCACTGTCCAGTTTTATAAAAACCAATACTCCTAATGTGGTGTACCACCAAGAGTTTTTGGCAATATACAGATCCCACCAGTATAGTGAGATTATTTTCACGGATGGATCTAAACTGGACCATGGCGTTGGGTGTGCATTTTATGCGTCTGGACGTACCTACACTTACGGATTGCCCTCAGCTTGCAGTATTTTCACGGCAGAACTATTTGCTATTTTTAAAGCTTTGACCGTCATTCAATCTGGATCTTCGCATTATCTTTTATGTTCGGATTCCAAAAGTGCTCTTCAGGCTCTTCAGGATGTTTTCTCTAGCAACCCTTTAGTTGGGGACATTTTGTGTGCTGTACACAGGCTTCAATTGGGGGGTGTGGGGGTAACTTTCTGTTGGGTTCCTGGACATTGCGGAATACTTGGAAACACAAAAGCGGATGAAGCGGCGAAGAAAGCTACAAGTTTGGTGCCTATTACTCAACTAGTTATGGCATCTGATTATGTGTGTTTCGCGAAACATTTATTGCTCGCTGCTTGGAATGACGAGTGGCATACCGTGATTCAGAATAAGCTGAGGGATATTAAAGATACCGTCCGTCCATGGAGGTCTTCAATTCGTTCAAAACGTAGGGAGGAAGTGGTGGTTACACGCCTTCGCGTTGGCCACTCTTTTGCAACTCATGGATATTTGATGAGGCGTGAAGATCCACCAATATGCCAATATTGCGGTGATATCTTCACAATAAAACATATTTTAGTAGACTGTGTTAATGTAAGAAATATTCGTGACCTTTTTAATTTAAAAGGGAGTTTGAAGGTGGTACTAAGGGACGATGCCTCGGCCATTGACCGAGTCATCGCTTTCTTGCACCACTTGAAAATATTTTTTAAAATTTAATACATAAATATATATATTTTTTAATTTTATTTATATATATAATTCTCTGTGTTTCTTTTATTTATTTTAATTAAATTTATTTTCTGTTCTTGTTATTGTTATTGAGATTTATTTATTGGTAAATTGTTACCTATTATTGTTTTACATATTATTTATTTACTGTTATATTGTTCTTTGTTGTTATTTTGTTATTTAGTTTTTAAGAATTTTCTCATTGTTATAGGTTTATTGTTGTTTTTTGTTATTTATTGTTGTTGTTTTTTTTGTTTTGTAATTTTTGTTGTATTTATTTATTTGTTTATTTATTAATTTATTTGATTTTATTTAAAACATCGCGTTCTGTGTTAGATTTTGTTTGGCGATGATAACCTCAATTGGTTTTTCGCCAGGAAAAAAAAAAAAAAAAAAAAAAAAAAAAAAAAAAAAAAAAAAAACGTTTAACACCCGCAACGGACGTGCTGGTCAGTCTACGGCAAGCAAGAGACTGGGGGTAGGAAACTGTGTGCTAGGGTGGGGGGTTAGGCGCGCGGCAAGGGACAACGTGGTCTTAAACTATCGACGATAAACCATAGATTGAGCTATCGATTAGACAAAGCACAGGCTGATTGAATTCGATACTGGAGCTGTTTAATCTACCAAAGCTGACTCCAACATTCCGCCCACCAAAAACGGATGGTTTTGATCCGCCAGGTGGGTAGAGGGCGAAGAACTAGAGAGCACCGGAGACCGAGGGTGCCGAAGAAGAAGTGGTCGGGGTACGAAGAAAGCAGAAAAGAGCAGATGAAGTGAATAGCTCCATTAGCTGTGCTGAAGACAATAGACTACCGCCCACCCTGGATAACCACTGGGTGACGGTGAACGGGGTTGACTGGAAGAAGCGAGGTGCTGAAGATGCAGCGAAGAAATCTATGGCGTTGAAGATACTTAAAGAAACGAGGTTGCACAAAATTGCTGAAGAGGCGAAGAAGTCGAGTGAGATTAAGAACTCGAGGAAACGCGGTTGTACCACACAGGTGCTGAAGAAACGGTCAAGAGATTAAGGTTGTAGCGGAAAGCCTACAAGCTTATGGACAGGTCGCTTTAACTGTCCATGTGAGGTCTTGACGGTGACTACGCGGGTTATCCGGTCGGGTCCAGGGTGAAGACGTACGATCCGACCCATTGGCCAATGAAGAGGGTTCGGATGTTCTCCAGTGATAAATACAAGCTGACCCTCCTGGAGGGGTGAGGCGTCTTTGTTCCATTTACAGCGTTGAATCTGGGAGTGTAGGTATTGGGTAGACCAGGTTTTCCAAAACCGATTGGTCATCTGCTGTAGCATAGTCCATCGGGATTTGAGCGCGGGTTCAAAATGACATTCCTCAGGGAGTGCTAGAAGGGGATGGCCGATGAGAAAGTGTCCGGGCGTAAGGAACGAAGCTCCTTCGTTGGGGTCAGGCGAGACCTCGAAAATAGGTCGACTGTTGAGAATAGCTTCGATGCGTATAAATAACGTAGCTAACTCCTCGAGGTTCAATAACGTAGTGCCAAGAGTACGGCGTAGGAGCCCTTTGACGGATTTAACGGCAGCTTCCCAAAGTCCGCTGAAGTGTGGTGCGGCTGGAGGGTTGAAGTGCCATTCAACCCGTTGTGCGGCGAGCTTGCGTTGGATGATTGACTTGGATTGGTCGAGCATCTTATAGACCTCGTGCAGGCGGTTGGCGGCGCCGACAAAATTGGTGCCATTATCTGAATAAATGTCTGTAGGCAGACCACGTCTTGCGACAAAACGCTGAAGCGCGGCGAGAAAAGCATCAGTAGAGAGGTCTGATAGTACTTCCAAATGTACAGCCTTAGTGGCCATACAAACAAATAGGCATAAGTAAGCTTTCAGGATCTTTGCCGTACGAAGATGGTTGGCCTTAGTGTCGAAAGGTCCAGCAAAGTCAATGCCTACCTTACAGAAAGGTGGCGACGGAGTGACACGAGAAGACGGTAAAGCTGCCATCATAGGTGGCCGAGGTTTCGACTGTAGTCTAAAGCATCGCATGCAAGCATGAATGCGTTGTCGTAACAACGAACGTAGCGCAACGATCCAGAACTCACCATTGATCATCGCTTGCGTGGTACGCGGCCCAGCATGTAAGGCGAGGCGGTGATAATGATCGCATACAAGATTGACATAATGATGCCGCTTAGGCAGTAAAATGGCATGCTTAGCTGCGTATGGTATATCAGCATGATTAAGACGTCCGCCCACCCTAAGTAGCCCCACTGAGTCGATAAAGGGCGTTAGGCTGCGAAGTTGAGCACTGATCGGGACGCCTCGGTGTAGGCGTTGCAACGTTTCGCTGAAGGCTAGCTCTTGTATGAGCTTAACGCAAAGATTTCTGGCGTTCCTTAATTCTTGTACTGAAGGTGCAGCGAATGAAATCTTGGCTACGGTGTTCTTGGCTTTGTAGTGAGTGTTGTGACAATGGCTGGTAGACTGGGTCTTAACGCGGCAATTGTTAACGAAACGAAGCACGTAAGCGAAGACATGATGCAGCGTGGTTAGATTGGAATGACGCTCAATAACGTTCAATAAGTGGTTAGGCGCTTGGACAGTCGCGCATAGCACCTGAGGCTCGGTCTTGAGCTCGGTCAGGTCGCGGTTCGGTCCAGTTGGCTTAGACAAACGCCAAGAGGTAGTACATTGTAACGCCCATGGTGGTCCGTGCCACCACAGTGGATGTGTAGCAAACTGCGCGGGTAGACACCCACGGGAAGCAACGTCCGCGGGGTTGTCAACAGTTGAGACGTGGTACCAATGATTGGTCGAAGAGTTCGAGGTAATTTCAATGACACGGTTGGCAACGAAAGTTTTCAAAAGATGTGGCGGGGTGCTAAGCCAATGCAGCACAATTTCTGAGTCGGTGAAGAAAAGCGTAGCGTTGTCGGCCACAAAATTCACAGCAGGCTGAACAGACTTATAGAGCTTGGCCAGTAAGACGGCGCCGCAGAGCTCCATTCGAGGTATAGTGAGTGTTTTGACGGGAGCCACTCTGCTTTTAGCCTTTAGAAGGCTGACGGAAACTAAACCGTTCCATTCAGTTCGCAAGTAGATGGCGGCTGCGTAACCAGCTTCGGACCCATCACAGAAGCCTAATAAATGATGTTTGGCATCACGTGTGCCCACATGTCGAGGTATTTGAATGTCAGCTAACTTAGCGAAGTGGACAATGAAGCTGTCCCAACGACTGCGCAGCGCGGTTGGCAAAGGTTCATCCCATGATAACCTTTCGAGCCACTATTGTTTCAAAAATGACTTGATCCAAAATGTGATAGGCGTAAGGAAGCCCAGTGGGTCGAAGGTGCGAGCGACATAAGAGAGAATGGTGCGTTTCGTAGGCACCGACACAAAGTTTTGAATACGATAAGAAAACGAGTCATTAACAGGATGCCATTGGAGTCCCAATATTTTAACAGCGGTAGAGTCGTCTTGGAATAGCAACGGGTGCTCCAGGTGAGAAGATGGCAGCGTCGACAGCAGCGCGGGATCGCTGGAAGACCATTTCCTGAGCTCTAGTCCTGCCAGTGCGAAGATGCTAATAAGTTGCCGTATTAATTCCTGGGCGTCCTCGGACGTATCGGCGCCAGTGACGACATCATCAACGTACGTTTGATGAAGAATGGCGTGCGACGCAGCAGGGTAACAGTCGCCCTCATCTTTGACGAGTTGTTCGAGTGTACGTAGGGCTAAATAAGCAGACGGGGTAAGCCCGTTAGTGACAGTGGCTAGTTCATACTCCATCAGTGGAGAATGAGGAGTCGGCCTGTACAAAATGTGCTGATGACGACGATCATCCTTGCGGACGGCAATTTGGCGGTACATCATTTTAAGATCCGCACAGACGGCGTGAACAAACAATCGAAACGAGATAATAACGTTGGACAGGTCCCTTTGTAACTTAGGTCCAGCCAGCAATTGCTGGTTTAAAGAATGCGCGTTGCAATCAGGCGCAGAAGCATTGAAAACTACTCGTAATTTAGTAGTAGAACTATCGGCCTTGAAAACGCAATGATGTGGTATTAAATAATTCGAAGGCTTAACGGCAGGGTACATATGACCTAAAGTCATATATTCTTTCATGAACTGATGATATTGTCGTGAGACATCCGGTTGTCGGCTCAGACGGCGTTCCAGAGCATGATAACTAGCAAGAGCGACATTACGGTTTGACTTAAGTTCGACGGCGTCAGGTTTAAAAGGCAAAGCTACGACATATCTCCCAGTGGCGTCACGTTCAGTAGTGGTGGCAAATAAATTTTCGCAGAGCTGCTCATCAGGGCTCAACAAGTTAGACTCGTTTACCTCTTCGATTTCCCAAAATCGTCGCATGTTTTCATCGATAGACTTGAGCGAGGTGATGAACACGCGTGGTTGTTGTGGCGTACTGTAAGGTACAGATCCCATAATGACCCAACCTAAAAGTGTGTTAAGTGCCGATGGTTGGCCATGAATGATGGTACGAGGCCCGTTGATAATTATTTGCGTGAAGACATCGGCGCCCAGTATAATGTCAACAGGGGCAGGTAAGTCGAACTGAGGATCAGCTAACGGTAAGTGCTGATATTGAGCGCTTAAAGCAGAGGATAATTTATCAGCTGGCAGCGGGTCAGTTATATGGTTGAGCACAGCGGCTTCCGTAGTCAGCATGACGCCCGCGTCATGTCGTGAGAATAAAATTAAAGTTACGTATTCGTGAATGCGTGTAGACTTGGCAGCGACGCCAATCAAAGACAGGTTCGATCTTCGAGTAGGCAGGCTCAACATATCGCTAGCTTGTTTCGTAATGGCAGATATCTGACTGCCGGGGTCGATAATAGCTCTTCGAAAACGAGGTTGACCATAATGGTCCTGTAGAACGACTTGCGCGGTACCCAACAGGGCGAGAGACGAGGTAATGTTGCATGACAAAGAACGAGGTTGAGCTTTAGTATCGATTGGATGGCTAGCGGTTGGCCTAAGGCGTCGTGGGGCGGCTAGTCATTGCTGCGGCGGTGCGTCGTTGTGCAGCAGTGTGTGATGTGCTTGGCTGCATTGTCTACAACGATGACGAGACTGACACAGCTTGATAATGAGAGCCGAGACAATTATAACAACGTTGTAATTTTGAAATAGCGTCAATGCGTTCCGCTATTGTAAGAGAAATAAATCGTTGACAATTAATGATGCAGTGACTTTCTCCGCAGTAGTAGCATTTACCTACACGCGTGGTAGGCATGTTAGACTGATTGAGGTTAAGCGGTGCCGAACGATTGCGAAATGTTGACGTTCTAGGCGCACTCATAATAGGCAACAAGTTAGGTTGCAGTGGTTGATTAACCGGTTGCATAGTGACTGGCGCAGCACGTTTGGACTGAATAGTACCTTGGGCGTCCTTATTCTGATGGCTATTGTCATTTGACGCTACTGATTGAAATCTAGGGCTGTGACCCAAAGTGAGGTTAGGTTCAGACAAGTAATTATTCGGTTCAAGGGCCCCTTGAAATCCGGGTTTATTCATCGATGACACCAACACGTGGGGTCTTTGACCACGTCCGGCGTTTGCTACAACCACGGCAGCTGGTTGGCTAAGCATCTCCAGGGCTCTAGCCTGTTCAGTTATAAAGTCGTTCAATAATTTATATGTCGGCATGCGGTTAGTGCCTAGTCGGCTTTCAAAACTTAATCGTGTCTTGGCATCCAAATTATTAATTGCCATAGAGAACAATAAGAAATCCGCTAAGTCTTCGAGAGGTATAGCTCTTAATGCACAGACGGCATTAGAGTGCGCGGTTAAGAAACGATTTAGTTCCGCGGGTGAAGCATTATTGATGCGCTGAAAGTCTTTAATTATGTTAAAGTAATGATCTGCGAGACGTCGCGGGTTCGCGTATCGGTTACGCAACGCATTGTAAGCAATGTTGTAATTTGCTTCGGAGATGGAAAGTCCGGTGACGATGGCCAGTGCATCTCCCTTTAAGACGGACTTTAAGTATTGAAAACGTTGGATATTGCTAAGCGTCTCATTGTTATGTACCATAGAGTCGTACATCGTAACAAAATCTATCCAGTCGTCGCTCTGGCCCGAAAAGCTTGGCAAAGTTAGACTTGGAAGGTTAGGTGAAGTCGGCGTTGATTTGACAGGCGAGGTCGAGGTAACCTCCGTCTTAACGAGGTTAGGATATTTTACTATCATGGGCAGATAGGTGTCCTGAAATTGACGTTTTGCTATAAAGACATTCTTGACAAATTCGGAAGCTTGACTGTCAAAAGTCTGCTCCGCGCGGTCAAAAGTTTCGATAAATTCGACATGAAGGCGCCTGACTTCCTGCACTATGCCCTCAGGCATTTCACTATCACCGAGCAAGCTGTTTACTTGCTCTAAATCACTGCATATAGCCTTCAACCCATCAAGGCAATATGCGTTGTTATTAGCCATCGTGACAAAATTTAAATTAACAAAAAACAAAATTTAAATTAAATTGCAATTATGTTTAAACCAAACCTAATGACTACACAATGGTACATTTAATTACGAAAAAGTGGACTGTATAATAAGGTTAATAAAAGACATAACGTTTTACAAATCATAAGCATTAGATTAGAACGGCTGCAAGTTTTCCTTATTGAACAGGATAAATCTACAGTGTAGCTTTCA
The DNA here is from genome assembly GCA_036971475.1 of Prosapia bicincta. Lineage (NCBI taxonomy): Eukaryota > Metazoa > Arthropoda > Insecta > Hemiptera > Cercopidae > Prosapia > Prosapia bicincta. The sequence goes on along the minus strand of JBAIZL010000009.1, from coordinate 30,496,237 downwards.
CGGATCAATATTGAGCCTATCTTGCCTAACTTGTTTAGTCAAGTGTTCCTTATCTGCGCAGGTGTCCCATAAATCTGCTGATAGTAACGGAAAGTGGCTGCACGCTACAGCTTGTGACGTCACTACTGCGTATTGAATTAGACAAAGAAATAAATGCGGGAAAGTTACACAGGATTACGCAATGCTTGCAACTTAGCTTATTACTGTGAAATTTAACACGCTTCGAAATTGTTCGCACAAATAAATAACACTTATAAATCACTAATAAAACTTATTTATAAAGCAAATGCCTCGCTATTAAAACTGAATAAGGTTCGAGGTTACTGAGAACTTTAACACTTGTTCTTTGCACTTTAAATGTTTATAGGTCGCTACAATGCAAAAAATTCGGCCCGACGGACCAAAATGGAGGCGTCAGCTCCGCTAAAATATTAGAAAGAAGACGAAAGAGAGAGATAGTCGCGGTCGTTATTGTGATTGAAATTGTACATGAATAAAATTAAGGCTGGCGGCAAAAATGCCTAATCGACAAATAAACAGTGTTTATCACTAATTAAGCCTCGGGAAAAATAGACACAAGTTTATGCTAAAAGTATTTGGAACTGATTAACACTTACCCTAAGCTGAACAAAGGGGTTACGTGCACGGTAGGTTTGATGTCTTCTGGACTTCTGCAGCAGGGCCCTGGGTGAAGTGGTGATGGTCAGACGGCTCGTGCTGTAAAACTTAATAAACGGGGTTCAATTCTAATGTTATTCACAGTTGAAATCAGTCTTTAAATAACTGCGAGCGACTTCGTAACGGCGGCTTGTAACGGCGAGGTTAAGGCGCATTCGAACACGGCACTTGGACTAAATAATATAAACTTTCGCGGTTAACGAGCATATAAAACAAGCACAACACGAAACACTTACATTTAGACATACGCGGGGCGAACTTAACGTCCACGAGGTTAGCAAATACGTTTAACACCCGCAACGGACGTGCTGGTCAGTCTACGGCAAGCAAGAGACTGGGGGTAGGAAACTGTGTGCTAGGGGGGGGGGTTAGGCGCGCGGCAAGGGACAACGTGGTCTTAAACTATCGACGATAAACCATAGATTGAGCTATCGATTAGACAAAGCACAGGCTGATTGAATTCGATACTGGAGCTGTTTAATCTACCAAAGCTGACTCCAACACCAGTGGTACATCAAATCTAGAGAACCTCCTAAACTCAACATCAGATAAAACTCCTTTTACCTTTCAGGAATGAAAAGAATAATTTTCAATTTGAGGGAAAGAATTACTTGCAAATAAAAGGAACAGTAATGGGTACTAGGATGACCCCATCGTACGCAAACCTGTACATGTGTAATATTGAAGCAGAATTCCTAAAAACTCGAACACACCAACCATTATGTTGGTACAGATATATAGACGACATTTTCTTAATTTGGACACAGGTAATCTCAACGCTGGAAAGATTTTTGAAGGGCTTATCACTATTCTCTACACTTCAATTCACCTGGGAGAAATCTACAGCAACAATCACCTTCTTAGATGTAGATGTATCAATCAGAGATCGGAATATCTATACAGGTGTCCACATCAAACTGACAAACCATCTACAATACCTACATTTCAATAGCAACCACCCTATGAATATAAAAAGGTCCATACCTTACACTCAGGCAATCAGGGGCAAGAGAATTTGTTCAACGATGTAGCATTGGAGGACTTTAATAGAAAGACCTTACTAGCTTTCCAAAAAAGAGGATATCCTAAACAACTTGTTGAGGATCAAATCCGCTTAGCTCAATCATCTGATGAACCCAGACCACCTATGGAAGACAACAAACTGTCTTAAGTTACAGATTACCAACTAGGCCTACAGAAGCTGAACAAAATATTAAAGGATGGCTTTAAGATTCTTCAAGCTTCCACCCACACCAAAGAGCTTTTATCAAATCCACCATATATTAGGTCCAGAAAACCTTTTAATTTGAAAAATATTTTAGTACATCCAAAATTACCAGATCCAAGTACTGAAGATGGGAGATATCATACCAATGGTACACTAAATCTAGTGAGCCTCCTAACCTCAACATCAGACAAAACTCCTTTTACCTTCCCCCTAACTTCTACCATTTTTAACAACTCCATTTACCTTCCTTCTGACAACTATTAATATCTAGTTTCAAATAATCAATATTTATACAAATCACATATAGCACTATATCATAAACTATAAATCTGTGAATCTGTGACATTTGGATATTTATACACATCTGTGGTTCACTTCAGTCCTTTCTTTTTCTCTTTTTTGATTGACAAAGATCATTTTTGATTGAAATATTTGAATAGTGTGATAAGTTTTTATATATGTCTATTTATTTCCAAGAGATTGCATTTTTGGACTATTGCCATTAGGTAAGTCTGTCAGTTTCCTATCTAGTCCAAAAAATTCCTAAGTAAGCTTTAAGCTCTACTAGAACTAACCTATATATATATATATATATATATATATATATATATATATATATATATATATAATTACATATTTGTTTATTTATAAATGGAATTTCCTTACACCTGTGCATATATATATATATATATATATATATATATATATATATATATATATATATATATATATATAATTACATATTTGTTTATTTATAAATGGAATTTCCTTACACCTGTGCACACACAGCGCTCGTTTTTACTGTGTGTGTGATGATTCTCTGTCCAATGCCATCTTAATCCTGACTGTAATTTAGCTTATTCTTGGTTTTTACCCCAGCAAAATCGTAGCCTGACCTTTACCCCCATAACTTCAATTAATGTGTTTTTTCTGTAATGCTTACTAACCAAATGTAGCTTAGAAACTTCATCTGCCATGCCGGGCCAGTAGGCTGAACCGAATATTGTCGGGTCGGGGTTTTTTTATAGATTAATGCCGACGAGATTATAAACATTTTGTTATTCTAGGAGTTTTTTGTTGGGAGTTACGGCCCAACACACTTATTTGTTAACAATTTTAGAGAAGTTGAGTTCATTATTCCAACCAATAAAATTGGTTCATTGAAAGAAGTTCATCTTTATATGCTTTATTAATAAAATGATTTTGATTTTTAATTTTTAATGACGTATTATATTGTTTTTACTGTTGTTTTAAAAATTTCACAAAACATAAAATATATCAGAAATATTGACTAAATATTTAGTTGTAAAATAATTTTCAAAATAACGGACTTGGTTGAAGTTAAATACAAACATAAGCACACTTAGGTGAACTGATCTTTACTAAGAATTAAATATTATAACATAAATTCCTTAAAAAAAAAATTATTACGTTTTAAAAACTTTTTCTATGAATCTTGTATAGTATTTATTGGATCTGAAGCATTACTTATCAGAGAGAGCATATGTTTACACTTTCATTCTGTATATAAAATCGCATGTGACGCATTTACCGGGAAAAACCGTGTATGATGTGTTTGTTGAACGTGTTATTTCCTTGTTTCTAGGTTTCAGAACTGGTAGATAGATACTTTTTTGTAATCTGTAAAGTTGTATGTATATTCTATTATAAACAGAAACAGGAAAAAACATTTTAACTGGATTTTTATTTTGATTTATTACAGAAAAGTCCAATTCATTTGACATACCATATCTTGGAGTGCCAAAGAAAGAAAATGAAACTGAGCCATGAACCAGAAAATACAGTTGGTGAAATTTCAATACAAAATGACAATAGTATAATTAATATTCAGGCATGTGCTAGTGGTGAACCCAAGAAGGACACTTCAGAAAAGAACCAAGTGCCAATACAAAAAACTGAGCCTTCGGTAGAGGGTAAACTTGCTGCACATGAGTGGAAAGAAGTTCAACTGCAAATTAGTGAGAACGGGGTGATGAGTGTAACTGATGTTCAACCAGTGCCGAGAGAAGAACACGTGACTATTAAAAACCAGGTAGACAAAAATGGTCCTTTATTAGTAAATTCAGTGCTCAGTGATACAAGGCCTGAAGAAAAGTGTAGCTCCTCATTAGATTTTCCTCTTTGTGATAATTCTAACAAATTGAATTCCGAATCTGTTACAATAGAAAGAATAGGGGAATCGAAGTTAGATCTACAAAATGAAGAAAATAGTGAAAGTACAAAGAACAAGGGTTTAGACAATGATAGCACAAAATGTAAATATAAGAGTCATGAAACAATTGAACCGAGAGTAAGTACATTGCTTGATGTTAAATCTCCACAAACAGATACAAAATATAAACCTACAAATAAAGATTCACTTCCTGTCAGTAATAACACCAGTTTTAAATCATCAATACCAGAAAACAAATCTGCATCATTATCAGTTAATATTAGGCCAGTAGGTTTTCAAAAAGTTTATCCTGGAATTAAATCATCTCAAAGTTTTCAGACACCTTCAAAAGATATTGATCAGAAAAAAGGTTTTTCGTCTCATGCTAGTGGAACAAATCAAAGTGTATGTCAGGAAGAAAGTAGGTCTAGTATTTCGAAAAAATTGAATCAGTCAGCTAGATATAGGACTCTTAAATGTCCTACAAAACCTTGGAATCCGAGTGTACCTAGATCTACTATGTTATCAATGAAACCATCAGAAGCTACTAATCACAGCAAACACTCAACTTCTGAGGATGCTCAAACTCAATTGAAACAACCCAGATTTTTTAAAATGCGTAACATGCCTAGATTTTTAGGGAACCCTGCGTCAGGAGTTAAGCCTATGTATCAGGTAGCACCTGGATCAGAACTAGGGAGTCAGCCTTCCAATACAACTCCTCGGAGCCCTAAACAAGGTAACACTAGTATTACATTAATGAAAATTGACCCCAAAACTCTTAGCCCAATAGCCATGACACCATCTACACCACCACCAATTAATTCTCAAAGAACTAATTCGTCGCCTATTCCGTCAAGCAAATTCCCTCCCCCATTTACACCTAGTTCTCCAAAACATCACAGCAATCATTTCCAAAATTGTAGAACCCATCCACATTTACAAACCAACAAAAAAAAATCACTAACGCCTAGAATTCCAAGTCCAGCACACGCTGGAAGCTTAATGCAATCAAATCCTTTTTTAGCTTCTGTACCACATTCAGTAAATCCTCATATGCTGTATAGTGGTTATCCAGGAACATTTTCTCCAACTGATCCAACTGGGAATAATAGACTACTGACAGGATCAAGTTCTCAGCTAATTAGAGCAATGTCAGCACTTTGTCCACCAAATGCAGCGTTTCATCCTTCGTTACCACCATCAATCAGTATGTTATTTAATCCACATCATGCTCACCATCGCCTTAGTCAGTCAGAAAAGTCTAATTTTAAACCAGTGTCTAACGAAAGTCAAAAAATTCCTACACCACCTCCTACTGTTCAAAGAATTCCACCTTCTTCAGGGCCAAATGTAAAATCCTCTTCTGAAGGTAGCCATTTTACCAAACTTCCAGAACAAAAAGTTCATCAAATTAACGCAACTACAGAAATATCTGAAAGTGGCAGTATTTTACAAAACACAAAATTAAACGCAAAAAGTAATCACTTACCAGATGCATTAAAGAAACATTCATTGGATTCTGTTTCGAGTATTTCTCCAGTTACGTTGTCAGCAGGACTCAAAACATCTGATTCTACTACGTATCATGATCTTAACAATTGCAAGGAAACATCTCAAGGAGTTAATGGACCTGTTAAAGAGGAAGAAAAGTTAGTTTCAAAAAAAGATTTTGTAAATAGTGCAGTGATACAACCAGTCAATGGTAGTAGCAAAGATACAGTAAATTCTTTTAAAGAAAAAAATAATAAGGAAGTTAAATCTTCTGTGTCTACAGATAGCAAAAAAATTAGTGTTAAATCGTCATTGACAATAAACAGTAACTCTGAAAAGCTTAAAAAAACTGGAGATATTAATTTAGTCACAGACTTAATTAACAGAGTTGATGCTCCCAACTACAAATCATAGGTTTGATTATATAAATTAATGTTGTGAAAACATTATTATACAATAATTAGGCTGTTTAATAAAAACAAGGTACTATTTAGATTATATTCACTTTTTACCGTGCTTTTGCTTTCTGTTTTTAGAATGTTAGAGTAACAGTTAATATTATTTTAAAAGCTTTTCTTCATTTTAACTTTATTCCCACCCTTGGATTAGCAACATGGCCTGGGAGCAACATTGTTATACAATAATTAGGCTGTTTAATAAAAACGAGGTACTATTTATTAGATTATATTCACTTTTTACCGAGCTTTTGCTTTCTGTTTTTAGAATGTTAGAGTAACAGTTAATATTATTTTAAAAGCTTTTCTTCATTTTAACTTTATTCCCACCTTTGGATTAGCAACATGGCCTCGGAGCAACATTATTTTGAGCTTTGTCATTATTTTTCTCTAACTTTTTTTATTGTGGTATTTTTAATAATGTTATGTAAATAATTGCTCATTTTTTCTCTTGTTAACCTGACCTTACATTACTTTTACTGACAATTTGTTTGCTAAAAATTATTTGTTAATAGTCTTTTTTCAATACAGTATAATGTTTTGTTGTTTGATATGTTCAATATATGAAAAATATCCGATGCCGTTTTTATGCATTATATTGTTTGAATATAGGTCTCCCTTTCTACACTAAAACGCTTTCTTCCATACATGAATTTCTAAATGGGTAAAATACAGATTTCATTTTTTCAGTCACTTTGTCAATTATTGGTTGTATCTTGGGTTAGAAATTATCCTCATTTAACTGCCTGTTTATTATAAAATACCGCACAAACTACAAAACAATCGGTAAACACATAGACAAACTACACTAATAGCATAAAACTACAAAGTGATCTTTAACATCTGAGACAAACAATAGACTTTCCGCACACAAAAATGGTGACTGTATTCTTATAGTATTTATTGCCCAGATATTTGGAAATATTGAACCTAGAGTATAGCACAATATACAGAAAAACAAATCGTAAACGTACAGCAATGCTAATCTGAGGGAAATGACAGAACACTCACATATGGGAATCCTCCCGTAGCCTGTCGTGCGACCTCGCATACTGGTACATGAATGCTAATTATAGGGTTAAAGTTCTAAAAAAAAGAATATAATAAAATTCTGTATCAGTAAATTAACAGATTCATAAAAAAAGTAGAAACTAAATTAATTATTTTTATTATAATGTTTTACTGTCTATTTGCAGACTGTTGCAAAAATAACAATTCCTTTGCTTGGATATTTTCTTAACAAATTATATCTTTCAACATTAAAAAGTAGTTTACTATAAGTTCTGTTGTATCAGTAAATTTATCGAGTTATCTAATTGTAGTAGTTATCTTATCAACCCATGGATGGATTTGATCAGCTTTAGAGGTTGGTACAAAGTGTGACAAAGAACTTTTTAAATTATATTAAAAGTTTCAATGTCAGTCCACAGCTCTTCAACTGAATTTGCTAACATTTGATGACATCAGCTTTTAATTTGTTTTTTCTCAGCTCCATATTTTATTAAAAGTTTAGTGATAGATTAAACTCCTTGCAAAAATATTTTATACTAGTGCAAAAGTTATTACAGTGGATGTAAGAAGTAATTCAGACCTAACTTTGAGGCCATGTCAATCTCTTATCCTATCTCTGCTAATTAAAAATATTTCAGTGGTAATTAAGTTGTCATGATTATTAATATAGATTTTTTTTAATTTCAAGAAATATAATTCTTGTTTGTGTTAATTTTGTAAATTTAAATAGGCAAAAGGTTATTGAACAAATGTTCTAAGAACTTATACAATAAACTTAAATTGTATACAAATGTTTAAAAAACTTATTGTAAAACTTTGCAAGTCTGGATCAAGATCCAGTGTAAATAGTGTAAATTATATAACTAAATTGTTACATAAATATTTCATTTAAAAAACCCTTTTTAGGTCTATTAAAAAATTTCTAACACCTCTATAAGTGATACGTTTTGTTAAAATTTTTACCAGGATTCCCAAAATATTATTTTTTTATATTTCAACAATTCTTATTTATCAAATGTGTCTTAAAAATGTTTAAACATAATAAGTGTTCAAGTAACCTTTTCTTTTTTTTATACATGAAATGAAATGAAAATCTTCAAAACAAACGTAAAATGAACACTAGTTCATTACCATCATTAGGTCAGTTCATGGAATATTATCCATAAAAACCAGTATATTAGCATAAAGCCCCTTTATGTCATATATTTAAAGTTACTTTAATTTTGTTGTTAGAACAGAATATAATTTAATTAAAGTCATCATCAATGAACAATTATTTTTAACGGGGGGGCTTAAAGAAAAAGACACATAAAATCAAGTCTACAGTAGCAGCTTTCCAGTCTAGTAATATGTTTACTAACCAGAAAGAATACAATTTTTCCTTTTAATGATTAATATCTATGGTGTGTATGTATTCTTTCTAAATACGATTTATTCCACTTCTGACATAATTACTTCAAAATCAAGATAAAAACACACTTCCATATAGTTTAGTAATTGAAAACAACAGTTTTAATGTTAAATTAAAGGTGAAAATAGCTTGCAATACACCTCAAGCATAAAAACTCGAATAAATGGATTTCATGCTGCAACTTGTTTTTATGAATAATCTTTTATGCATGTTGGGCTGAGGATGGCAATCAACTGTTGCCGCTAGAGTAAATAAAGAAAAATTTACTCGCAAAACAGTTGTTTTTTTAAATTTCCAACAAAATCTTTCAAGTGAAAAATAAATAATACTTTCTTAAATTGATATTTCAAATTGACAGTGCTGACAATAAGTCAGTACTGTTATGACACAATAAATAGCTATGATAATTAAATATTAGCATTCATAAAATTGGATCTTGGTATTAAAGCTTCATGAATTCAATTGACAATTTTAATATTTATGATACTTGTTATTTTGTGCCTTTTAAATTTATTTTTATTGATAAATTTTCTCCTTGACCTATTTTCATTGTTGAACAATGCTGCTTTTGAGTGCTTCGTTAAGAAGTACAGTGGAACCTCTCTGATTCGTCACGTCTTGGACCGAGGAGTGACAAATTACAGAAAAACACTAATTACAGAAATCGTGAAATTAACATGTAATTATGGGTAAACATGTCACATAAATACGTAAGTAATGTAATTAATGTTGTACTTACATGATTTGTGTCGGTTGAGAAACACAGCAACACTATAAAAACACTAGCTGTCTCCAGGATAGTTCGTAATTACAAATACAGTATGTTACTCTATTTTCATAAAACACACAAATAACATATTGCACTACATTGTAAATACTATAACACTAGCAAGAAAACATACTGTGTGTTGAATATATTTACATTTTAGTGTTTTAAAAATAGTGTCATTTTCTTTTGTAATAAAAATTTTTTCTGGTGCCGCCTATAGTACGTGACAGTGAGAAAATGTTTGTTATTATTGTGACGAATACGAAATATGATTGCAAATTACAGGAGGTGACAAATTCGAGAGATTCTACTGTATTTGTGTAGTAATATCGTGTAAGTTTATAATTTTATTATAAAGTTCTCAAGTATGTTTTTTGGAAGGAGACAATATAACCTTAGAACTTAAAAATGTCAGTGTCGAATGAAAAACAAAAGATGTGCTAATGAATAGAAATTACTGTTTCACAACAGTGTTTGACCCCTTGGGTGTAAAAATTATGAAACCGTGGTTGTATTCTTAGGCAGCTAATATAATTTATTGAATCTAATGTTTTTATATGGTTAAAAATTATATTGAAAATTTAGAATATTACAAGAAGTAATTAGAAGTTCTAAGTTTTCATATAGAAAATATTCTTTTTTTAGCATTAAAATTGTGCAGTTTTTGTATTATACATCTTGATGTTTTCAATTTACTACTATTGGTATCACTTGGCAAAAAACCACTACTGACTGATATTTTTCAGCAGACACATTTCACTCTAGGTCAGTGCATTGTTCAATGCTGTGAGTAACGGATAAGACTGTTGTTCAGGTGTGCTGTATTAGTGTGAGTCTGTTGTGTATTGGTGTTCTGTGTCGTCTTATTGTTTATAGAGTAGTTGTTAATTATGTGTTCAAATAGAATATTAGATTGTGAGTGTGTTTTGTGATTCATCAAAAAAGCAAATAACTGAACATGAGGTATACAAACACCACAACAACCATCCACAATACATTCTAAACATTAAAACACACTCACAATCTAATACTATATCTGAACACCTAATTAACAAGTATTGTGTGAACAATTATGCACCACAGACTCACAGTAATACAACACACCTGAGCAACAGTCTTGTCTGTGACAGGACTGAACAATGCACTGATCTAGTGTGAAACATGTCTGCTGAAGTAGAGAAGTAGTGGCTTTTTGCCAAGTGATACCAATAATATTAGAATGGTGCTCACTTGGAGCCTCTTATTTAATAGTCTCTAATAATTATAATAATTATTGCATAGTAAAATCCTAGTTTTATATAACAGATAAGAAAATGTCTTTTTCTTCTAAACTGGGTAAACATAAGAAATGAAGGTATTTTTGTAACCCTTTTATACCAATTACAAGTAGAAATTTTAGGAATACAAATTTGTTTAGAAGTAATGATTGATAATATTTTAAAAAATATTCAAGTATACATTAAGATTTTGTTATACTTGATGTTTATAGGTAGTTTTGAATTATTTATTCCTGTAGACTGGCCTCAAAAAGGAATTTATTCATACCATCTTTTATTTAGATTCCCAGGTACAATGAACCTGTCTTAAGCTAGATATCTGTCTTGTTTAGTCCTGTCAAATTTTTTCTAAAGAGAAAAAGATGGCCACTTCTCAATAGGCTGCCTAGTGTTCTATTATTTTTAACATTATATATATATATTTAATAATTTATGCTCAAATACAAGCTATTGTTCAGAAAAAACTGAACGCAACTCATTGTTCATTGATTGGAATTGTATCACTTCTTTTGAGCTCCTTAATTTGATTATTTAGGAAACTTTTTGTTTTTTTTTATATTTATTATTTTTAAAGTGTTTATTCTCATAGCCAATTTGGATTTTTACTGAAAATTTTATCATATTTTAAATTTGTTTAAATTTCTGTAGTGATTGTATTTTAACATTTATTTAACAAAATGTATATCTTTTCTGATTTAACTTCCATTTCTTTACAGTCTTGTTTTATCTGAATTGTATGAATCTAAAACATCAAAAAATTAATATACCCAAGGGTAGAGCAATTTATGAATACGTTTTCAGTTCTGTGTAATATTTTTTGTTTAGTTATAAACGAGATTCAGAAAATTGAAAGAATATTTAAAAGTTTAGGTAATTTTACTTTAAAGGGATAGAAATATTACACATTTTTTACTGTTGTGGTAAAATATAGTTTTTGTTTGAAAGTATTGTTTAAAATTTAAAAATTATTGAGAATATAAATATTAATGAGCCATATTAAGTCTCAGAATTGTTAGCTACAAATTATTATTAATAGACCTATTTCAGACTGCTTCCAATTTAAAACTTAAAAATGTAGTCTGGTTTTAATGTTAAGATTTTATTTCCTAGTTTTTTCTTTATAATTTATGATTTAATTGTTTCATTGGCTAGTTTTTGTTGTTCTTCATATCATAAAATATCATTGTGAAGTAACAGTTTAATTCTTGTTCATTGCGTTTGTAATTTAAGTCATCAAACATAATAATTTAAAGTATAAGAATTGTACAATTGAAATACAGTTTTAAAATAAATATTTATAAGAAGCCAAATATTTATAAAATTGCAATTTTGTGATATAAAAACCAAGCAAAAGATGTTAACCAAATTTTAAAGAATGTAAGATCTAGTTTAAATATACAAAAATTATAATAATTGTTACCAATGATATGCGGCTATATAATGGCGGTCTCCAACACTAATTATTTTAAGAACCCAATATTTTTTTTTTTTTTAGTCAACACAGAATTTAAAAAACATTTTCTTGCTTTTTTCATAATATTTTATGTTTAAATTTTAAAAATCTTGTAAATATTTAAGTTTACGTTATTAGTTTTAGAATTAATGGATTTAACAGGGTTCACAGCCTTGTTGTGGTACAGTGTAACAAAACATATCTATCACTTGCGATAATAATATGCATGCCTTTATTTGTAAACATATTTGTAGTTAGAGATTAAAATAAACAGCAATATATACAGTTGTTTTATATTTTGTTACATATTATACTGTTTTTATTATAGAGTTATTAAAATTCTATTTAAACAAATATTCTGTTATATCTCTTTAAATACTGTAATTATATAAAATCTATCATCAAAACCCAGAGTGCTGGTATAGCTTTCTTATTTAAAAAAAAATATTTATGTACAAAGTTAAAAATAAATATATTTATTTACTGTTAAATTTTGCATATTTAAAAAAAACTACGGGTAATTAGTTATTTGAAATAACACCTCTCATTTATAAATCAATTTGTGAATAAATGTATTGGTATGTTATTATTAGTAAATGAAACTTGCAACAAATATTGTAAAATGTACTTTGCAATAAAAAAAAAAAAAACCGTTATAGCTACAAACAAGGAGGTACAGTGAATCTTTTTAACCAGGCTCTAATTTAATGAAGTGACCCCACTAAGCTCCTTTAATCCATAATGTTTATGGCATCATAAAAACAAGATTATTATCACATCTATTTTTAGTGAATAAAAGTAAAATTGTTTAGATATGGTTACTGTACTGACCTTTATTAAATTTGCAAAACTAGAATTTAGGAAGGACTGTAAAACTACTTAACAAAGTCAATATGCACTGGAATTTACAAAGCTTTTCCACATACTAATTTTTCCCCTCAAAACTAATAGGTTGATGTCACTTGAATTTTAATTATAACCAAATAATGGCTATTGATTCAAAAGTGAAATTTTGTGAGGTTTGGAGTATGACTTAATAACTGGGTACAACGTTTGCAACTAGTCTATGTAAGCGACCTCGTAATTCGATGAACTTTTTATAAAATTCTTGCCTGTTACTTAGCTGTAGGGTCATGAATTGGTTAGTATATTTATTTACACTTTATTTATACATTCAGATTTAAATGTGTATACAAATATTTTTCAATGTTTACCAAAATGCAATTTTATTAGTGAACAATGTTTATATTCTAAACCAGTGGTTCACAGCCTGTGGGGCGGTACATGAAAATAATACCAATAATGGCAGTCATCAATATTTCATACTTAAGATTTGAAATAAATACGAGATTACACTAGCAGTTGACAAAATAGTTGATTGTGTGTGGCTTGCATGTTTGTGAGACTGCAAAGCATAGAATAGAATAGCTGTGGGAAACATCTATTTCAGATTTAGGTGAACAATAAAAATGCAGGAATGGATTTACAATTTGGTGATAGAAAACTTCCAGCAAACTGTCTGTTGTGTTGTCTACACAAAAATATCGTATACACAGCTGGTTGCCTCCGCTCCAACCATTACTTAGAAGGCAGTCAGGCAACTTCTTTTTCTTAACCATGTTAAGGAATAGGGGGTTCTTTTCATTTGAAAAACATTTTTAAAGGTATGTGAAATAAAAAAGGTTGGTTGCCACTGTTCTAAACCATTTAGAAAAATTAATTCTATTACTTGTTTTCTAAGTAATCTCTGAGTTCTATGACTATTTTCAAAATTGGGCGTAAATAGACAAAAAAAGGAACCTTTGGGTATTTCAACAGCCACTTGTAAGACCCTCTGAAATATTGTTCCTAATTTATAGCCAGACAAATGTGTCTAAACTCCTAAAATAAATCATAATTGTTTTCTTATTTTATTTCCTTTCTAAAAATACACAACTTTATTCTATTAAGGAAGTCCGGTGTAAAATAATTTATTTCTGATGCCTGATGAAATATGTAGGATGTTTAAGATTGATACTATTTTTCACGGAAACCTCAGATCAACCGATCAGGTACCTGTTCTATTTAGACTGATTAAGAATGGTTCTATTGAAACATTTTTTCCAATGAGGGAAATAACAAATTAATGGTTGTTTTCTATATAGTAGTTTATATTCATTTTAAAATAAGTATATTAAATTTTTTATTTGTTCTATTTTTTTGTAATTATGGTAAAATATTTATTAAAACCCTTTCTAATCACTTTGAAACTTGTAATTTCACATCTAAACTGATGTTCTTATTGTTGGGGTTTGGTAAACTTTAATCAAATGGACAGGCAATATTCTCATAGTCACTCAGTAAATTATATAGACAGCATAATTAAAATAAGAGAATGTTTAGGTCAGTAGCTGGAGGGAGTAGCAAAATACCGACTGTCATATTCTAGTAGCTTAGAATGCGGTAGACATCCATTGATCAATTTTTTGCAGACGACAATAATGAGTTGATTCAAATCACCGATAACTCTGAAGGGAAAAGTTGAAGTGCTGCAACAAATCAAAAGTAAATGAGGAAGAGTTAGACAAGGTGTACGTGCCTAAATTTTAACGTGTTAATTGTATTAAATTTTCGAAGTAAAAAGTTTCAAGAGAGTTTTGCCATTTTATATTGATTTTAGTAATTAATACAAATTATAAGTAATAAATGTATAAGCAATAATAACCGTATGCAATTAAAAAAATATGAAAAAATTGACTAAAAAAAGGTGATTAAAGGCATAAAATTGGGCAGTGTGGTATTGTTTTATGCTATAGTTGGTGGGGGACATTAGAAAGTTGAAGGAAATGATAAGAAACTGATGCTATTAATCCAGAGAAAGCAGTTCTCAGGTCCGATTTGTGTCATCTCACTAAACATGATAAAAACAGCACAAAATTAGTTTAGTATTAAAACTAAATTGCTGGTATATATTATTATAGATTATGGTTTTTGACCTTCTTTGGGTCAAACCCTTTACCTTTGCCCCCTAAACTTCTTCTTCCAATTATTACTAAATTTCAGAGAGGGGGGGGTTAAATCCAAGCAAAATCTTTCACTAGCATAACTCGTTAATCATTTCTGGATTTCTATGACAGTTTTCCTTAGTTTTACCTATATAATCAGAGTTTTACTTCCAAAGATCGCCCTGCATAAAAAAAGTTGTAACAAAATGCATAGTTCTATAAAAAAAATTCCTCAAAATTTTATTTCTGTAAAATTTGTGTAGCATGATTAACTAATTAAATGTGTTTTAAATTAAATTGGCGCCTCGGCTATTGTTAGAGTAGTTTCAAGTTTATTGTAAAATAGCAATAAAATGTTACATATATAAAACACAGATATTGTAATTATTATACATAGTAATAAACCAAACCTATTTTTTTTTTTTAATGTTGCACTTGGTTTATGTTTTAAACAAATATTAATTATTTTGATTTCACTGGCTATAATTTCATTTTGTCCCCATACCAGGTAAATCAAGTTAATTAATAATAGTAAATACTTACCCATTATCTTGCATTCCAAAATATATTATTAATGATAACAAATTCATCTAGGTACTGTAGTATTAAATTTGCAAGTACAATAAAAGCTCTTTAAACGACATTCTATCACAGAACGTTCTATTAACTGGCACATTTTCAAATCTAATCCGTATACTACCCTTCTTTGTTGTTACAAGATGTGACTCTTTAGAAATACAGTTTTTGTTGAAAACTCTCTTCGCATATCAGGCAGTGAAACATCTGTGATGATTTTTAAAATCATTAGTCTTTGAATAGTTAGTGTACCGGTGCAGGTTTTATCTTAATGCTATATAAATTTAAAAGTTTTTTTACTGATGATTTACTTTCCTTTCTTCATTTTTTTTCTTATAAAGTTTGTACACATGGGCATGTGATTGTTATTAATGTGTACGGAAATACAGTCATGGGATACAAACAAATATGGAATATAAGATTTCAACAGTAGATTCAATTTTCCTTGATAGGTAGCATAACGTAATTCATAGTACGTGCTGTATACAGGTTAGATTCTATTATACGGCAATATGGTGATCTCGATGATGCCGGATATTAGAGGTTTTACTGTGTTACAATTTATGTAAAAACAAATTTGGTTTTGAGATACAGAATAATGAGTCCTCTGTTTTATACCTTCAAACAGTATAATAAAGAAAAGGTCTAAATCTATATGTAAATATATAACTTATAATGTATAAACAAAATCTTTAATATAGTACAAAAATGCTTAAATTAAGGTTTGTGGGCTGTGTCACTTCAAATCAATAAATACTTTTGTCTGTAAAGTCAAAATTTATAGTTTAAATACTTAGATTGATATATAAATGTCAATAAACATGAGTATCAATAGAATGTACTATAGATTTTATATACACAAATATAAATAAAATTGGAGGCAATATAGAATTGAAATCACAGTGATAAGCGTGCCTTTCTGATAAAATTATGTATATAATTGTAAATTTGTATGTTTTTTGTATATGTTTTGTAAATCTGTTAATATTTTATGTATCAAATTAAAATATGTCACTTGAATCATCAACTAGTCAAGTTATTTTAAAATTTATCTTTTAGTATTTAGAAACACTGAATTGTAACAATTAATTTTCCATATAAACCTAATTGTATGCTATTGTTAATACATTAAGCCAACACTTGTAATGGATTTTACGATTTACAGTTTTTATGGTAATTACACTTCCTTTAATTTATCAATATCATCATAATAAATTTGTTACATCTGTTTATAATTATTTGATTATTATAAAAAATATAGTATAACAAAACAAAGTGAAACTATAGTTTTTGATGAGTAGAATAATACCCTAGTTTCTCATTGTTTAGATGACAATATCCTATTCAATACACAATATCATCATAATAAATTTGTTACATCTGTTTATAATTATTTGATTATTATAAAAAATATAGTATAACAAAACAAAGTGAAACTATAGTTTTTGATGAGTAGAATAATACCCTAGTTTCTCATTGTTTAGATGACAATATCCTATTCAATACACAATATCATCATAATAAATTTGTTACATCTGTTTATAATTATTTGATTATTATAAAAAATATAGTATAACAAAACAAAGTGAAACTATAGTTTTTGATGAGTAGAATAATACCCTAGTTTCTCATTGTTTAGATGACAATATCCTATTCAATACACAATATCATCATAATAAATTTGTTACATCTGTTTATAATTATTTGATTATTATAAAAAATATAGTATAACAAAACAAAGTGAAACTATAGTTTTTGATGAGTAGAATAATACCCTAGTTTCTCATTGTTTAGATGACAATATCCTATTCAATACACAATATCATCATAATAAATTTGTTACATCTGTTTATAATTATTTGATTATTATAAAAAATATAGTATAACAAAACAAAGTGAAACTATAGTTTTTGATGAGTAGAATAATACCCTAGTTTCTCATTGTTTAGATGACAATATCCTATTCAATACACAATATCATCATAATAAATTTGTTACATCTGTTTATAATTGTTTGATTATTATAAAAAATATAGTATAACAAAACAAAGTGAAACTATAGTTTTTGATGAGTAGAATAATACCCTAGTTTCTCATTGTTTAGATGACAATATCCTATTCAATACACAATATCATCATAATAAATTTGTTACATCTGTTTATAATTGTTTGATTATTATAAAAAATATAGTATAACAAAACAAAGTGAAACTATAGTTTTTGATGAGTAGAATAATACCCTAGTTTCTCATTGTTTAGATGACAATATCCTATTCAATACACAATATCATCATAATAAATTTGTTACATCTGTTTATAATTGTTTGATTATTATAAAAAATATAGTATAACAAAACAAAGTGAAACTATAGTTTTTGATGAGTAGAATAATACCCTAGTTTCTCATTGTTTAGATGACAATATCCTATTCAATACACAATATCATCATAATAAATTTGTTACATCTGTTTATAATTGTTTGATTATTATAAAAAATATAGTATAACAAAACAAAGTGAAACTATAGTTTTTGATGAGTAGAATAATACCCTAGTTTCTCATTGTTTAGATGACAATATCCTATTCAATACACAATATCATCATAATAAATTTGTTACATCTGTTTATAATTGTTTGATTATTATAAAAAATATAGTATAACAAAACAAAGTGAAACTATAGTTTTTGATGAGTAGAATAATACCCTAGTTTCTCATTGTTTAGATGACAATATCCTATTCAATACACAATATCATCATAATAAATTTGTTACATCTGTTTATAATTGTTTGATTATTATAAAAAATATAGTATAACAAAACAAAGTGAAACTATAGTTTTTGATGAGTAGAATAATACCCTAGTTTCTCATTGTTTAGATGACAATATCCTATTCAATACACAATATCATCATAATAAATTTGTTACATCTGTTTATAATTGTTTGATTATTATAAAAAATATAGTATAACAAAACAAAGTGAAACTATAGTTTTTGATGAGTAGAATAATACCCTAGTTTCTCATTGTTTAGATGACAATATCCTATTCAATACACAATATCATCATAATAAATTTGTTACATCTGTTTATAATTGTTTGATTATTATAAAAAATATAGTATAACAAAACAAAGTGAAACTATAGTTTTTGATGAGTAGAATAATACCCTAGTTTCTCATTGTTTAGATGACAATATCCTATTCAATACACAATATCATCATAATAAATTTGTTACATCTGTTTATAATTGTTTGATTATTATAAAAAATATAGTATAACAAAACAAAGTGAAACTATAGTTTTTGATGAGTAGAATAATACCCTAGTTTCTCATTGTTTAGATGACAATATCCTATTCAATACACAATATCATCATAATAAATTTGTTACATCTGTTTATAATTGTTTGATTATTATAAAAAATATAGTATAACAAAACAAAGTGAAACTATAGTTTTTGATGAGTAGAATAATACCCTAGTTTCTCATTGTTTAGATGACAATATCCTATTCAATACACAATATCATCATAATAAATTTGTTACATCTGTTTATAATTATTTGATTATTATAAAAAATATAGTATAACAAAACAAAGTGAAACTATAGTTTTTGATGAGTAGAATAATACCCTAGTTTCTCATTGTTTAGATGACAATATCCTATTCAATACACAATATCATCATAATAAATTTGTTACATCTGTTTATAATTGTTTGATTATTATAAAAAATATAGTATAACAAAACAAAGTGAAACTATAGTTTTTGATGAGTAGAATAATACCCTAGTTTCTCATTGTTTAGATGACAATATCCTATTCAATACACAATATCATCATAATAAATTTGTTACATCTGTTTATAATTGTTTGATTATTATAAAAAATATAGTATAACAAAACAAAGTGAAACTATAGTTTTTGATGAGTAGAATAATACCCTAGTTTCTCATTGTTTAGATGACAATATCCTATTCAATACACAATATCATCATAATAAATTTGTTACATCTGTTTATAATTGTTTGATTATTATAAAAAATATAGTATAACAAAACAAAGTGAAACTATAGTTTTTGATGAGTAGAATAATACCCTAGTTTCTCATTGTTTAGATGACAATATCCTATTCAATACACAATATCATCATAATAAATTTGTTACATCTGTTTATAATTGTTTGATTATTATAAAAAATATAGTATAACAAAACAAAGTGAAACTATAGTTTTTGATGAGTAGAATAATACCCTAGTTTCTCATTGTTTAGATGACAATATCCTATTCAATACACAATATCATCATAATAAATTTGTTACATCTGTTTATAATTGTTTGATTATTATAAAAAATATAGTATAACAAAACAAAGTGAAACTATAGTTTTTGATGAGTAGAATAATACCCTAGTTTCTCATTGTTTAGATGACAATATCCTATTCAATACACAATATCATCATAATAAATTTGTTACATCTGTTTATAATTGTTTGATTATTATAAAAAATATAGTATAACAAAACAAAGTGAAACTATAGTTTTTGATGAGTAGAATAATACCCTAGTTTCTCATTGTTTAGATGACAATATCCTATTCAATACACAATATCATCATAATAAATTTGTTACATCTGTTTATAATTGTTTGATTATTATAAAAAATATAGTATAACAAAACAAAGTGAAACTATAGTTTTTGATGAGTAGAATAATACCCTAGTTTCTCATTGTTTAGATGACAATATCCTATTCAATACACAATATCATCATAATAAATTTGTTACATCTGTTTATAATTGTTTGATTATTATAAAAAATATAGTATAACAAAACAAAGTGAAACTATAGTTTTTGATGAGTAGAATAATACCCTAGTTTCTCATTGTTTAGATGACAATATCCTATTCAATACACAATATCATCATAATAAATTTGTTACATCTGTTTATAATTGTTTGATTATTATAAAAAATATAGTATAACAAAACAAAGTGAAACTATAGTTTTTGATGAGTAGAATAATACCCTAGTTTCTCATTGTTTAGATGACAATATCCTATTCAATACACAATATCATCATAATAAATTTGTTACATCTGTTTATAATTGTTTGATTATTATAAAAAATATAGTATAACAAAACAAAGTGAAACTATAGTTTTTGATGAGTAGAATAATACCCTAGTTTCTCATTGTTTAGATGACAATATCCTATTCAATACACAATATCATCATAATAAATTTGTTACATCTGTTTATAATTGTTTGATTATTATAAAAAATATAGTATAACAAAACAAAGTGAAACTATAGTTTTTGATGAATAGAATAATACCCTAGTTTCTCATTGTTTAGATGACAATATCCTATTCAATACACAATATCATCATAATAAATTTGTTACATCTGTTTATAATTGTTTGATTATTATAAAAAATATAGTATAACAAAACAAAGTGAAACTATAGTTTTTGATGAATAGAATAATACCCTAGTTTCTCATTGTTTAGATGACAATATCCTATTCAATACACAATATCATCATAATAAATTTGTTACATCTGTTTATAATTGTTTGATTATTATAAAAAATATAGTATAACAAAACAAAGTGAAACTATAGTTTTTGATGAGTAGAATAATACCCTAGTTTCTCATTGTTTAGATGACAATATCCTATTCAATACACAATATCATCATAATAAATTTGTTACATCTGTTTATAATTGTTTGATTATTATAAAAAATATAGTACTAACAAAACAAAGTGAAACTATAGTTTTTGATGAGTAGAATAATACCCTAGTTTCTCATTGTTTAGATGACAATATCCTATTCAATACACAATATCATCATAATAAATTTGTTACATCTGTTTATAATTGTTTGATTATTATAAAAAATATAGTATAACAAAACAAAGTGAAACTATAGTTTTTGATGAGTAGAATAATACCCTAGTTTCTCATTGTTTAGATGACAATATCCTATTCAATACACAATATCATCATAATAAATTTGTTACATCTGTTTATAATTGTTTGATTATTATAAAAAATATAGTATAACAAAACAAAGTGAAACTATAGTTTTTGATGAGTAGAATAATACCCTAGTTTCTCATTGTTTAGATGACAATATCCTATTCAATACACAATATCATCATAATAAATTTGTTACATCTGTTTATAATTGTTTGATTATTATAAAAAATATAGTATAACAAAACAAAGTGAAACTATAGTTTTTGATGAGTAGAATAATACCCTAGTTTCTCATTGTTTAGATGACAATATCCTATTCAATACACAATATCATCATAATAAATTTGTTACATCTGTTTATAATTGTTTGATTATTATAAAAAATATAGTACAACAAAACAAAGTGAAACTATAGTTTTTGATGAGTAGAATAATACCCTAGTTTCTCATTGTTTAGATGACAATATCCTATTCAATACACAATATCATCATAATAAATTTGTTACATCTGTTTATAATTGTTTGATTATTATAAAAAATATAGTACAACAAAACAAAGTGAAACTATAGTTTTTGATGAGTAGAATAATACCCTAGTTTCTCATTGTTTAGATGACAATATCCTATTCAATACACAATATCATCATAATAAATTTGTTACATCTGTTTATAATTGTTTGATTATTATAAAAAATATAGTATAACAAAACAAAGTGAAACTATAGTTTTTGATGAGTAGAATAATACCCTAGTTTCTCATTGTTTAGATGACAATATCCTATTCAATACACAATATCATCATAATAAATTTGTTACATCTGTTTATAATTGTTTGATTATTATAAAAAATATAGTATAACAAAACAAAGTGAAACTATAGTTTTTGATGAGTAGAATAATACCCTAGTTTCTCATTGTTTAGATGACAATATCCTATTCAATACACAATATCATCATAATAAATTTGTTACATCTGTTTATAATTGTTTGATTATTATAAAAAATATAGTATAACAAAACAAAGTGAAACTATAGTTTTTGATGAGTAGAATAATACCCTAGTTTCTCATTGTTTAGATGACAATATCCTATTCAATACACAATATCATCATAATAAATTTGTTACATCTGTTTATAATTGTTTGATTATTATAAAAAATATAGTATAACAAAACAAAGTGAAACTATAGTTTTTGATGAGTAGAATAATACCCTAGTTTCTCATTGTTTAGATGACAATATCCTATTCAATACACAATATCATCATAATAAATTTGTTACATCTGTTTATAATTGTTTGATTATTATAAAAAATATAGTATAACAAAACAAAGTGAAACTATAGTTTTTGATGAGTAGAATAATACCCTAGTTTCTCATTGTTTAGATGACAATATCCTATTCAATACACAATATCATCATAATAAATTTGTTACATCTGTTTATAATTGTTTGATTATTATAAAAAATATAGTATAACAAAACAAAGTGAAACTATAGTTTTTGATGAGTAGAATAATACCCTAGTTTCTCATTGTTTAGATGACAATATCCTATTCAATACACAATATCATCATAATAAATTTGTTACATCTGTTTATAATTGTTTGATTATTATAAAAAATATAGTATAACAAAACAAAGTGAAACTATAGTTTTTGATGAGTAGAATAATACCCTAGTTTCTCATTGTTTAGATGACAATATCCTATTCAATACACAATATCATCATAATAAATTTGTTACATCTGTTTATAATTGTTTGATTATTATAAAAAATATAGTACAACAAAACAAAGTGAAACTATAGTTTTTGATGAGTAGAATAATACCCTAGTTTCTCATTGTTTAGATGACAATATCCTATTCAATACACAATATCATCATAATAAATTTGTTACATCTGTTTATAATTGTTTGATTATTATAAAAAATATAGTACAACAAAACAAAGTGAAACTATAGTTTTTGATGAGTAGAATAATACCCTAGTTTCTCATTGTTTAGATGACAATATCCTATTCAATACACAATATCATCATAATAAATTTGTTACATCTGTTTATAATTGTTTGATTATTATAAAAAATATAGTACAACAAAACAAAGTGAAACTATAGTTTTTGATGAGTAGAATAATACCCTAGTTTCTCATTGTTTAGATGACAATATCCTATTCAATACACAATATCATCATAATAAATTTGTTACATCTGTTTATAATTGTTTGATTATTATAAAAAATATAGTACAACAAAACAAAGTGAAACTATAGTTTTTGATGAGTAGAATAATACCCTAGTTTCTCATTGTTTAGATGACAATATCCTATTCAATACACAATATCATCATAATAAATTTGTTACATCTGTTTATAATTGTTTGATTATTATAAAAAATATAGTATAACAAAACAAAGTGAAACTATAGTTTTTGATGAGTAGAATAATACCCTAGTTTCTCATTGTTTAGATGACAATATCCTATTCAATACACAATATCATCATAATAAATTTGTTACATCTGTTTATAATTGTTTGATTATTATAAAAAATATAGTATAACAAAACAAAGTGAAACTATAGTTTTTGATGAGTAGAATAATACCCTAGTTTCTCATTGTTTAGATGACAATATCCTATTCAATACACAATATCATCATAATAAATTTGTTACATCTGTTTATAATTGTTTGATTATTATAAAAAATATAGTACAACAAAACAAAGTGAAACTATAGTTTTTGATGAGTAGAATAATACCCTAGTTTCTCATTGTTTAGATGACAATATCCTATTCAATACACAATATCATCATAATAAATTTGTTACATCTGTTTATAATTGTTTGATTATTATAAAAAATATAGTATAACAAAACAAAGTGAAACTATAGTTTTTGATGAGTAGAATAATACCCTAGTTTCTCATTGTTTAGATGACAATATCCTATTCAATACACAATATCATCATAATAAATTTGTTACATCTGTTTATAATTGTTTGATTATTATAAAAAATATAGTATAACAAAACAAAGTGAAACTATAGTTTTTGATGAGTAGAATAATACCCTAGTTTCTCATTGTTTAGATGACAATATCCTATTCAATACACAATATCATCATAATAAATTTGTTACATCTGTTTATAATTGTTTGATTATTATAAAAAATATAGTATAACAAAACAAAGTGAAACTATAGTTTTTGATGAGTAGAATAATACCCTAGTTTCTCATTGTTTAGATGACAATATCCTATTCAATACACAATATCATCATAATAAATTTGTTACATCTGTTTATAATTGTTTGATTATTATAAAAAATATAGTATAACAAAACAAAGTGAAACTATAGTTTTTGATGAGTAGAATAATACCCTAGTTTCTCATTGTTTAGATGACAATATCCTATTCAATACACAATATCATCATAATAAATTTGTTACATCTGTTTATAATTGTTTGATTATTATAAAAAATATAGTATAACAAAACAAAGTGAAACTATAGTTTTTGATGAGTAGAATAATACCCTAGTTTCTCATTGTTTAGATGACAATATCCTATTCAATACACAATATCATCATAATAAATTTGTTACATCTGTTTATAATTGTTTGATTATTATAAAAAATATAGTATAACAAAACAAAGTGAAACTATAGTTTTTGATGAGTAGAATAATACCCTAGTTTCTCATTGTTTAGATGACAATATCCTATTCAATACACAATATCATCATAATAAATTTGTTACATCTGTTTATAATTGTTTGATTATTATAAAAAATATAGTATAACAAAACAAAGTGAAACTATAGTTTTTGATGAGTAGAATAATACCCTAGTTTCTCATTGTTTAGATGACAATATCCTATTCAATACACAATATCATCATAATAAATTTGTTACATCTGTTTATAATTGTTTGATTATTATAAAAAATATAGTATAACAAAACAAAGTGAAACTATAGTTTTTGATGAGTAGAATAATACCCTAGTTTCTCATTGTTTAGATGACAATATCCTATTCAATACACAATATCATCATAATAAATTTGTTACATCTGTTTATAATTGTTTGATTATTATAAAAAATATAGTATAACAAAACAAAGTGAAACTATAGTTTTTGATGAGTAGAATAATACCCTAGTTTCTCATTGTTTAGATGACAATATCCTATTCAATACACAATATCATCATAATAAATTTGTTACATCTGTTTATAATTGTTTGATTATTATAAAAAATATAGTATAACAAAACAAAGTGAAACTATAGTTTTTGATGAGTAGAATAATACCCTAGTTTCTCATTGTTTAGATGACAATATCCTATTCAATACACAATATCATCATAATAAATTTGTTACATCTGTTTATAATTGTTTGATTATTATAAAAAATATAGTATAACAAAACAAAGTGAAACTATAGTTTTTGATGAGTAGAATAATACCCTAGTTTCTCATTGTTTAGATGACAATATCCTATTCAATACACAATATCATCATAATAAATTTGTTACATCTGTTTATAATTGTTTGATTATTATAAAAAATATAGTATAACAAAACAAAGTGAAACTATAGTTTTTGATGAGTAGAATAATACCCTAGTTTCTCATTGTTTAGATGACAATATCCTATTCAATACACAATATCATCATAATAAATTTGTTACATCTGTTTATAATTGTTTGATTATTATAAAAAATATAGTATAACAAAACAAAGTGAAACTATAGTTTTTGATGAGTAGAATAATACCCTAGTTTCTCATTGTTTAGATGACAATATCCTATTCAATACACAATATCATCATAATAAATTTGTTACATCTGTTTATAATTGTTTGATTATTATAAAAAATATAGTATAACAAAACAAAGTGAAACTATAGTTTTTGATGAGTAGAATAATACCCTAGTTTCTCATTGTTTAGATGACAATATCCTATTCAATACACAATATCATCATAATAAATTTGTTACATCTGTTTATAATTGTTTGATTATTATAAAAAATATAGTATAACAAAACAAAGTGAAACTATAGTTTTTGATGAGTAGAATAATACCCTAGTTTCTCATTGTTTAGATGACAATATCCTAT
The DNA here is from genome assembly GCA_036971475.1 of Prosapia bicincta. Classification (NCBI taxonomy): domain Eukaryota; kingdom Metazoa; phylum Arthropoda; class Insecta; order Hemiptera; family Cercopidae; genus Prosapia; species Prosapia bicincta. The sequence goes on along the minus strand of JBAIZL010000009.1, from coordinate 30,469,618 downwards.
TCAATACACAATATCATCATAATAAATTTGTTACATCTGTTTATAATTATTTGATTATTATAAAAAATATAGTATAACAAAACAAAGTGAAACTATAGTTTTTGATGAGTAGAATAATACCCTAGTTTCTCATTGTTTAGATGACAATATCCTATTCAATACACAATATCATCATAATAAATTTGTTACATCTGTTTATAATTGTTTGATTATTATAAAAAATATAGTATAACAAAACAAAGTGAAACTATAGTTTTTGATGAGTAGAATAATACCCTAGTTTCTCATTGTTTAGATGACAATATCCTATTCAATACACAATATCATCATAATAAATTTGTTACATCTGTTTATAATTGTTTGATTATTATAAAAAATATAGTATAACAAAACAAAGTGAAACTATAGTTTTTGATGAGTAGAATAATACCCTAGTTTCTCATTGTTTAGATGACAATATCCTATTCAATACACAATATCATCATAATAAATTTGTTACATCTGTTTATAATTGTTTGATTATTATAAAAAATATAGTATAACAAAACAAAGTGAAACTATAGTTTTTGATGAGTAGAATAATACCCTAGTTTCTCATTGTTTAGATGACAATATCCTATTCAATACACAATATCATCATAATAAATTTGTTACATCTGTTTATAATTGTTTGATTATTATAAAAAATATAGTATAACAAAACAAAGTGAAACTATAGTTTTTGATGAGTAGAATAATACCCTAGTTTCTCATTGTTTAGATGACAATATCCTATTCAATACACAATATCATCATAATAAATTTGTTACATCTGTTTATAATTGTTTGATTATTATAAAAAATATAGTATAACAAAACAAAGTGAAACTATAGTTTTTGATGAGTAGAATAATACCCTAGTTTCTCATTGTTTAGATGACAATATCCTATTCAATACACAATATCATCATAATAAATTTGTTACATCTGTTTATAATTGTTTGATTATTATAAAAAATATAGTATAACAAAACAAAGTGAAACTATAGTTTTTGATGAGTAGAATAATACCCTAGTTTCTCATTGTTTAGATGACAATATCCTATTCAATACACAATATCATCATAATAAATTTGTTACATCTGTTTATAATTGTTTGATTATTATAAAAAATATAGTATAACAAAACAAAGTGAAACTATAGTTTTTGATGAGTAGAATAATACCCTAGTTTCTCATTGTTTAGATGACAATATCCTATTCAATACACAATATCATCATAATAAATTTGTTACATCTGTTTATAATTGTTTGATTATTATAAAAAAATATTTAGTACAACAAAACAAAGTGAAACTATAGTTTTTTGATGAGTAGAATAATACCCTAGTTTCTCAT